>JACTOM010000078.1:641233-668433 GCA_015832385.1 Elymnias hypermnestra
GGTAATATTCCTTATTGACCGTTCTTCCCTGTGGCAAGAACTCATGATGCACCACGCCCCTGCAATCAAAGAAAACTGTCAGCAAAACTTTCACATTCGATCGAACTTGGCGCGCTTTTTTCGGTCTTGGTTCGTGCGGCAGCTTCCATTGAGATGATTGAGCTTTGGTTTCCACGTCATAACCATAAACCCACGATTCGTCACCAGTTATGACCCTCTGGAGCAAATTTGGGTCGTCGCGGACAGAGTTTAACATCTCATTAGCAATGTTCATGCGATGCTGTTTTTGGTCACAATTGAGCAATTTTGGTACGAATTTCGCGGCGACCCATCTCATGCCCAAATCATTGATAAAAATCGAATGGCACGAGCCAATCGATATGTTTAGGTCCTCAGCAACTTCTCTAACGGTGATTCGACGATTGGCCAATACCATTTTCTCCACTTCATTAATTTTTTCGTCTGTTGTTGAAGTGCTCGGGCGTCCGGCACGCTCTTCGTCGTTCACATCTTCTCGGCTTTCTGAGAACATTTTGTACCACCGATAAACGTTGCTTCGGTCCAAGGTAGCTTCTCCGTATGCCACAGTCAACATTCGGAATGCATCCGCGCACTTAATTTCGTTTTTCACACAAAATTTGATACAGGTTTTTTGATCCATTTTTTTGAATAGGTAAAAATCGAAGACGATCCAAAACACGTGCAAGCAAAGCAGCTGTCAGCAATTAAATGAACATTCAAAATAAGTGAGAGACATGAGTACCAACATAACGCCACAAAAAATTCGAAATTCGAATATACGTAACCCGTGAAAATTCAAAATTCGCGATACTTTTTGAACACACCTCGTATCTCAAAGTAGAATACATATATCATAAATCTTCCAAAGCAGCGAAATCATATTTTATTTAAACTCCTTTTCAACGATTGCAATGGATTTCAAAAAAGTCTGTCTAAAATTCCTGCTTTAGACAGTTGAGAAACAAAGGTAGTTATTTCTCTACTGTTGTTAAGTTAGCGTTACATTGTGATCATACTCGATGGTAAGTGATAGACTCTAAGATGAAAGCGAGCTAATCTGGTAAGAGGAAATTTACCTTTGACTTCTACACAGCATCGTACTGGAACACAAATATCTTTTGCTTAGCTGTACGTCTTTGCTGGTAGAGTGGCAACCTAAAAAAACAATACAATTTTCTAAATCCTCTCTACCAGGGATCTCTCATGGGACCTCTGTTTGTCTGTACAAATCAAGTATTTCCACCACTGCGACAGCAAGGTCGTCAAAACGCACACACTTTCTTCCACTCAATATTATATAACTTAGTTTTATGTTTCTAAAATGAGTCAATAAATATATATTTTTTTACATTAGTTAGTGTATTTACATCATGATCCGAATTAAGTTATCTTTCTTTGAAAATTGAATAACGATTTGAATTGTTCCATTGCTCAGTTGTATACGGTGCGGCGATTGGAATTGAAATTGGTTTTTTACTCGTATTTCCATCCCTTACAATCCTGTTTTCTTAATTAAAAGTAGCCTATATTCATTCTTAGGCTCTTGACTATCTGTGTATCAACTTTCATTTAAATCGGTTCAGTAGTTCTGGCGTGAAAACGCGACAAACAGTTACTCTGAAAGAGATTTTAACCTACAAAGCCTTAAGGTGTTTACATATCACTATAAGGATAATTGTACGAAAATGCGACTTCATAATATTTTAAGTGCTTCCCTTAATACGATCTCAATACCCTCCCCTCAAGTAGCATTTAATAATGAAAAAATACACCGTAAAACATTCTTTAATTGTATATAATATAAGAATAAGAATTGCATGAAGTATTTAGATATTTGTACTTGAGAAAATACGGTCGGTGTTAAGTTTTCACCGCAGGGCTAAAGTTCTCGTAGCATCTCTGACACGGGGTTATTACTAAAATATTTAAACTTTTACGTAAAAACGATCCCTATTTTCATCCAGTTAAGATTCAAAACATTAATTTGAGGTGTTGAATCTGATTTATATGTAAAAATGGCCGAACAACGTCTGGGATGATGTGAATTGCGATGGGTTTACTTTATTGACCTGTTTTAAAGTACCCAAATAAGTAATAGTACGGAAATTGTTTGTAATATTTCACTTCGATACTAGATGAACATTATGAGGGACTATTTTGGACTTGTGTTAAATTGTGTGACTAAAACATATGGTTTTGACATCTAAACTCTTTATAAATCGATACCACAATCTATCTAAAAGTTATGTAATATATAAACAGCACTTTAACACGTAAAAGATAATGAAAATGCTTGGGTTTCAATCCAGTTACATTTGCATAGTTTCTATGGATTTATATGTAAATCTATATATATAAGCAAACTTTTTTTTCTTTGTTATCGATAAACTTGAAAACTACTTGACCGATCGGCATGAGACCATGACCATTCGACGCGAAATTAATTGTAGAAGTTTTTAGGCTATTCATTTTTTAATTCCATCAACCCTTTACCATGTTTTTACAAATTTTTGTGGATAGTCATTTATAATATAAAAATGAATCGCAAAATGTGTTGGTAAGCGCATAACTCAACAACGCCAGGGTCAATTTTGACAATTCTTTTTTTAAAATGTTTTTGAAGTCCAAGGATGGTTTTTACGGTGAGAAAAGTTCGAATAATTGCAGGGGAAACCCCTAAAGTAGCCCTTTTCCGTTTCCCATACATAGTTTTTCTATTTTAATTAAATAAAGTCAATTTGACCTTTATTGCTATTCAATAAAGTACATAATAAATTACAAGTACTCACTGTCAATTTGCAGGAAGTCAAAAATCAATTGAATAGTCACAATCCGACCAAATTGAATAGTCACAAATATGTAAGAGCTAAAGATATTTAGTACTGCTGTAATAACATTTCGACAATCATTCGTAAAATTGAAATCTGCCACATTCAAATCATTTAATGATTTGAATGTGGCAGATGAAGCAGACGAAGTCTGTCGGATCTGCTAGTAGTATATAAATATATGTATGTATCAGTTACTTTATTTTATTTATACTCTTCATTTCGCATTAATAAAAACAGAGATTATTAAAGTGAAACTTACAAGTAATATTAGAGCAAATGTCTTATCACTAGAAAGCGATTTCTTCCAGACAACCTTTGGGTTTAAAAGCTGTAAGTAAAAGTACTTTGACAATCATTATTACATTTAAAATATAAATTTACCGAAACTATGTGTGGGTAACTGGATTCAAATCCGAGCATTTCTATTATGATTTAAGTATTAAAGTGCTATTTATACTCGTATAATACTCAAGTTCGAGATATATTGTGGTATAGATTTCTGAACCTTTAGGTGTTATCATATTTTTTATTTTATTTTATTAAAATGTAATAATTTTATTAAATTGTATTGTATTCTATTTGTTCTCGTGAATCTCTAAAAAAGCACGACCGATTTTGACGAGACCTTCAATGACAGATAGCTGATGTTATAAGAATTAACTGAAACCACTTTTACTTTTAAAAAGTACATACGGAAGCACTCTGGCAACACCGCGAACAACTGCTAGTAATTGTATAAAACTGTTATTTTTTGGGCTTAACCAGCCTTAACACTTTCGGAGGGCATAGTTGGCGCAATGCTCACCGGTAATAGGGAGTGGAGGGCAGATGCCTCCTTCAGCGAAATAACACTTTCACTCAAAGGCTTAGGGATAACACTGTGGACGCTCCTTTACTTTAGCGCAGGTGGGTGGGAGGTAGGAGATTTTGTGCATCTCCTTCCTTCTTTTTAAGTTTCCCAGAAGAATCTTCCGAAGTGCCAGGGTAGATTACGTCTACCGATCCTCCGGTGCTCCAAAAAAGGATGCGTAGGGTATCGCTGGGTTTTGTGGGTATTCTGATTTCCCAGCGAGTCCCACATTCCCGATAAGATTTTGCTCTAAACGGGGTGCATATAGGCATTTCCCAGCTTAAAAAAAGCCTTAACTCTTAAAGGTGTAAAAATTAGTTCTCATACCTACTGAATATATACATAAAATTTCATCAAAACCAGTCAGGCCGCTTCGAAGCAGTCGTCGTCGTCGTCGTCGCTTCAACCGATGGATATCCACTGCTGGACATAGGGCTCACGTAATGACGTCCACAAGGCCCGATCTTGCACCGCCTGGCTCCAGCGGCTACCGGCGACCCTCTATATGTTGTCGGTCCACCTTGCTGGGGCCCTGCCCACACTGCGCCGTCCGGTGCGAGGTCGCCACTCCAGCACCTTCGGCCCCCAACGTCCATCGGTCCTTCGAACTATGTGTTATTCGTAGAACTGTCGGTGACTTTGGTTCTACTTTGGATCTCTTGATTTCTGATTCCATCACGTACAGAAACTCCGAGCATAGCCCTCTCCATTGCACGTTAAGTGACTCTGAACGTCCGCATGAGGCCCATAGTCAGCGACCACGTCTCAGAACCGTAGGTCATCGCTGGCAAAACGCACTTTTCGAAGACTTTAGTCTTCAGGCACTGAGGGATATCGGACGAAAATAGCTGACGATCAAACAATCAAGTTGAATTCGGAGCAGTGCAAGCAGTGTTTACAACACTTAAACTGTGACGAAAGGATTTTATATATTAGATTAGGTAAATGTATTTCCAAAGTCACCGACTTAGCCCTACGAATCGCGAACCTGAAGTGGCAATGGGCGGGGCACATAGTCCGANAGTGCCAGGGTAGATTACGTCTACCGATCCTCCGGTGCTCCAAAAAAGGATGCGTAGGGTATCGCTGGGTTTTGTGGGTATTCTGGTTTACCAGCGAGTCCCACATTCCCGATAAGATTTTGCTCTGACCGGGGTGCATAAAGGCATTTCCCAGCGTAAAAAAAAGCTTTAACACTTAAGGGTGTAAAAATTAGTTCTCATACATACTGAATAAATACATAAAATTTCATCAAAATCAGTCTGGCCGCTTCGGAGCAGTCGTCGTCGTCGTCGCTCCAACCGATGGATATCCACTGCTGGACATAGGTCTCACGTAATGATGTCCACATGTCCCGATCTTATGCCGCCTGGCTCCAGCGGCTACCGGCGACCCTCTTTATGTCGTCGGTCCACCTTGCGGGGGCCCTGCTTACACTGCGCCGTCCGGTGCGGGGTCTCCACTCCAGCACCTTCGGCCCACAACGTCCATCGGTCCTTCGAACTATGTGCCCCGCCCATTGCTATTTCAGGTTCGCGATTCGTAGGCCTCTGTCAGTGACTCTGGTTCTATTACCGATCTCTTCATTTCTAATTCGATCACGTAGAGAAACTCCTAGCGTAGCCCTCTCCATCGCACGCTGAGTGACTCTGAGCTTTTTTAAATATGCTGCTACACGATGTTGGACCAACATTCCCCCACCCATACGAGACTGTGCCACAAAGTATACTTTTAAGCATCACTTGAATCTTTATATGTTAAAAAAACAAAAAGAAGCAGAGAATTATTCTGCAGAATCCTCTATATTGTAGCAGCGAATGTAGACCTAGTTATTTCACTTATTGTAATATGAATAATTTATTTATTTTTATTTTATCATTAGTCTATCATATCTTTTCATTTATATCTACTAATTTATCATTTTTAAAATTATTATTATTTTTAATTTTTTTTTATTGACTACGTTTAGTTTATCATGCCGAGTGAATCAGAATGAAAAATTATGTTTTGTTCTCTTTTTATTAAGACTGGATTAATTTTAGTACACATTTAGTGTTTCTTTTTTTTTGCCGTTTTGTTTTTTTACTGTTAGTGGCCATTTTTGCCCTTTTTTTCAAATATTTTAACACGCTGTGGCGTCACCGGGGTCACAGCTGAAAATCAGCGTCATGTGCCACATGACAATTGCTGAGCTGTGAACCTTTTCCAGGTAGTGTTACAGGCAGTAACGCTGCAAAGCTAGATTAAGAATACTGTTTGAAACACCATTACAGAATAAATGTTTCTTTCTTTCTTTCTTTCTTCCGCAAGAAGCCCATAGTCAGCGACCGTAGGTCATCACTGGCAACACGCACTGTTCCAAGACTTTAGTCTTCAGGCATTGAGGTATATCGGACGAAAATAACTGACGATCAAACAATCGAGTTGGATTCGGAGCAGTGCAAGCAGTGTTTACAACACTTAAACTGTGACAAAAGGATTTTATATATTAGATTAGATAAATGTATTTCCATTGTTGCGTGTTCATTAGGGTTGTTTCATTCAATTACTGTTCAATTCGTTAGTTATGACGTAAAATGTTTACAGCAATGTGAGACCCACGCATGTCGTGGCGGAGAGTCGCCACGTCGCCTCTCTCCCACACCTATCTGCAGTGCTTTGCAAAACTCCTAAGAAACCCAACCAACTGAAAATAAAGTAGTTTACATTCAAACATAATATATAGTGTACATACACACTGTATTTCAAGTTGTTTATTTAAAAAAAGCATCGCAATAAACTTAGCAATGGACGACGCTGTCCATATTTAAACGCGATCGTATGTTATGCTGGCGCCAAAACTATACAAGTGTAATAGTTTGGTATAAAATTTTACGACAAAACACTCGGAGAGATCTTTTTAACACGTTATAGTTTATAGTTCGTCAATTGATTGCTTCAAAATAGGGCTGGTCAATTGAACATTTAAAAATGTTGTCTACATACTGAATTAAATCTTTGTACTTTATTTTGAAACATTTTAAAGGTCACATTTTTGACAATTGGAACACCAGGGATGTAGAAATTGAACACTTAGTCTAAGTCATGAATGAAGAGGGTTCTGCTGGGCTTTAGTGGCTCCTCCCTCGCCGATTTCCACACTTCTGACCCATGGGATTGTTTCTTAAAGTATTATCATGCGAAAACAAAACGCATTCACTCACACGCTTCGTTATCGTCGAAGTCATTTGTGACAGTAATCGGTTTTTTAAATAAAAACCGATATTTATCGAATTAATATAAGTAAAGTTGGTTATTAAATCAATAGCTCGCATACTTCGACTACGTAACTAAGCAACGAGTTTACTCATTCATTTATAACAACTTTCAAACACAAACTAAATAGTAAGTAAATCTGCGAAATTTAATAAAAAATTTCAAATAAATTAAAGAAAATAAGTTGTAATGTATAGTAAGAAAAATTAAATGTAGAAGAAATAATTATACATTTTGATGACGCGGTCAAAGAATTTGACATACAAAAGAAGCGCGCATGCGTCTCAACGCCTTTATTTTTTCGGGGGGCAATGTGAGTCTTTCATCACACTAACGCTGGAAGTATAAACTTCCGTTACAGGTAAGTAAAAAGTAAGACCCACCACGCTGCTCCACTGCGGATTGTCAGGCATAGTACACAAGTGCACTCTCTATTCCTTCACTCTCATAGTCCGATGTGACGGGAATCCGACACGACCGGAGAGAGGTCTGGCGCAGGACCGACGGCTTAACTTGCTCTCCAAGGCACGGGGGTGGATCACACCGCCAGCTTCCCGACTTCGGGCAAATATTGAGAAAATCTTAATAGAAAACTCAATATCTATTTCGAATTGACCCAATCCCGGACTCGAACCCAGGACCTCATGTTTGTAGTCGAACATGCTAACCACTAGACCAATGAGGCAGCCTCTGTTACAGGTATGATGATAAAATACTTTACTGCAGCGCAATTATGATTTTCTTTAACATAGAATACAGTTTTAATAATATTATATTATATATGTCGGAGAATAAGAGAGAAGGAAAGCATAAAGCATAGGGGCGTAGGGTTCTTTACCGACATCGTCATTAATGGCATCCATAATTTAATTTCTTATACTGTGGGCGTTCGTGGATAATGTTGGTGCAATCAAACACTTTATTAATTAGCCCGGATTATAATGTTCAATCATTTAATGAACCCTATATCAATTTAGACAAACTCATTAACAATAATAGCTATGAATGCGACAGTTCTAACAGTCGACCGCTCCGGTGGAGCGCTACCCAAGAACTACCGAGAGACACGCCGATAGATAGATGGCGCCAGCGTTCCACAGACACCTGCCGTCCGACATATATATATTTATTTAATGTGCTCACTTCATTTCATGTAAGTCTTTTTTTATATTTTACATTATTATACTCGGTGGAGCAGTGTGGTGACTCAATGCTCCAGAACCTTCTTTCCTATGAGTAATGATGTGCCCGAAAATTGGAAAAGAAGATCATTAAACTCACTCATTCACTCTTCAAAAAGTCTTTAAAACAATTCGCGATTGACTGTTTTCTTTATATTCTCGCTGGTTCTGCACTACACCTTTGCGGCCTCTGAAAACTGGAATTTTATAAAATAAATTAACTAAACATTGTAATGTAGTGACTATTTGAACGGGTACATACCACGATGGCGTTTTTTTTAATTTTGCCGATATTTGTAATATAATAAAGTTCCGTTAATTTAAAACTCGATTACGTTCAAACTGCGCTTTTACGAGTGTTATATCGATTCCGGCAATAAATTATTCGATGCGTCAAAGTCAAGGTCGAAAATTATATTCGAAATCGATATTAACTTCTCGATCTTATGATTTACAACCATGTTTGTTACATTTTCAAAGCTTGACATAGTCTAAGATGATAACTCGCTAACATGGTAAGAGGTGTTTTACATAGTGGTTTCTACACACATTGTAAGTAACGGCATGTCTTTGGTTGTAGTTTGGTAATTACTTGCCCCGGACGAAGCTTCATACTTCAGACAAATTAGAAAATAATATTTCCTAATGTTGGAAATTGAACCCAGCATACTCGAATGCAAAACAAATACTCATGCCATTACGCCAGCGAGACCCACAATATTGAACTTGTTTAAAAGTTCTCATCTCGGAAAAAAACTTCTGTATTTTATCTGAAAAAACATGTCATTAGATTATATGTGTATCTTATATAAACGTTAAAATACCAGCTTAGGAACCATAGTAATCTATTTTATTCTAGTATCAAGTATCACGGCGAAAGTAAATAGATCCACTTGAAATTATTGCAATAGTCTGCAATAAGGTTATAAATGCGTTAACCAGACATGAAAACAAAATTGGACGGCTTTCAACAATACTGTCTAATATATTCTTAGGTATTTGCGATTTATCTTAATGAAATAAAACATAAAATTAATTTCAAAATAATATATTATAAGACAAAAAGTTTATTGCGCTTTCGTAGATTTAGAAAAGGCCTATGATCGAGTGGTGAGGAATGAGCTGTGGTCAACGTTATCTACGTATGGGGTGAGCGGTTATCTGATTCAAGCATTGAAGTCTCTCTATGAGGGTTCTAGTGCTTGTCTCAGAATAAACGGGGCGTACACGGAGTGGTTTCCTGTCGAAAGAGGGGTTCGACAGGGATGTGTTGCGTCACCATGCCTGTTTAACGTATTCATGGATAAATGTTTGACAGATTTAATAGAAAGTATGTATGGGTTAAGAATGAATGAATTACTCGTCAAATGTTTACTCTACGCTGATGATCAAGTAATACTTGCGTCATCCGCTAACGAGCTTCAGGAGATGCTAAATATTATGAATGAAGCTTTGAAAGGGAAAGGAATGAAAGTGAATGTAAACAAAACGAAAGTTATGCTTTTTGAACGAGATGAATCTATGATGAATGGCAATATTTTGATAGATGGGGAACAAGTGGAAGAGGTGAAAGAATTTGTATACTTGGGATCTAAATTTACAAAAGATGGAACATGTGACAGTGATATCGAAAGGAGAGTGAATGCAGGGAATATGGTAAATGGTGCTCTGCATGCTTTTATGAATAGCCAGATGGTGTCTCAAAGGGCTAGACTGGCAGTGCATGCTGGAGTGTTGGTGCCAACACTTATGTATGGTAGTGAAAGTTGGGTATGGCAGAAGAATCACAAAAGTAAAATAAATGCGGTAGAGATGAGAGCGTTGAGAAGCATGAGTGGATTAAAACTGAGTGACAGAGTGAGAAATAGTGTGATAAGAGAACGTTGTGGTATAAAAGAAGATGTAGTGACTAAAATTGGGAAAGGTATGCTTAGATGGTTTGGGCATGTAGAGAGAATGAACGAAAGGAGACTGACAAAAAGGATTTATGAGTCAAGAGTGAATGCGAAAGTTTGAAGGGGAAGACCGAGGCGAACGTTCCTGGACCAAATCCAGGACATTTTAAGTAACGGTTAGGTCAAGAGTACTCTAAACCGACGAACTTGTATGAAAGGTTTAATTAGAATGAAAGAAGCGAAGGAGATCTGTAAGGATCGTGGCAAGTGGAAGAATGTTGTCTCTGCCTACTCCTATGGGAATGAGGCGTGATACTATGTATGTATGTATGAACTATACACACGCATGCACGTACACGGTCGAAGAAAGAGATACGTACACATACATATGCATAACGCGCACGCATACATATGCATACGCCTACACACGCGCGAAGAGAGATAGACAGAGATACGCGCACACACACGCTCGCATGCACACATGTACACGCACATATTGAGAGAAATACATTTACGAAGTCGCTTTAGGAGATAAAAATGAAGAATTGTGGAAATAAAAGAAAAAACACTTTCACCCGTTAGTTTGTTTTTACAGCGCTCTAAAAAAAAGTCACAAATTTATACATTGAAATAACAATTCCAAATTTTATTTCAAGATATCTCTTTTTAAAAGTAAAAAAACTTTTTTTTTGGTCGCCTACAATATGCACCCATATACAAATACACAAGCACACACAAATACACACACGAAGAAATAGAGAGATGAACCCACACCCTTAATGTCGTTTAATATGCTTGTTCACGCCAGCCGTGACCCTATAGAAGGACTCGACCCTGAACTCGGGCCCATAGGAATCCAGGTCGAATCCGGTCCCCGAGACGGCGGGAGGAGAATGTTAAGGAAGAGATTTTACAGGGGTCGAACAGATATAAATGAATTGTACACCTACCTGGTCTCCCGGCGCCGATCTCCTCGACGGCGACGAGCCCTGGCAATGAATGATCACGTGGATATTTATTTGTATGTGTGTGTATTTGTGAGTGTCTGTAACCTGCCAATGCATCCAATGCTGCTGTCAGCGACGCTGATTCTCTATTCCAATGCAAAATCCACACAGGGAAGTCCAACTGCGGCCACCGCGTGGATGGAAATAACCCAGCCACGATCTGCCCGCCGCACTTCCTCTTGAGCTATGATAGGGCTTCGAAAAGCGACGACCTACTTCACTGGCACCACAGAACCAAATAACGCGTGGAATTTCCGCACTTTCCCGACAAAAACAAGCCAAAAATCACGAGGCGGGCTTCCGTTTTGCTCGTTCAATACGCCTCGAGTTTAACAAGCTGTGATCGACTTCTTACGACTACAGATACTCTATATACTATATTGCTCTATGCTCATGGAGCAGCGCGGAGGCACCCTCTCGTGTCGTATCCGCACGCCTCTCGACAACGCACGCCTCTTGCAGATGGTGCGAGTACGCCGCTTCCGAGGTACCAATGCTTAGCGCCAGTTGGCGCGCACTATGTTAATGTCGTAAAAAGTACTAATTGAATAAAAAGTTTTGATTTCATTTTTTCAAAGTGAAACTTCTTTCGGCGCATGAGAGTAAAATTGTTACGGGTGAAACGCATGATTATCGTCACGAAGATGTGCAGCGTTTTCTACGCCAAGTCGTTTGAAGGTCAAGTAGTTATAATATCTACAAATAACACTTGTGGTTAAATAATTAAATTTATCCTATATTCCCTTTTCTAAATTTTAAATTTAAAAACAAAATTTAAGTAAAAACAACATGGTATATTTATTTACAATTCAAGATTTCGATAAATTCAATTTTAACTTTTTTATTTTCGAAAACAGTATTGCTTAACACCGTCCTATGAAATAAAGCTTTCATCTACTTATTCGTAAATATCACTGCACTCTTTTAATAACATTTGTAACGTCCAGATAAAGTAGCGTTGTAAAATATAGCTGATAATAAACAGCCTGCTAGAACATTATGATGAATTGAAATGTTGCCAACTAAATGTTTGATCTTCGTATAAATAAACAAGTCTATTCATATTGTAATGGCTTGTTAATCGCTTGTGTATGGACGTCATTGCGACTATTGTTACAAATTAACTTATCACAAAGCATTTGGTGCGAAATGCTGGAAAAAGCTTCCAGTTACAAACTTTATTACTCTCTGTTAGATATTCTTAAAATTGATGTATATACCATCTGTCTCCCACGATATTTCTTGATCGAATAGGAATCTATTGCAAAAGTTGTTGCTATTGTAGAAAAAAATACTAAATAAAGCTTCTTACCAAAAAAAAACACTCGACATTCTTACAATTTATATGTCGGAGAATAAGGGAGAAGGAAAGCATAAAGTATAGGGGCGTAGGGTTCTCCGCCCGTCATTAATGGCATCAATTTTCCATACAGTGGGTGTTTGTGGGTAATGTTGGCGCAATCAAACACTTTACTAATTTACACAAACTCATTAATAATAGTAGCTAGGAATGCGACAGTTTCAATAGTCGACCGCTCTGGCGGACCGTCACCCGAGAACTGCCGAGAGACGCGCGCCGGATTATCACTATTGACTTTGCCCCACGCCGATAGACAGATGGCGCCAGCGTTCCACAGACTATTGCACTCCCACATATATATTTGCCAGATGTCTCCTACTATGTTACCGGAGTATTTCTTGATCTAATGGGAATGTAGTGCAATCCATTCTTTATTTTGTAACCCATAGATGAAGTGTTTGCTATTGTAGAAATAAATACTGGATAAAGCTTCTTACCAAAAAAACATACTCGAAATTCTTATAAACTACATATTTACACAGCTGTTTTCCACGATGTTACCCACATATTTCTAGATCCAACGGGTAGTGTAATTCATTCTTTATTTTGTAACTTATGCTACAGTGTTTGGCATTGTAGAAAGAAATGCTGGAAAAAAGACTTCCATAATTTCTTGTATCCATCTGTATTATAACGCAAAAATGTTTGCTATTGTAGAAAGAAATAGTGAAAATAGCTTAGATAGATTAGCTATTCTTAAAATTTATGTATACACTAGCTGTTTCCTGCGACGTTACGCGTAGTTCTCTATGCCATGGAAATTTAGAGAAACCTGTTCTTAATGAGAGTCAACATCGTAATAGCACTCACTCGATACTCGCGAAACTTTGACTTGAAATTCAGCATACGTAATCCTTTCGCGACGTAAACGGTCGCTAAGAACGGTTTTTACCACATTACCGCAGTATCGAAAACTACGCGGTTTATGTGTGGTACTTGTGTTACATAAAGGCCGTTTTTGTTTTCGAAGCAATATATAATTTCTTTAATTATACTGTAGCCCCATCGGCAGCTCACACTCGCGAAGATGCCGTTTCAGGATCAATGAAAAATGCCACCAGACTCTTCACCCAATGCCCCGCCGTCTGCTTATCACCAGACGAGGATATATGAATGCGATCGAACTGTTGTTCAGCAGGAAAATTTACGCCGAATTGGCTTTCTATGTCGTGTTCACGACTGACAAGCGGATACTATTGTGACAAGCAAACGACGCTAGTTGGCTCTTTATTCGTAAAAAAGTACATCTTACGATTGGCGTTCTATTATTTGCCAATCACAGGGTTTACATTAAGTGCACAAACAACTTTATTCCCAGAAAAAGAAATATATACATGCTATAGTCAACAAAACATTTCTTATACAATTTTACTAATTATTTATACATATAGAAATAGTGTGATAAGAGAACGTTGTGGTATAAAAGAAGACGTAGTGACCAAAGTAGGTATGCTTAGATGGTTTGGGCATGTAGAGAGAATGAGTGAAAGGAGACTGAAAAAAGGATTTATGAGTCAAGAGTGAATGCGAAAGTTGGAAGGGGAAGACCAAGGCGAACGTTGCTGGACCAAATACAGGACATTTTAAATAACGGCCAGGTCAAGAGTACTCTAAACCGACGAACTTGTATGAAGGGTATAATGAGAGTGAAAGAAGCGAAGGAGATGCAAGGATCGTGGCAAGTGGAAGGATGTTGTCTCTGCCTACCCCGAAGGGAATGAGGCGTGATGCTAAGTATGTATGTATGTTATACATATAGACTCTAAATTAATCAAAATATAATATTTTCTGCCTCATTGGTCTAGTGGTTAGCATGTTCGACTACAGACATGAGGTCCTGGGTTCGAGTCCCGGGTCGGGCCAATTCAAAATGGATATTGAGTTTTCTAATTAAGATTTTCTCAATATTTGCCTGAAGTTGGGAAGTTGGCGGTGTGATCCACCCCCGTGCCTCGGAGAGCACGTTAAGCCGTCGGTCCTGCGCCCGATCTCTCTCCGGTTGTGTCGTATTACCGTCACATATTGGACTATGAGAGTGAAGGAATAGAGAGTACACTTGTGTACTATGCCTGCCAATTCGCAGTGGAGCAGCGTGGTGGGTCTATGCTCTAAAAACCCTCGCTCATATGAGTGAGGAGGCCAGTGCCCAGCAGTGGGACGTTAATGGGCTGCTATTTACTTTTTTATAATATTTTCTAGACGAAAGGGAAAAGTCGCGAACATATACGTTGAGCTATTTTATCAAGGCACGTTATATTAAATAAGGAAGTTAATCAACTCACCTTGTTCTTTAGATAGTAATTGATTAATTACTCTATAGATAAGTTTTCTAGTGCAATCAAAGTACAAGTATATTATCTCAAACACCTATATTTATGTCTATATTGTATAATGAGAGCCTCGCTGGCGCAATGATAAGATCCTTAAGAACTCACCCTTTAAAATTAGCGTAGTTTTCTTGCTTTCCGTGGTTTACAGATATATAGAGGGTAATATGAATTAATTATGAAGGGAGATGGAGAACTAGTAATAAAAACGTCTCAAGTTCTGTCTAAAGTTACATGATTCCTTAAAGACATCGTCCCTTTAAGTAAACCTTTAAACTAGATCAAGTGCCATTAAACCAATGTAACGGATAAAGCCTACTTAGCGTAGAAAGCCTAGGAGATCCCTTCAGTACTTTAGGGTCGGTAATGGCGCGTAAACAATCATAAATTATGCTTTACTGGACACAATTTGTTAGTCTATAACATAACGTAAGGACTACGATACGACATTATCAATCTTGATTCCTGAATCTATAATATGGCATATAAAGAGTTTCCAACAAGAGATTTCATTTAACAAATCCTCATCTTAAAAAACCATGAGTAATAATGGATTCAGCAATCGAGCTATGATTAATATTTTTTTTGGGCCGGAATCGGAATATATTAATGTGTAAGATGTTTATTTTCAAAAAGACGGCAATACACGCCACAAAATGAAACAAGAGATAATTACAAGTGGCCTCAAAGGTCTTGTGATTTAACACCGTTTTTTCTTTGACCAACGATTCAAAACCTTAAAAATAGAATTTCGTGAAATCATCTAGGACATCTAGCAGCAAATGTGTGAATAAGATAGTTATGAAGGAAAGGAATAAGATACGTTAATTTTATATGTATATACAATAATAATTAACTGTACATAACATAAAAAAGCATATGTTAATGCGCAAATCGATTCACATAGACAATTTTAACAAAACATATGCCAAATAAAGTAGACCGAAAACCCGTCGTCGACTATCATGTGGAAGAATAAAACAGTCATCGACCATCGTGTCGAAAAAAAAGCACTTGTCAACACACATGTTTGTTTGAAGGTTAACCTGTTGAAGAAAAAACCAGACGTCGACTATCGTATCGAAGATAAAACAGTCGTCGACTAACATGTCATAGGAAATAGGGATAAAACGGTCGTCAACTATCACGTCCAAAGAAAATACAATTGTCGACTATCATGTCGAAAGAAAAACAGTCGTCGACTATCGAATCGAATGTTAAACAGTTCTCGACAAACGTGTTAATGATAATAGGGAGCAAACAGTCGGAAACTATCGTGTCGAAGAAACAAACAGTCATCGACTATCATGTCGTAGGGAAAGAACTATCATCAATCATCATGTTGAAGGAAAAGGGAAAAAACGGTCGTCGACTATCGTGTCGAAAAAAAGCACTTGTCAACACACATGTTTGTTTGAAGGATAACCTGATGAAGGAAAAACCAGACATCGACTATCGTATCGAAGATAAAACAGTCGTCGACTAACACGTCCAAAGAAAATACAATTGTCGACTATCGTGTCGAAGAAACAAATAGTCGTCGACTGTCATGTCAAAGGAGAAAGGGAAAAAAACAGTCATACACTATCATGTCGTAGAGAAAGAACTATCGTCAATCATCATGTTGAAGGAAAAGGGAAAAAACGGTCGTCGACTATCGTATCGTAGAAAAATACGAAGGTATATATAAATAAAGCGAGGTCGTTAAAAATTTAAATTCGAGGACTTTTATAAATAAATCTCTATGTGTAAAGGACAGCATAGCGTTACTTCGAAACGTGCGTTCATATCAACTAATATTACCCTCTCCGTAAAGGCATAGCATTTCATAAGAAATCACTGCATCCTTAACAAGGAGGTAAATTTTCTCTTTGAACTATCCATTCCGTACGTGGTTTACTAGTATTAAACTGTTACTACATTGGCTATATTGTTGTTATAGGCTATCGTTAAAAATCTAAGTTATGTAGTATATACTAGGTACAGCTTTACGCGGGTAGTAAAACTAAACTGAAATATTATCTTATACTGAATATTATCTTTTATATATATATATATATATATATATATATATAAAAGCAACCCTATTTTTCTTTGTTATCGATAAACTTGAAAACTACTGGACCGATCGGCATTAGACGATGACTATTCGACGCGGAATTAATTGTAGAAGGTTTTAGGCTATTCATTTTTTGAATTCCATCAACCCATTACCATTTTTTTCAAATTTATGTGGACAATCATTTATTTCTGGTACAAAGACTCGAGCGCACAAAGACCGGCAAAATGTCTAACGTCACTTCAATGCTTATAAACGCGTTTCCACACACCCTCCCACACATCCACCCAAGCATACATCCACGCACTCCCACGCATCCACCCACGCACTCACCCACGCATCCACCCACGCATTCCCACGCACTCCGACGCATCTACCCACCCATCCACAAGGTTTTGATATGAATTATTAGACCGTTGTCTATAGAAACGGTTTTGTCAATTCATTTTTAGCTTATGTAAAGATGTCATTTATTTACGCTATCTTTTGTTTCAAAACAAAAAAGACTCTGTGTGTCATTTAATCGATTGTGTTTTGTTTAGTTTTTATAAAACTGAAAGCTGCCACATTCCAAATCTTTTTGACGAACGAAGTCTGTCGGGTCTGCTAGTATATAATAAATTTTATACAAGAGTTATAATAAATGATGAAATGAAATGGTAATAATTGATAGGATGAGCCGTTGAAAACTTATTAAAAAGAGGAGTTCGATACATGTATTCGTAATTTAAAGGCACATTTTGAATAGATCTTACGTGCAATGCTAAGGGATTCGAACAATTCTATTAGGGATACGATTTAAATAACAAAATTATTTCTTTCGTCAACTTTACTCATAAGACATCATCCATCATTTAGTCTCGATGCAGCGAAGTGATAAATAAAGTTTATATATCTAGGTACAAAGCTTTTGCTTTCGTTTCATAGTCATTGGATTACGAAATATTGCAGTTAATAAATCGAACAACGATCCTTACTAAACATATAGCTTTACTGACTGTCAGCTGTACAGACTAAATAATTATGTCTAGACAACGGTTGAATCCTTTAGTATTAATAAAAATATAATAAGCCTTTCGAATGTATATATTGCAAGTTTGTCCGTGTATAAAGTAACTGCTTGTTTCCCTATTGCCTTCGTACCTACGAAGTCCATGGTTTACAGCATTCCTCATTGGGAGTAGTGTGTGGAGGTTCTTGCGGCTACTCATCGGCACAGGGCGGCTGCGACAGCTCTTGGCCTGCCACCTCACGCCGCTTAGGTCCGAAACATCAAAGATCCGTCCTCACCTGAAGCAATGACTTTCTGATGACTTGTATAGGTTTTTGTAAGAAAGAAAGAAGAATAAAAATATCTATATTTATACTTTATGCCACACATCACAAAATATTTTAGTACATTTTGCAATACCCTGCGATGTGTGGCATAACCTAAAAAATAGACCCAACTCAGTATTTATGCTTCACAGTCTCCAAACCACGCAGCGCTGATTTTCAGCTGGATCCCTAGTCTAGGTAGTTTTAGGCAGCATTGAATATATCTTGAATTGAATATATCTGTATTGTACACCGTAAATATACACAATTACAAAGAAACAGACAATTAAAGATACTCGAGCACAAGAGCATTGTAGGCGCGATGCTCTTAAGTGAGAGATGTTGGGTAGAAGTGGCCTTCATTTGCTAGGTCGCAGTCTCGCTTAAGGAAGCCCATGAGCGAGAAAGAGAAATTGCAGTAAATGCTCCCTCTCACCGCCGTGACGGCGGAATACCAGGCGATATTTGATTGCACACCAGCTCCCGCCTCCATGACTCATCTGGAGCACCAGGAAAGCTGATGCACAAGCTAGTCCTATGGCATTTCACTTGAAGAGGGTTCCGCTGGATTTTAATGGGTGTCCTTCGCAGAGTCCCAAAATCTTAACCATTTGGGCCGGGGTAAACTATAGGGGTTTACAGATTGGTGTATCGTTACGAGAGCACGTAAAACCTGAATTATCGTGTACCATTACTGTCTCAACGAATTTGAAAGTAATAGAAAAGCCCTACGCCTTTACAAGCCTTAACCTTCTCCTCTTTAAACGCAAAGATCGTCTGTAATAATGTTTACTTTGCAATAAGGATGTAGTATTATCTATTTATGTTTAAAATTTCTGTTATGTACGTTAAAAAAAACCTTGGTATCTAGAGAAAATTTGTTATGTCTCTGCTAGAAATTCGGTCATGAGGCTTTTATGCACAGTTTTACTGAATTATCATAAACAAAACTACACTCACGTACTAGTGCAATGAATATAGGCTGAGCAATAATCATACAATATTCATAAAGGCAAGGATAATCCGTTATGTGCCTTTGGCTGATATATCTGACGGCGCCTACGGGATCAGACCTTCGCGGACGCATCCCAAATCAAATTCTTTAATGTACACTCAACAAAATTGCTTTAATACCACCCATCAAATATAATACAAAGGAATTTCTATAAATTGGGTAATATGTTAAAGCATATAATCCCTTGCGATAGTTTTATTAAGTAATGTATCGGTAACGGATCGTATATTGTAATGCGAGAGACGTATAGTTCTCGTGTCACCTCCTTTGTCGCCGGTAACTTATCAAGTGCAATTTTTAAATGCAATGTAGCAGTGTTGTTACAAAAACAAAATCACACCGCATAAATCGCATTCTGAATAACTAATTAAAAGAACTGAAATGTGAGAAACGTTAAAATGTAGTACGTTTGCAAGAAAACTGGTGATTTATTACGATTCAAAAGACGTTTGATAGCTGTCTACAGCGTTAGTAACATTGTAATGAATGTTGTTAATAGCGATATGATAAAGCGATGAAAAGACTTATTTCATTCGGAGAATCGCTTGGATTTGAATCCAGTTTCCAGTAATTTATATGTAAAACGCCATTAGAAAAAGATGTCCATAACTCTTACAGGTAAAACGTTCTATTGTAGAGAATTATTTCAAAGAACATAACGCTTGGATTTGAATTCAATTTCGTATAAATAGGATCAATAAATTTATATGTAGAGTAAGTAAGAAGCAGCATAGGAGAGAGGGTTTTTAGAGAATAGATCCACCACGCTGCTCCACTGTAGGTTGGCAGGCTTAATACACAACTGCACTCTCTATTCCTTCACTCTCATAGTCTGAGACGGAAATCCGACATTCGCGCAGGGAGATCAGGCGCATGACCAACGGCTTAACATACTCGAGAAAATCGTAATAGAAAACTCAATATCTCATTTGAATTCGCTCGATCTGGGACTAGAACCTAGGATCATAGATCTGTAGCCGAACATGCTGAAATCTAGACCATTGGGGGAGTCAAACTCAGGCAAATTTATAAGTAAAATGTCATTATTGTAAAAATTTTTAACAAAACAGTAACTACAAAGGTTCTCGCCAGTATATTTTTAGTAGAATCTTCCAAACCAGTTATTTATTATCAACGGACAAACTTGACAATATATTTTGATATAAAACTAGCTGTTCACCGCGTTGTTACGTAGTTCTCTATTCCGCGGAAATATGTGGCAACGTATTTTGTGAGTAGATGGGTCCTTTATCTGATAGTTTGAAAACACCCTTGAGCAACTGTGTCATTGCCACGGTCGTTAATTGGTTCTCATTTATATATCTTTATCCCGTGGGAATATAGGGAAACCCTCTACATTGAGCCTTTACGTTGCACCAGGAGTAACTATGCCAAATTTCTCATTAATCTGACCTATATTTTCAAAGATTTCGTGATGAATGAGTTAGTGGTAAATGTGTTCGCGTTTTGAACCAAAAATAATAAAAAAGGCGCGTTTTTACGAATAACAAAATCAAATATTAACAAAATACTTTGGTGGTCTTCATAAGTGATATATATGCTAATGTGTGTTTTAAACATTTAAATTATCTGTTCTTGATTAGAATATATTATAGGAACGGTGCATTTATTAAAATCTTTTATCTACAAATTACCTCATTATGTTTAGTATGTAATTTATTTATGCACGTGTGAGCTGAGAATTATAAGAATGCTCGTACGTCTAAATCAGTACAGATTATAAAAGCAATCTATAATTGCCTAACGGTGTGACGCATGAGTACTTATCCAGAGCAGACACCACTAAGTTTCTCTTTATAAAAACTTGTACCCCTAGTTGTTCTTCCAAATTATTCAAGATGGTTTTCGATGAAGGAAAACATCGTAGGGAAATTCTGCGATAAGTGTAGCCTGCCAACGCTTATTCAGCGCGGAAGGTTTATGCTCGAAAAACTCTCTCCTATGAATAAAGAGAGAGAAACATTAATTGGTCGCTTCTTACTAGAAACTGAAAACGAGGCAGTATGGTATAAATCCATGCCCGTTATAGCAATAACTTAAAAAAAAAGATTAGAAATGACAATATTATTCTTCTTCTTTAATTTATGGTTTTTATTGTTGGCATTTACGGCAATTATTTCGCCAACGACTTGCAGACAGGGAGAGATAGGTATAGATTTTGGTTGGTATAATAGGAATACCTCAATTAAATTTCCATTACTTAAAATAGTCAGAATTTTTACTACTATATTAGAAAATATTGTTCAAATGGTAACAATCGATATCTTATAATATAATTTCCTTTAACTGTATAAATAACGACGTAAAATTTTGATTGCGTGTTTTTTTTTACATATTTTTTTCATATTGTTTTTGTAATGCCACGCTCTTTTTTTTTTTGAACAAAACATTATCATAGACACGGACGCCAATACTGTATACATCTGTCATGGGTGCATTATTATAAAATTTATAATATATCTGCCGTGAATGTACAAAATATGTGTATTTAAGAAAATATCTAAAACTCCTATTTTATAAACTGGAATTCTCAAAGTGTTTTTTCATTAGAATAACAAATGTCGCGATATGTGTAAATATCTATTTTAGGTAGTTCTACATTTCATAATAGTAACTGTCACAGTTTAGTAAATATTATCAACCGAAAACCGTACGTGAATTGCTCTGGAAAATACATCGAAAATTGTTTATGCTAACGAATTCTTACCTTAATAAGCGCAAGTTTACACATTACATTAGCCAGTGTTACACAATTATCTTTATATGGCGGGAAATGCATTCGGTCTATTTGAAGCATACAAAATTTAAAGTACTTAGTTGCATCAGTAATTAGACACTTAACATAGAACGGACGAAGTAAACAGCCCGGTATTTTAGGAAAGCTATAAATCGGGCAGTCAACTGAAATGTTAAATTACCTATCCCGCTTTGTGTTATATCAGTTTACCAACTCGTTTTCGATAACTCATTGGTAATTAAGATTTTTATATATAATTGTAAGTAGTTTTTGAACGCTGCTTTACCATTGTTTTGTATCATTACTATTTTTTGAACCGTATTACTAGCGGCCTCTCTTGATAAATACGTACAACAATATAAATTATATCCATAATAATTATATTACTTTATTGAAATAATTATGCATAAAAAATTATATTAATTTTATTTAAAAAAAATATTTTCTTTTTAAAGAAATATTTATATTTTATTGTTATTGTGAAGGGCAACACTGAAGTAAGCGTCCATCTTTAGTTCTAAGCACAAATATCGATATTTCCCGATTGTATCGATATTTCCAATGTCATGAGCTTTATCGAAAAGAAATCAGAATTTGACAATGAAATACACAAATAGCATTTTAAGTGTCATTTTTGTATTTATTAAAACAAAACAAATGATAATTGAACTTAGAATCACACTAGTCTTCAACAGATATGGATATTTCCAACGTTCTTAATATTAATAGATATAAAAAATCCCTGTTAAGTAGATTCCTATAACCTGCACTGATTAATTTGTATGAGTTCTAGTTACCATCAATATAAAATTTATTACCAGTAAATCATAGATAAGTTTATGCCTTAAACATGTATAGACAATATCGATAGGATCGAAGTATAAGTATCGTCGATATTAATCGATTATTTAAAAGTATCGATATATCGCATTATTCTAAATTCTTTCCTTTGACGTGCTGTCAAACAACCAAAACAGCACGTGTGAAAATAATGCGTATAGAAACTTGTTATTTTTGCTCGTCCAGGATATATCCTGGACATGGAATTCAATTCGTAAGAAACGACTGTAAGGTAAAGTATATTTGAGATTAGTTTTAAATTATCTGTCGATGTTGTACGTGACTTAGTGTTTCAACAGTCTTGTCTTCTAGATTTTCAGATTTTGCCGTTCAAAATGCCATGCAGCGTTTAAAAAGAAGAAGAACCCACGTAAAACCAAATGGACTAAGGCATACCGTAAAACTGCTGGCAAGGAATTGGCTATTGATCCGTCATTCGAGTTTGAAAAACGCCGTCATGTTCCTATGAAATATAATAGAGAACTATGGACAAAATCCATAGAAGCAATGAAGAAAGTTGAGGAGATCAGACAAAGGAGATCAAATAACCATATCATGCAGAGATTACGTAAAGGACGTGAAGTTGAATGGCAGAGAGATGTCAGAGAAGTTCAGCGAGATATATCTCTTATCAGGTAACCAAACATTTTGCTATAATAGTATTACAATATGTGTATTATTAAACTAACAATTTATGATATTACTATTAAACGAGGTTATATTTTTATCATATATCAAATATAAAAAATATTGTGTAATCTAGTGCAGCCATATTGATTTCATAGATATTTTTCTCTGCCTATGTATATATATAGTATTTATTCTGAATATTTTAATGATTACTTTGAAAATACTCTTCTTTCTCCTGCCTTATCCCACTTTAAATGGGGTCAGTTTTCCTAATTGTTTTTCGCCACAGATCACATCTTGGTGTGGTCTCTAAATCTAGGCATTGTTCAACTCGATCATTTATAATTGTAAAATTTGCATCTAACATACCTTTTTAGGCCAGATTCAAGTTTGAAAATATTAATTAATACATTTAAAACTAAAAAATATAATATAAATATACTATAACTAAAGAATATAAATAATACAGACTTAATATTAATTTAACCTTAAAGTGAATAAATTTAATTTGTTTTGTTCATGTTGTATCAAATGTTCATTTGAAAGCATATATGGTGTGTTTTAAGCACTAGTTCATATTCTGTATAGTAAGAGGATTACTATATTGATAATATAATTACCAGCTGGTATCTGCAGCTTGTTCTATGTTATTAAAAGCTTTCCTCTTCGTGTAGATATGTGATTACATATCTCAATAATAACTACCAATTCAAAGCAGTGAGCTTTGTTTAGAGCTTTGAGGGTGATGCCCCTTTTTGCCAAACTTTTGCTTAAAAAGATGACATGCATGGGATAGGACCAATTTCACACTGGGAGATAGAAATGTGGTGTCAGCAATGGCTGCCTATCTGTCCTCCCATACTGCCATGCTTCCATCTTGTGGTTTTGGGAGCATTAAAAGTGGAGGCTTGCACCATTGTTCTGTATAATGCAATCCTGAGATGAATGCAATTGGATATGACATTAGTCCATTGCAACCCATTGACATGTTTTTAAAACATCACACATGGGGGTTCTACCAGATGAGAGTTCCTATCGAGTGGTAAGGACAAGCTAATACATGCAGAGAAAAGCAACCAAGGGACTATCACTCTGTATAAGATTTCTACCCTAAAAAAAGAGAAGGCTCATAGAGGACACTTTCTAGTCAAATATAAAACATATTTAGTAACAATATTTGGGACTAAACATGAAATAATAGAATAACTGGGGATCTAACCTCTCCTTTTTTGTTGTCTGATCACACTGATTTTGAACACTTGATCTCTCTTTTTGAATTTATCTCTCTAGCTTAGTTTTATAAAAGATTATCAATACAGATGAATAATATTTGAGTGTAAATTCAAATATATTGACACTGGAATGAAAACACTGAGTAACCCACAAATCCAACATTGTTTTAGACCAAAAAACTTTTCATAAAAACAAAGAAAATTATAACCTTTTTAATTATCAAGTAGAGTTATCATTTTTGGGCACAATAGTTATATATTTTATGCAATATTTTGCAGAATACTTTGTGTTTGCCTTCCAGCATTAATATGACACTGATATCAAAAATTAATTTATAAATTTCTGTACTACTTGTGCTAATCTCTTGGTTTTAATTGTAAAGACTTTGTCCAGACTAGATATTATTATTGACATAGATCATTTTTCTTGTAGATAGAAAGGCATAGAAATTATGCATGTAACACAGTTTTAATAAATTAAATACTTTATAATTTGCGTTTAGGTCACCTGCTGCTGGACTCAAACAGAAAAAGGCAGCGGAGGAAACTGAAATGGACATTGAACCTGAGACTATTGAAGTTATTGATTCTAAGGGACGTAAGCAGGTTATTGAGACTCCTGTCATGGTACCAGCTACGGGAGAGATGATGGAAGACGGTGGAGAAATTGAATTATAATCAATTAAAGAGCTTACTGCAGTGATTTTTATTTACGAACTTAAAATAAGGGATTATATTATATTACCTATCATTATTTATTTATTTATTATCTTATACAAATTTCTAACTATTGTTGCTTAACATTATAAAAAAACCTCAGAAGTTTGCCCTTAGTGTTAAGCTTGTATATAGTTTTTGAAAGGGCATTGCCATCGTTTGAATTTTATATAAACCAGGTTTAATTTTTTATTCCTCTTCTCTTAATTTTTAAACATGGATATATATATAATTTATAATGATAATACAAATATAGTTATATATAAAACTGGATAAATTGCTCTTCACTGAGGTTTTGTTTAGCATTAAAGGCTTAATATTGTTATTAATTCTGTGCCTATGTAAATTTCAATTTTAATAAATTAAAAAGTCTGTTCATAGTGAGCATTTACATAACGAAAAGTATGTTTGCCAAATTTTAAGCCAGTCACAAAAATTGTTGACAAAATATTAAATCGACCTATTTTTTTCTAGTTTTTAAATATGTGGACTTCAGACTTTTCTTCATTTTCCCCGCTAGCCGCTGTACCTTCAATAAACCTGTGATATCTTCGAAGATATCCATTCTAATTCCCCTTGAATTAAGGGTTGTTTTGATCTACATGAAATATACATCGTATGTAATGTATCCAATTACATAAATAATAATACTGTATTGTATAAAATAGTTTAATTAACAAAACATATTTTTTGGTAATATGTATATTGGGGTTATTTTTTAGAGAAAAATATATAAAATCGCGGTCTTTTGAACGATATTTTTAAGTAGCACATTAATTTAATCTATATCGCAAATTTTCGCTAGCGATTGTGATTCAAGCGCAAATAAATATTTTTGTTACGACATCACATTACAAATCTATGAATAATTCAGTTTTTCTGTACTATACATGTACGTATTATAAGTATAAACCTTCTTGAGTCACTATTTATTTTTAACTGCATTAAAATCTGTAGAGTACTTTCGAACATCTAAGCGGACAGACAGAATTGATTTCCATATTATACTATTTAAAAATTTAATCTCTATGACGAAATTTCAAAAACCCTAAAACATATTTATTTACAAACAAATTGTTAATTTCGTAAGGGATTTGGGTTATATTTTATTGAAATATCAATTTTCGCCCTTTTATACCTTAAATTACATTACAAAATTGAGATCGCAGTATAAATAAAATATTGATACTCGACGTCATCCTACAACGTAATCCTCTTAGGTTTTTGCGCAGGGATTGGCAACAGTTTATGCATTTATCATATTCGAAGTCGCATGTTGTGATAAAACTACAATAGTTGTTTTAAGCGCTTGGCTTCCTTTAATATGAACTTAAATATTAAGGTCTCTTAGTAAAAAAAAACAGTGGCATCATTTTATCATACAAAAATTACTTGAATCTAATTCTGGTATCCTAACAATAGATTAATGAAACTGATGGGAAAATATGGGACGTGCAAGCAGGATTTAGAAGAGGAATGGGATGTACGGATCAGGTCTTTTCTTTACGGTGCATAACTGAAAAATGTTTGGCTAAACACCAAAAAGTTTATTGCGCGTTCGTAGATTTAGAAAAGGCCTATGATCGAGTGGTGAGGAATGAGCTGTGGTCAACGTTATCTACGTATGGGGTGAGCGGTTGTCTGATCCAAGCATTGAAGTCTCTCTATGAGGGTTCTAGTGCCTGTGTCAGAATAAACGGAGCGTACACGGAGTGGTTTCCTGTCGAAAGAGGTGTTCGACAGGGATGTGTTGCGTCACCATGGCTGTTCAACCTTTTCATGGATAAATGTTTGACAGATTTAAAAGAATGTATGTATGGGTTAAGAATGAATGAATTACTCATCAAATGTTTACTCTACGCTGATGATCAAGTAATACTTGCGTCATCCGCTAACGAGCTTCAG
>JACTOM010000078.1:669601-691540 GCA_015832385.1 Elymnias hypermnestra
TCGTCGTCGTCGCTTCAACCGATGGACGTCCACTGCTGGACATAGGTCTCACGAAATGATGCCCACAAGACCCGATCTTGTGCCGCCTGGCTCCAGCGGCTACCGGCGATCCTCCTTATATCGTCGGTCCACCTTGTGGGGGGTCTTCCTACACTGCGTCGTCCAGTGCGGGGTCGCCATTCCAGCACTTTCCGACCCCAACGTCCATCGGTTCGTCGGACTATGTGCCCCGCCCATTGCCACTTCAGGTTCGCGATTCGTAGAGCTATGTCGGTGACTTTGGTTCTGCTACGGATCTCCTCATTTCTGATTTGATCGCGTAGAGAAACTCCGAGCATAGCCCTCTCCATCGCACGCTGAGTGACTCTGAGCTTCCGCATGAGGCCCATAGTCAGCGACCACGTCTCAGAACCGTATGTCATCACTGGCAACACGCACTGTTCGAAGACTTTGGTCTTCAGGCACTGAGGGTTATCGGACGAAAATATCTGGTGTAGCTTCCCGAACGCTAGCGAGAGCTAGTGGTACACGATAACGCTAATTTAAAAAAACAAAATATTGATCACTCATATATAGTAGAAAAAAGTGACAATAGGTATAAATTGGCTCGTCAATTTTATTTATATATAAAGATAGTACGTATTCTTCACTATGTATTTATTTAAAAAATAGTCGGAGCTGGAACAGCAGGCTGCGTGCTTGCGTCGCGTCTTTCTGAGGACCCTCAGGTCAAGGTGTTACTCGTAGAAGCAGGAGATCATATGGGCTTCTTCACAAGAATACCACTCACTTCTACAGCAGCACAATTAGGACCAAATGACTGGTCCTTTTTAGCAACATCACAGAAGTACTCTTCTTTCGGTTTATGGAATCAGGTAAGAGGTCTGTAAGCCTAGTCAAATAAAGAATTTTATATTTCATTTGTAATGAATTTGGTGAAAATCTTTCAGAAACCAATCATTCCACGTGGCAAAGGTCCAGGGGGTTCAGGACAGATAAACTTCCTCCTTCACGGCTTTGGTCTTCCCGAGGACTATAACCGGTGGTCGAGACTTGGATTCAAAGGATGGACTATTGATGATTTAAGGCCATATTTTTTAAAAGCTTTCGGGACTGCTAAGAGTGAATTTGATTCTGACATGTGCCCTCCTAAAGGATTTTGTTCTAAGGTGCGATCTAATTAAGCTTTTCTTATTGCTGACAGGTTTTCGATTAACTGTAATCTCACTGGACGATAAGTGAAAATACATTCTAAATTCTTACATCCCCCTTCTTTAGAATCCAATCAGGAACTTCAGTAAGCGATTAGTATTGTTAATTGTATACGTAGTACGTTATCTTATGTTAATAAGTAAAGGAACAAGTTTGGTATCATTTCTTTTCAATATAGCGCTCACGAAGGAGTATGAGGTTTTTTATTGTCAAAGGTTTTATGATGATGAACTGCTACAAGTTAATATTATATTAATATAAGTTAAATAACGTATAATATTTAATGCTAAATATAATTATGTTAGCGCCTGCTGATGTTAAATAGCAAAAGTTCAGAACCAGTGTGAATTACGGTAACTTTTCAATTACAATACGATTTCTAGTAGATTCCTATTTATAATTCAATACATACTCAATACTTTTATTGTAAATACCTACTGATAATAAGCTAAAATAAAAAAATATAAAATGTATACATCATCAGGCCCCGATGAAACTCAAGATGATAGAAGACGATGATGAATTAATGACTGTATTCAAGAAGGCATCCTCAAGTGTAGCTGATAGATACACGACGTTTAGAAAAGCAACTGCAAGTATTAAAGATGGCGTTAGATTTCAATCATACGACGCTTATCTAAAACCAATATTGACTAGGAGGAACTTGCATATCTTACTTAAAACACAGGCAGTATCGGTAAATATAAAACATTTAATACTTTCTATGCTTTTCCTAAAAACAAATTAGAAATTGACATTGACAAATGATGCTTTATACTTGTTTAATGGCTCTTGGTGCATAACTCTTTAAAATCTTTCGATGTCTACACTGTCATTTTCTATGAACTTTTTTTAATAGCCCTGGGTTCCAGTACTTTAAAACTTTAGTAATTTTAGGTTTCTTCAAAATCATAGTCGAGTAAGTACTTTTTTATTAACTTGTTCAACAGCCTCAGGTTCTAACTCTTTAGAGTATTGATTTGTATCAAATTTCTTTAAAAGCCCACCAAAAAGTCACTTTTTATTAACTTATTCCACAACCTTAATTTCAAACACTTTGGAGTAGCCAAAAGCAACTTTTTGAACAGCTCTGGGTTCTAGCACTTTAAAATTTAATATATGTCATATCATTTTCCGCCAAAAAGTCATCAACGCCATTATTTTGCACAGATTAAATGAAAAAATTGTAGTTTACATTTTTTTATAGTGACGTTATGTCTTACTAAATCCCGTCGCCCATAGATAACGTGTTGCCCATAGATAATACCTATATTTGGTGTTGCCGTTAAAGGACTAAAATGTTAAGGACGTTTTTTTAACTCACGCTAAGAAAGTTATTTCCAAGGTTAAGCCTTCCCAATTATAAGCTGACTGACTGATCAAAGCAAACTATATCTATTCTAAACGCTATGCAACAGCATTTAAATTAGTCGTAGCATAATTTTATTTTCAGATACGTTTCGATGATAGAAAAGCCTCATCCCTCTACATATTGCACGACCATCGTAACTTGGACAATATATTTGTGAACAAAGAGATTATTTTAAGTGCCGGTTCACTTAAAACACCACAAATATTACTCCTATCTGGGATCGGACCAAGAAGTTTAGTTAAAAAGTAAGTAGTTGAGAAATCACCAGGGATTTAAAAAGATACCTTAATCAGTTTTGGATTTGCCACAAGTTAAAATATTACGCATTGTAAGCTGCAAGAACTGTATTTAAAAGAGTGTCTACTGAGTGGTAGTGATGTACAGATTAATGATTCAACAGAGCTTTTTGAACCCACTTGATTAAATAATATTTTGATGTTTTTATTTGAATATCTATAAGTATAATAATCATATTTTGAACTCAGGAAGTACTTAACAGGAATTATTTAGGACAGAGGATATGTTTTACTGTAATTTGTAATCTAAACAAACCCTCATTACAAATATTTTTTTACATTTAGGGCCATTTAAAGGGAATGTTTCTATTAGTACATTTAGGTGACAGTTATGGGGATTGTTCACAGAGCTAAGGGGTCTCCTAAGTACCTTTAGGGATCGGTTAACTATGCGATTCTTTAGGGAATGTTGGTGAATTCGGGCCTCAACCCTTTCAAAACAATATACGTTATCTCTACATATACTCGTATATAAGAGATATCCAGGTATCTATTGACTCATCACGATATTTCTGGAACCATAAGATGTAGAGACTTGAAATTTGGTAGGAATAATCTTTTTGACGAGTAGAGGTCAGCTAAGAACGGATTTTGCGAAACTCCGCCCTAAAAGGGTAGTGCGGGTATGTTACTTATTTGTAAATATTTGCCTAAATTAATGAAATTGCTACCAAATATAAGCTTCCGCGCAGATGAAGTCGCGAGTTACGCTTGTATATGTATAAATGCTTATCTTGAAGCCAAAATTTTTGAAGTATTCAACTTCTACTACGTGGGAATTGTACATACGATATATTTGTTTTATATTTTAGGTTAAAGATAAACCTTGTATCAGGGAATGAACACGTGGGTCGCAATCTCCACGATCATTTGAATTTACCTATTTATGTGAGCATTAAGAAACCTATAAGCGTGACTCTAGCTAAAGTGTTCACCCCCACTACAGTGTGGGATTATTACTGGAACAGCAGAGGTGAGATACTTTATAATTATTCATTAATAAAGTCTAACGAGAACGAAATAAAATGAAATCGAAATGAAATCCACGCCGAATGAAAAGGACATACAAATTTAAATGAAACAAAAATAAATGAAGTGAAATTGAAATTAAATCTAAATTACTACGTTCATACCTTTTTACCGAATTATATTTTTTGCTGGTAAAAACTCGATTGAGATCTCACCTGACGCTAAGAAGTAATAAAGTTTAGGAGGCCAATCCTCATACCTGATAAGAAGAAATCTCTTAATAGTTTCTACATAGTATCGTAATGCAATTTTTTTTCTATCCGAGCACATCTATAAACCACAGCCGAATCAGTCTAAGTTATGAAAATAAGAAAATGTAGTTATCCTAAATTAGCTTTGTCGTCAATAGAACTCAGAACTTTTGCTACTGGAGCGAGTATTTGTCCTTTTCATTTAATATAATTTTAATACAATTTCCATTTCACTTCATTTCAATTTCATTTTAATTAATTTGACAGGTTATCTCTCTTTTCCTCCGGTATCGGGAGTGGAATACCGCAATTCGTCTGCCCTCATGTTATTCGCCATGGGTTCAACCAGCGAGAGGCTTTTACGGGATCTCTCCAACTACAGACCGCATGTATCTATTCCTTTAAAATATAACACCTCTTTATTCCGATAACTCTTTATTCCAGACTGCTACAGCACCTTTTAATCATCTAATAAAGTCACATTTTAATGATTGTATTGACCACTTAACATATGAATTTATAAGGTTCAATTTGCAAAATTTCTTTCTTCCAGAAGGACCCGTAACATATCAGTGTATCCTCTTTTTCATTATCATCATCATTATTACAATTTCCAGAGATACTTTCAACTTTGTGATACCTTTTATAAATCTCCTTGAGTTTTTGATGATTTAAAACGTTATAATAAGGACATGTTATTGCACAAATGATATTCCAATTACTTGCCAGTTTTTGCGACTTTGTCTATATTATATATATAGAAATAACAGTAAAGTCATGAGTAATAGTATTTCTAAGTAGACGAAATCATTACCTAGTTTACTATATGTTATTATTATTTCTGACTAGCTGTTCGTTTCGGTATCAAATGGGATAATCTGTACACATTTTCTGGTTTTGTAGAGTCTAAAACTATTATCTGTTTTTGCCTTTCTAATATCAGGGTTTTAGATATTGCTTGGATATTTTCAAACTTTATAACGGACATGTTCTGTCTTATATATGTTCATTGTCCACTACAGGTGTTCCGCGATATATTCCCTTTCCCAAATGACACAACCCGGGAAGGTTTCATATTCCTGGCAACCTGCGTGCAACCAAAAAGTAGAGGTTACGTCACATTAAAGGACCCCAGCACTTCAATACCGATTGTGGTCGATCCTAATTACTTGCATCGGGAATACGATGTCAAATGTATGGTTAAAGGTAATATAAGATATAAGGCATACCAAACTGAACTTGCTTTATTATATTATATATATGTCGGAGTGCAATAGTCTGTGGAACGCTGGCGCCATCTTTGTATCGGCGTGGGGGCAGAGTCAATAAGTGGCAGTCCGGCCCATCTCTCGGCAGTTCTCGCGCGGCGGTCGGCCGGAGTGGTCGACTATTGAAACTGTCGCGTTCCTAGCCATTAGTGTTAAAGAATTTGTGTAAATTGATATCGGGAACATTAAGTCATTGAACATTATAATCAGAGTTTATTAACAAAGTGTTACATTGCACCAACATTACCCATGAGCGCCCACAGAATAAGAAGTGAAGTAATGGATCCATTAATGATGATGTCGACGGAGAGCCCTACGCCCCTGTGCTTTGTGCTTCTCCGTTCTGTCATATTCTCCGACATATAAATAAGTCAAAAATGATCGAAAAAGCCGGTAAGTATGGTAAGTAGCAGCCTATTAACCTCCCACTGCTGGGCACAGGCCTCCTCACTCATATGAGAGAGGGTTTTTAGGGCATAGACCCACCACGCTGCTCCACCGCGGATTGGCAGGCATAGTACACAAGTGCACTCTCTATTCCTTCACTCGCATAGTACGATGTGATGGTAATCCGACACAACCGGAGAGGGATCGAGCTCAGGACCGACGGCTTATCGTGCTCTCCAAGACACGGGGGTGGAGCACACCGCCAACTTCGCAACTTCGGGAAAATATTGAGAAAATCTTGATAGAAAACTCAATATCCATTTTGAATTGGCTCGACCCGGGACTCCAACCCAGGACCGTAAGTCTGTAGTCGAACATGCTACTCCCCAATGTCACATTGAGGAGTAATTTTCCTCCTTCCTCTGTATGGACCACTTGTTAAATTGTGTGACATTCCTGTCCTACCTTTGAATACAAAAAGGTGAACAAGGGATTTTTTGCCTATTACTTTTGCATAAACAACGGTACAGGATATATAACATGCTTAATTTTATGTATATAAAATAGGAGTGGAGATAGTTAATTTTATACATATAGTGTCGCATAGTATACTATATTTCCTACTCTATTTGTATGGAAAATGGTAAAAGGTGAACACCATTCGTGAGTTCGCATGTACAATATTATATAATGGAATCATTTTCCTTTTTTTATCGCTGGGAAATGCTTTTACGCACCCCGGAAGAATAAGAATTCTTCCAACCGGGAGTGTGGGACTCGCTGAAACCAGAATACCCACTAAAACCCAGCGCATCCCTCGTCATCCTTTGATGACATCACTAGAAGGTCCCATTTCGCATTCCACTCTAGTAACCAGGATGATGCCGACTATACCAGTCTACAGTTTACTGAGGGGAATAATGGAGCGCATACCTGCGCCTATTGCCACCCAGCCGCCTTCGACGGAGAGGAAGGGCATTAGCAGCATCCTCCCTTTGCCTCTCATTAGCCTCCTTTAGCGAGATTACGGTCTCGCAAAAGAAGGCAACCACCCTCTATCCAAACTCGCTGGTGAGCATCACATCAATTATGCTCTCCAAAGAGAGGTCTCCTCGGACCAGCGACAACAACATATGCCACTGGGGCGCCCACGCCAGACACTTTGTCAACGTATGGTGCACCGTATCTACAGTGGCACCACACTCATGACAGACGGGCGTTTCCTCACGACCTATCTGGTGCAGATACTTGCCGAAGCATCCATGCCCCGTCAGCACCTGCACCAGACGGTAGGAGAGAGACCCATGCCTCCAGGTCCAATTCTCCAGGTGTGGACGGATCGCTGCCACACCCGCAGTTGGGGATCCAAGGTCTTGGCTTCACTTTTCGATCAGTGCTCTGTCGTTGAGAGCACTGATCCTCCGGACCTGGTTATTGTTCGGTTCCTCGCTACCGGATGCACTCGCAGGATTTCTACTGTGATAGGAGATCGCGAGACCCTCCGCCCGTAGATGGAATCACTTTCCTTCTACTTTAGTGAGTAAAACGATAAACTATGGAGGTACTTTTATAGGTACAATGTATGATTCTCATTCTTGATATAATATGGTGTAAACGAGAAAAATTATGTTCGAGAATAGGGTCATTTCCCTTCTTTGTTTGTAATACGAGTAAGTAAGCAAATTGTATAAATTTGTGTAATTTTGTAAATTTCCCCTTCTCCTACCTTTGTATGGACAAAGATAATGGAGTAATTTGTCTGCTACTTTTATATGAACTAATGATAATGTCTACGTTCTCTTAGCCATACGGAGAGCAGAAAAGCTCGTCTCCACAAAACCTTTCCAAGACATAGGAGCTCGTATAAACTGGCCGCGATCAGAGCGATGTATGACATTTTGGAAATATACAAAACAGGATCAAACTGGACTTGTCAAACGGAGGAAAAAGTAAGTACTATTTATCATGGAGCTAGTGTGTTTTCCTTAGTGCCTTGACTAACTACCACTCCAACAACATAATCTGGTGAATGTGACTCTGATTGATCTGCAGCAATCTAGATATCTATTTGTAGAACAAATGTACATAATCGAATTCTATTAAAACCCTACTTGGAGAAAGAAATTTTTGACTGTTTTCAGAATGAAATCGATGAATGATAAACAAGGGAAAGATGTCCCCAAACCAAAGCAATCAGTCCACAGTCCCCCCAATGACTACTTGCAGTGTATTGTGCGAGAGGCCTCGGTGACTGGACATCATGTGGCAGGCACTTGTGCTGGAGGGAGGGTGGTTGACGACCAGTTGAGGTATGAATTGTATCTTATAAAATACTGACAGATATATGGATAAAACTGTCTAACACACTTATTAATTGTATTATTTAATCTATAAATAATGTTGTTTTTGCTCATTTAGAAAAATATATGAATAATAATGTCTGGATAGATTGATGAACAATAGATAGCTAAATGGATGCCGGATAGACTGATGAATGATAGACAGATGAAAGGATGACGTCACAAGGTCTCAAATGTAAAGTGACCAATACGTTAGGATCATTCAAATGTGAAACCAACTGGTTTAGTAATATCCAATAAGTGATTTAAGTCAATGATTTACCGGTTTATTGCTGTATGAAAATAAATAATTTAAACATATTTTAGAGTGAAGAATATCGAAGGAGTACGTGTTATGGACGCGAGTGTGTTCCCTTCACCGATATCGTTGTATCCAAACTCGGTGATAGTCGCGATGGCGGAGAAAGCCGCTGACCTGATACGATATACTAGCAATAAATAGTTTTACATGTTACAAATAAAGTCTTTAAAAAAACAACCTTTGTTCGCTTTTATTCCTCATTGAAATCCCATTGATAGGAATTGATAGGGATTGTTAGGAATGAGCTGTGGTCAACGTTAGCAAGGTATGGGGTGAGTGGTAATCTGATTCAAGCATTGAAGTCTCTCTATGAGGGTTCTAGGGCTTGTGTCACAATAACCGGGCGTACACGGAGTGGTTTCCAGTCGAAAGAGGGGTTCGACAGGGATGTGTTGCGTCACCATGGCTGTTCAACCTATTCATGGATAACCGTTTGACAGATTTAAAAGAAAGTCTGCATGGGTTAAGAATGGATGAATTACTCATTAAATGTTTACTCTACGCTGATGATCAAGTAATACTTGCGTCATCCGCTAATGCACTACAGGAGATGGTAAATATTATGAATCAAGCTTTGAAAGGGGAAGGAATGAAAGTGAATATAAACAAAACCAAAAGTTATGCTTTTTAAAAAAGATGAATGGCTATATTTCGATAGATGAGGAATAAGTGAAAGAGGTGAAAGAATATGTATACTTGGGATCTAACTTTACAAAAGATGGAACATGTAAAAGTGATATTGAAAAGAGAGTAAATGCAGGGAATATGGTAAATGATGCCCTGCACGCCTTTATGAATAGCCAGGTGTCTCAAAGCGCCAGACTGGCTGTGTATGCAGGAGTGTTGGTGCCAACACTTATGTACGGTAGTGAAAGTTGGGTATGGCAGAAGAATCACAAAAGTAAAACAAATGCGGCAGAGATGAGAGCGTTGAGAAGTATGTGTGGATTAAAACTGAGTGACAGAGTAAGAAATAGTGTGATAAGAGAACGTTGTGGTATAAAAGAAGACGTAGTGACTAAAATTGAGAAAGGCATGCTTAGATAGTTTGGGCATGTAGAGAGAATTAATGAAAGGAGACTGACAAAAAGTATTTATGAGTCAAGAGTGAATGCGAAAGTTAGAAGGGGAATACCAAGGCGAACGTTCCTGGACCAAATCCAGGACATTTTAAATAAGGGCCAAGTCAAGAGTACTTTGAACCGACGAACCTGTATAAAAGGCTTAATGAAAATGAAAAAAACGAAGGAGATATGCAAAGATCGTGGCAAATGGAAGAATGTTGTCTCTGCCTACCCCTATGGAAATGAGGTGTGATGCTATGTATGCATTTCATTGGGTTATATTAAACAAATTGTTGTAATTCATTAAGCGACGTCACTATCTTCTGGGGATTTGTTGTAGAAATAAGAACATATACGGCTGAAAAAAATCTATTATTTAGTTATTTGCTTTCTTCTGTCTATTCTCTTCATAATGCAAGGAACTTGTCAACTTCATAATTAGCTCTTTACTCGGTTTTCTATAAAGTTCAAATATAAAATGATAATCACTAGCAATCAGTGGCATAGGCATGTTCTTTGGAGGCAGTTCCATGTCGTACAAGCTGTATGTACCCTGAAATAAACCACAAATGAAATTACCAATACTATATAGTAATTGGCATCAAGATCAGTCAAGACGTTCTTGAGTTATAAAAACACAACAAGTTGACTTAAATTTAAAAATCAGTTAAATTAATCGGTGTCCTAAAACAAGTAAGGTAAATAGCAGCCTATTGACATCTCATTGCTGGGTGCAGGCCTCCTCATTCATAGGAGAGAGGGTTTCTAAAGCATAGAGCCACCACGATGGCCTGGTTGGCACTGTACTGCGAATACTGGCTATGCTAGCAGAGATCCTGGGTTTGATCCACGACAAAGCAATCTTAGGACATTGTATTTTCTATTTTGTTTAAGTCTGGACTGGTGGAAAGCTTCAGTCGTGGCTAATTACCACCCAACCAGGAAAGAGGTATCGCCAAGGAAAAAGAGGCTGTGTAGAAAACATAAGAGATTAAATTATATTTTACCAGGTTAGCACGCTTCCATCTTAGACTGTATCATCACTTACCACCAAGTGAGATTATAGTCAAGCGCTCATTTGTCAGCAATAACAAAATAATATACTGTACTAATGTATTGTTTTTTTTTATTACTGATAGATTAGCGCTTAACTGTGATCTCACCTGATGGTAAGTGATGATACAGTCTAAGATGGAAGCGCGTTAATCTTTTAAGAGGCGATATACCCCTTACGATTTCTACACAGCATCGTACCGGAACACAAACTAGCCATGGCAGAAGCCTCCCACCAGTCCAAACTCAGACAAATTAGAAAATACAATTTCCTAAATTCGTCCTACCGGGGATCGAACCCGGGACCTCCGCTAGCAAAGCGAATACTCGCACCACTGCGCCAGCGACGCTGTATTGTAAAGCAGGTCCATTAGTTTTTGAGATGTAACTATCATTGAAGTACAATTGTTTAGGATTGCTTGATTTGGGGAGTAAGCTGGTGAAAGCGAAATTAGAGGTTCCAAAGCACACTCGTTTATTTTTATCACTTGAATTAGCACATTTTTTCGAAACACTACTCACTGGTAGAATGGGACATCTGAATTCCTCATTAGAATGTGATTTTATGAAATTGATAATCCAGACTTCTTGCAGCAGGTCGCACAACTTCAGACTAAGCTTGAAGTCACCTCCAGTAGCTAATCGGAGAATAAATGTTGCCTGCACAATCAAGTATTAATATTTAAAATTTTTACGATTTTTTAAATGACTTGATCTTTTATAAAAATGGTCACAATTGAGTAAAATAAAAGGCAATTGGAAGCTTGATGTTTCTAATTTTAATATCTTACAAAAAAGATTCTCCAAGTAACACAGATCTCGCAAACTTAATGAATATGCTGAGAAAAAAAAACTCATTTCTTTTTCTATCCTGTTTTTAGTGTTTGGATTAGAAATGCTATCTATTCAGCTGCAATTTGTTTTTTTTTTGGTCTCGATACGACTATTGCTCGTCGAGCTATCGGACTTTGAATGAAAATGGACCATTTTTTCTTGTTTGAAGCATATCTCCGAAATTAATGGTCGCACAGAATTACGACGGAGGGTTTCTTACATTTGAATAAATTCTTAACAAGGATTTATAAGATTATTTAAAAAAAAGTCTGTTTATCCCTAACAAGAATTCAAATCAAATCAAATCAAAATATTCTTTATTCAAGTAGGCTCAAAAAGCACTTTTGAATCGTCAGTAGTCTGACCGTTGGTAAAAAATCTACCACCGGTTCGGAAAGTTGATTCCGCTGAGAAGAAGCCGGCAAGAAACTCAACGGTTACTCCTTTTAACATAGCTTTTTTGTAGGTTACAATGTGTTTAGCTTTCATATGCAACTGGAATCATGTCCAAACATCTTTGTCGCTTAAATAATCTTCCACATTATAATATGCCTTTTTTATTAGGACATTTTTAACATACTTCTTAAAACTATGTGGAGGCAAACCCAGAAGTGATTCAGGTATCTTATTAAATATGCGTATGCTCAACCCGACAAATGACTTCTGAACCTTTTTCACTCTAAAATATGGCATTACAAGTTTGTGTTTATTTCTTGTATTAAAATTATGTGTTTCGCTCCTTTTGCTGTATAAATGAATATTATCACGGATGTATAAAATGTTATTTAATATATATTGCGACGGTACTGTGAGCATAGATATTTCTTTGAATTTTTCTCTTAATGAAACGCGAGATCCCAATTGATATATGGCACGTATTGCTCTTTTTTTGCAAAATGAAGATAGTTTCAATGTCCGCCGCCCTATGCTATGAAAATAAGCGAAGTACACCATTTTAGCAGTTTCTACATCAGTGTATTGCCTCACCTGAATGTGAATTTAAAAAAATCATAATAATAGGGCTTTCTGTCGTCTCCTAGAAAATCAGATGCTTAATTTAGAATGTTGGGAAAATGAATAACATTGTCCGTATCTTATTAAGATCATTTTATCCCTAAAGTCCCTACAAAGTTTCAATTGGATCCACCAAGCCGTTTTCTTGTTACTCCGAAAACATTTTTACATGATCTTAAGATTAGAAACTTCAAGCTTTAAAGTGCTTTTTATTTTGCTTTGCATTTGAAAGATCGTTAAAATTTTAGATGTTTTTTTCCGCTGTGTATATTGCTTTGTTTTTTTACTCACAGTGATATTGTTAGAACAGGGTACCAGAGTTGTGACAGTGAAATTGGTACGGTAGGGTCCATTCCGACTTTGTTTCCCAGTGAAAACGGAACATTCCTTAATGTAATCTGGATGCAAATACAACACCCGCCCCTTTTCATGACGAAAATCCTGTGAAAAGAAGTTTTAACAATCCCGAATAATTCAAATTTAATATCGCTGACTGCTGATGTAATCCTTTAAATTAAATTAAAACTAAAGTCCGAATGAAGCAATAGTCCAAATGAAACTATAGTCCAAGTGAAACCAAATTTGCGAGATACACGTCAATCCTTTTAATGGATTTACGTAGGAGTTATTTCCTTCAACAAAAGACTAACAAATGGAAGATGAATGTGAAGTCTTTTGATGAAGGCTTGCGTGGTCACTGTAGCTCATTCCCTCTAGCCTAAAAAAGGAGGCCTATGCCCAGCAGTGGGAGATATATATGCTGCTAAATGTGAATTCATGTAAAAGTATAATCCCAACCTCTTAAAAATCAAATTGGTATTAGTATATGTGTCTACTTTCGAGACGTCGACGCTCACTGAGAACCGGTATTCCCACAAGGTCGACAAGCAGTATGTATTCAAATCTATTTCTCACGTCGATATATAATGTATGATGATCAAAAGAGTATCGTTTTGACGCCCTTGAGGGTTTCGCTCCATTAGTGGAGATCCTGGCTTCGGCAGAAAAAATTTGGGAAATTTTTACTTGTGGAAGGACAACAAAGACGGTATCCGGCAATAAAACCGTTCATAATGAACGTATACATCGTGCACGAAATGTATTTCGTGTATATGCGAGGTATATCTGTTTTTCATTGTAATACCCCGACCTTGTGGGAATACCGGTTCTCAGTGAGCGTCGACGTCTCGAAAGTAGACACATATACTAATAACAATTTGATTTTTAAGAGGTTGGGATTATACTTTTACATGAATTCACATTTAGCAGCATATATATCTCCCACTGCTGGGCATAGGCCTCCTTTTTTTGGCTAGAGGGAATGAGCTACAGTGACCACGCAAGCCTTCATCAAAAGACTTAACATTCATCTTCCATTCGTTAGTCTTCTGATGAAGGAACAATATCTTGAGGAACCCTGCATTCATTTACAATGACATAAAAATAACAATTTATTTTAGCAGCCCTGCCAACCTATAGTTACGCAACTGGTTATAGCTTATACGTGATGTGCACTCCCTTCACTCTCCTTTGGTAATGGGACCGTACCGATACCTGTAGAGATAAATCAGGCTTAGGAGATGGCTCAATAAGGCGCGAGGTTAGAGCACATCATCAAACACTGGAGAAAATCTTAAAATATAAGCCAATATCAATGGACTGAGTATTACTAAGCATTAGGTTTAATAGTCATTAAAGCTGATTAAACCTAATGGTCTCTGCTTATTTGTACACGATGTCTATATTATCACTTAGACTAGTTTCATTTGGACTATAATTTATATTACTGTCCAGATGAAACTTTAGTCTAAGTGATACTATAGTCCAAATGAAACTATAATCCAAATTAAATTATATAAGCTTACTTACAGGTTTTACGCAATACAAAGTGACAATGAAGTAGAAATAAAATGTGTAGAAGAAATTCATACTCGCTCGCGTTGTAACCTTCGGTTATCTAATACATTATATTTTATAAATAAATTAGAAATTACATCAATTACATTCGAATTATGATAAAAAATTATTATAAAACTACAATGACATCGTTATGTGGATTATATTCAGTTAAATACGAATTATACCAACATATAAAAATTTACTTTGCTGGTTGTCTGTTACTTACAGTTTGTTCGCGTTAAGAATGCTGCGAGCCATGAATCTAGCCCCGCCCCCTCACCATGACCCTAATCAAATCTTTTCAAATTACAAGTTTAAGTTCAGTTCAATGACCAGTTGACATTGGTTAGGGGGTGGGGCTAGAATGATGACTCATTGTATTCTTAACGCGAACTAACTGTAGTAATTAGTGAAGATTGTTTCATTAAGTGATTTTTGATAGTTGTTGTACATTTTAAAATAAAATACTTTAGTTTTTAGGGTTTAGTTTATATTATAAATAAATAATTTTAGGAACAAATTCACAGACACAGACGTAAAAGTAAGAATGAAATATAAATCGTTATAAAAAACATATCCGCGGTCAAAAAATAGTCTATAAATAACATCTAATGTATTTCTAACGAGTTATTTGTGTAATTTTATTGATCGTTTTTTTTTTTAAACTACGCACAAATGTGTACGGTTCGTTTAATGTTAAGTGGCAGTTTTTTTAAGGCCTCGATGGGGCAATGGTGTTAGGACTCGCTTCTTTAGCAAAGATCCCGGACTCGGTTCCTGGCAGGGAAAGTTGAGAATGTTGCATTTTATAACTTACTAGCAATACCCCGTGGTTTCATGACATTATTTGATTGACATTTCTAAATTTGTTATATCTATTGAATCGTCGTCGTTTCAACCGATGGACGTCCACTGCTGGACATAAGTCTCACGTAATGACGTCCGCAAGGCCCGATCTTTCGCCACTTGGCTCCAGCAGCTACCGGCGACCCTCTTTACATCATCGGTCCACCTTGTCGGTGTCGGTGCGGGGTCGCCACTCTCGAAATTGGACCTACCTAGCTGGACTATATGTCCCAGGTATGTGTATTCGGCAACAATTTTGAGAGCTGAGTCCTCAGCGATGATTGGGTGTGGCGGTACATGGATATTAAACATAATTTTCGTCTTATCCATGTTCATTTTCAGGCCCACCTGTTGAGAAACTCTGCTGAGCTCATCGAGCATTGTATTGAGATCTTCGAAAGTCTCTGCCATAATGACTACGTCATCAGCAAACCGTAGATGAGTGATGTACGCTGTGTGTTCAAAAAGTATCGCGAATATTGTGTTTTTTCAAAAATTATTTATTTATTCATGAATATCTATTTTGTCCCCTTCAAAGTAATCCCCATGAGATATTATACACTTGTGCCAACGGTTTTTCCAATCTTCGAAGCACTTCAAAAAATCATTTTTTTTTATCTTGTTCAGCTCCTCCTTCGATGCCGTCTTTATCTCGTCAAGAGAAGAGTAACGTCGTCCTTTCATGGGCCTCTTCAGTTTAGGGAACAAGAAAAAGTCACAGGGGGCCAGATCTGGGGAATACGGTGGCTGCGGCATCATTAGTGTGTTGTTTTTGGCCAAAAAGTCGCGCACAAGCAACGATGTGTGAGCAGGGGCGTTATCGTGGTGCAAAAGCCAATTTTTGTTCTTCCACAAATCCGGGCGTTTCTGGCGGATTGCTTCGCGCAAATTGCGCATAACTTGCAGGTAATATTCCTTATTGACCGTTCTTCCCTGTGGCAAGAACTCATGATGCACCACGCCCCTGCAATCAAAGAAAACTGTCAGCAAAACTTTCACATTCGATCGAACTTGGCGCGCTTTTTTCGGTCTTGGTTCGTGCGGCAGCTTCCATTGAGATGATTGAGCTTTGGTTTCCACGTCATAACCATAAACCCACGATTCGTCACCAGTTATGACCCTCTGGAGCAAATTTGGGTCGTCGCGGACAGAGTTTAACATCTCATTAGCAATGTTCATGCGATGCTGTTTTTGGTCACAATTGAGCAATTTTGGTACGAATTTCGCGGCGACCCGTCTCATGCCCAAATCATTGATAAAAATCGAATGGCACGAGCCAATCGATATGTTTAGGTCCTCAGCAACTTCTCTAACGGTGATTCGACGATTGGCCAATACCATTTTCTCCACTTCATTAATTTTTTCGTCTGTTGTTGAAGTGCTCGGGCGTCCGGCACGCTCTTCGTCGTTCACATCTTCTCGGCCTTCTGAGAACATTTTGTACCACCGATAAACGTTGCTTCGGTCCAAGGTAGCTTCTCCGTATGCCACAGTCAACATTCGGAATGCATCCGCGCACTTAATTTCGTTTTTCACACAAAATTTGATACAGGTTCTTTGATCCATTTTTTTGAATAGGTAAAAATCGAAGACGATCCAAAACACGTGCAAGCAAAGCAGCTGTCAACAATTAAATGAACATTCAAAATGGCCGAGCTTGTCGGCATAAGTGAGAGACATGAGTACCAACATAACGCCACAAAAAATTCGAAATTCGAATATACGTAACCCACGAAAATTCAAAATTCGCGATACTTTTTGAACACACCTCGTACTCGCCGTTGATGTCGATGCCCAGTCCGTTCCACTCCAGAAGCTTAAAAAGGTCTTCCAGCGCCGCAGTGAAGAGCTTCGGGGAGATAACATCTCCCTGTCGCACTCCACGTTGCAGTTAGATAGACGCTGTGCTTTGGTCCTGTATTCGGACTGACATGGTGGCGTTTTCATACAAGCACTGCAACACGTGTATGTACCGGTGGTCAATTCGGCATCTCTGTAGAGATCTCAACACGGCCTATGTTTCCACCGAATCGAAGGCTTTCTCATAGTCCACGATCGCTAAGCAAAGTGGCCAATTATACTTTTCGATGTTCTTTTGATTGGAAGATCTTTTCAATGGAATGTCCTATTTTAATAATTTAGAAAGGATTTTACAGGTATTGAAACTGCTTTTAATAAAATATGATTTAATAGGATAAGCATTAATAATTAGCCCAACTAGTCATCGAACCCAGGCCTTCTGCTAGCGAGTACTGGTATCATTACGCCAGCGAAACCCAAAGCCTTTGTACATTATATCAGCAAGACATGGTGTTTTGTCATCTATACTTGGTAAGACAAGTTATATAAATGCCGGATGTATTTGAATGAATAATTTAATATCTACAATATAAACGATTGCCTTCTCCATTAACTGTAAAAGGTGTGTCCGTCTGTTCTATCTAAGGCTGTAAATATCTCTGTATCAGTGTAATTGCGGGTAGATTTGGTCCAAACATATAGATGGCACCTACGCACTCAATCCTTACATAACAAACTACATACTTACATAGCATCACACCTCATTCCCTTATGGGTAGGCAGAGATCATGTCCTTCCACTTCCCACGATCATTGCATATCTCTTTCGCTTCTTTCATTCTCATTAAATCTTTCGTATAAGTTCGTCGGTTCAAAGTACTCATGACCTGACCCTTATTTAAAATGTTCACCTTGGTCTTCCCCTTCCAACTTTTGCATTCAGTCTTGACCCATAAATCCTTTATGTTAGTCTCTTTTCATTCATTCTCTCTACATGCCCAAACCATCTAAGCATACCTTTCTCGATTTTAGTCACTACGTCTTCTTTTATACCATATCGTTCTCTTATCACACTATTTCTTACTCTGTCACTCTGTTTTAATCCACTCATACTTTTCAACGCTCTCATCTCTACCGCATTTATTTTACTTTTGTGATTCTTCTGCCATACCCAACTTTCACTATCATACATAAGCGTTGGCACCAACACTCCTGCATGCACAACTAGTCTGGCCCTTTGAGACACCATCTGGCTATTCATAAAGGCGTGCAGAGCACCATTTACCCTATTCCCTGGATTCACTCTCCTTTCAATATCACTTAGTATAGAAATTCTTTCACCTCTTCCACCATTCATCATAAATTTATTTCTTTCAAAAACTAGACGGTCAGTAAGTTCTCATTTTACTATATTCCCACGGTATCCGGATCTACGCGGGGAACACCGCAAAATCAAATTTCTTTACCCAGGTAAGTTTTTACAGCACTTTTGAATTGGTAAATATAGTCATTTCCACATATTACGACTGATTACACAATCTTTTTTTTTACTGTTGACAGCTTAGCGTTTGACTGTGATCACACCTGATGGTAAGTGATGGTACAGTCTAAGATGGAAGTGCGCTAATCTGGTAAAAGGCAATTTACCTCTTATGGTTTCTATACAGCATCATAAATCACTTTGTTTGGTGGTACATCTTTAATGGTAGGGTGGAAACTAGCCATGGCCGAAGCTTCCAACCAGTCCAAACTCAAACAAATTATAAAAAGCAATGTCTTATGTTCCCCCTACTAGGGAACCAACCCGGGACCTCTGCTAGTAAGGGCAGTACTTGCATTATGGCGCCAGTGAGACCGCCGAAACTTAATTTATTTTATTTTTAGTGTAAGAGAAATCGTAGGAAAAAGCTAGATGATATAACTCGATGATAATAAACAGGATAAAGTTATCAGGCAATTATAATTATGAAGATGTAGGTGTTGTTTAGTTGCGAGAAACTAGTTCACGTTGACATAGTCCTTTCACAATACGAGGTTGTCCACGAGACCTTGCTTGCTATAGTTTATTTAAAAAAGCATTGTAAAAGAGAAGGTTAACTATATCGCTATGGAAAGCCTTGTTAATGAACCGGATTCGAGTCTCTGTTAAACAACGCATATATATAAAAAAAGGTAAATAGCAGCCCATTGACGTCCCACTGCTGGGCACAGGCCTTTTCACTCATATGAGAAAAGGTTTTAAGAGCATAGATCCAACACGCTGCTCCATTAGTACATAAGTACATTCTCTATTCCTTCACTCTCATAGTCCGATTTGACGGTAATCCGTCACAACCGGAGAGAGATCGGGCGCAGGACCGACGGCTTAACGTGCTCTCCGAGGCACGGGGGTGGGTCACACCGCCAACTTCCCAACTTCAGGCAAATATTGAGAAAATGGTAATAGAAAACTCAATATCCATTTTTGGATTGGCCCTCATGTCTGTAGTCGAACAACGCATATATAACATCTATTTAATTAAATGATATTGTCTATTTGTTATTTCGAATTAACTTAAATAACCTTAGGAGCGTCTGTCGTCGTCGTCGTCGTCGTCGTCGCTTCAACCGATGGACGTCCACTGTTGGACATAGGTCTCACGTAATGACCTCCACAAGGCCCGGTCTTGTGCCGCCTGGCTCCAGCGGCTACCGGCGACCCTCTTTATGTCGTCGGTCCACCTTGTGGGGGGGTCTCCCTACACTGCGCCGCCCGGTGCGGGGTCGCCACTCCAGCACCTTCGGGCCCCAACGCCCATCGGTCCGTCGGACTATGTGCCCTGCCCATTGCCACTTCAGGTTCGCGATTCGTAATATATAATCGTCTGTCGAGCGTCTGTATATAATTTTAAATAAGTTAAACAACATTTAGGCACCTGTTTGAAATTTCCAGTTTACTTAAATAACTATAGGTTGTCTATTTGTAGTTTCAACTCAACTTAAACGACATTATCAGCGTCTGTTTGCTATTTCCAATTAACTTAAATACCCTATAGTTATTTGTGTGAATGTAATTTTCAATTAAATTAAATACCATTAGGGTGTTTGTTTGTAACTTCAAATTAACTTAAACAATGTTAGAGCGTCTGTATGTTATTTTCATTTAGGTTAAATTACTATAGGGTGTCTGAATGTAACTTTCGATTAAGTTAAATAAGATTAGAGTGTCTAGTTTCAATTTCAAATTAACTTAAACAACAATACAGCGTATGTTTGTAATTTTCAATTTAGTTAAATTAGATTTGGGTGTCTGTCAGTAATTTCAAAATAAGTTAAACAATATTACATAGTCTGTGTGTAATTTCCAAATAACTTTAGAGTGTCTGAATGTAAGTTTCAATTAAGTTACATAAGATAAGGGTATCTGCTTGTAATTTCAAATTAACAAACAAAATTAAAGTGTCTGTATCTATCTTCAAATTATTTTAACAACATTACAGCGTCTGTGTATATTTTCCAATCAACTTAAATAACTATAGAGTGTCTGAATTTAATTTTCAATCAAATAATATGTGTCTTTTTGTAATATCAAATTAATAAATTAGAGCGTCTGTTAGTAATTTGTAATTAACTTAAATAACTATAAAGTGTCTGTTTCTAGTTTCAAATTAACTTAAACATCATTACAGCGTCTGTTTGTAATTCCCAATTAACTTAAATAACTATAGGGTGTCTAAATATAATTTTCAATTAAGTTAAGAGTGTTGAGATTGGAGTCTCAGTTTGTAATTTCAGGGATGACAGGGGATTCGTTTATATATTCTCTATAAGGCTGAAAAGGTTGTTTGAATACTTTAATCTTACACACAATGGTTTGTATTCAGAAATTCAGAAAGTATTATATAATCCATTTACCAAGGAAACCTATAAGCTAGATAACATCACTTCACATCTAATAGAAGCAGAGCATCAATCAAAAACATTGCAAAAACTGGTAATTTTATTCCATTTTGAGAGCTATACGTAAAGGGTTAAAGTTACGCAATAATCATGTATTAGAAAATTGTTCCTCTTGAATTGTCCTAAAAAAAAGACTAAAACAGCATATGTCTATCTTTTAAAGTTTACTCACTATGACCTTTTATAATGGTTAACAAATTCTGTTTTTATTTCTATAAAAAAATCGTGACATGTAACGGTTATCAGGACTCGCAAGTTCCATCATTTTATTAATTTGAAAATTATCTACAGTACAAGGAACTCAATATGCAATTCTCTTATTTCCTGAATTACTAAGGGATATTTTAATCTATTTTTATTTAAACAGCAATATCTTAAGTGAGTGTTACGATTTTAGAACCTATAGGTAATTTACTACTTATGGTTTCCACAAAAGTCTATGATCTAGAAAACCTCTGTCCTATAAAGGAGGAAATCTGAACCCAAGTTAGGGGCATGAGAAGGCTTCTTACCTTACCTTTACTTGCAAAGACGTGCCCCCTGTACGATGCTATGTAGAAACTATAACAGGTAAATTACCTATTACCGTGTAATCACTTACCAACAGGTGAGATTACAGTCAAGCGTTAACCTCTCAGTTATAGTGAATAAGAACTATTAAAGCAAAATCAGAAGTACCCGGAAATATCTCTGTTATAAGAAACAGATATAAGAATTTAAAAAATGTAAGTGCTATTTTGACTTCCATATGTAATCTTGACATAAAAGTCAAGTGATAAATGGACGCTTCAACTTTATTTATAGGCAACAAAAATGTAATGTTATCCATTCGACCAAAACAAACGTACCACGCACTGCTCGTACCACGCATTGCTCGCCTTACATTATTAAATACTTCCTGGTACGTACCATATACATTACACGAATACTTCTTACAGAATCAACTGTACAGGTTTCTATTTTACTCCCAGAAGATGTACTACAGATGACACTCAATAAATACAAATTCCCAGAGGACATTCTAGGGATGACATTCAATAAATACAAATGCCCAGAGGACATTCTAGGGATGACA
>JACTOM010000078.1:692624-745590 GCA_015832385.1 Elymnias hypermnestra
GGAGTGAACGAACTGCTCTAATTTGAATTGAAATATATTAAACTAACATGATATTGTAATGATGATGATAACAAAAAAACAAAACACCCGACTGAGTTTGTTGTGGGCTCTTCTCGGATCGGGGCGCGAAGGAACCCTCGTAACTTTAGATTTTAAGTCGTTCTGGAGTATCATCATCAGACGTACATTAGAATTAGAGTGTGGAAAGGAAAAGAAAAAAACAAAAATTTGACGATTCAAAAGTGCTGTAATATGCCTACTTGAATAAAGATATTTTGATTTGATTTGAATAGAAGTTTTATGTTCCTATGTATTGAAAACATTGAATCTCTATTTGCCTTACATACTCGTAGATAACGCCTAGTGTTAAGTAATACTGAGACACAACAAAACCTGACCGAATTTTCTATTTTTTTAATAAAAGAGATTGATTGAATTAGATTTCTTATTTGACAAGAGCAAAAAACTCGATTAACCAAAAAAAAAAACAAATTCAAGCCAAGGTCGACAATTGAATTGTAATTACAATATGCAATAAGTATTGAGTGATAACAAAGCGAGTTGCAATAGTATCGCCCACGCGACAATGATATTAAAAAATACAAGAAATAACATTGCAGACCACGTTCATGGTTTATGTTTCCTGTTCAGTAGTCTCTCGATCGACTGCCGGTAATATCGTTCGCTTATTAAATGGAATTATGTGCGAAACAAGTGCACGACTCGATGGCAAAGTTGCCATCGTCACTGGAGGCAGCTCCGGTATGGGCTACGAAACAGCGAAGAACCTAGCCAACAAAGGAGCTAAAGTTATCATAGCAAGCCGCAACGAAACCAAACTAACCAGAGCAAGAGATCGTCTAGAAAAAATAACAGGCAACAAGAATATATCATACAAAGTCATCGATTTAGGATCACTTAAATCTGTGAGAGGCTTCGCTGAATACACCCTTAACACAGAAGAAAGATTAGATGTACTTATAAACAATGCTGGTGCTATAGGACTTCCTGATCGACTGACCAAAGATGGACTAAATTTGACAATGCAAATCAACTACTTTGGCGCCTTTCTTCTAACGTATCTCTTGCTGCCTTTGTTAAAAAGTTCAGCACCGAGTAGGATTATTAACAGTTCAGCATCTTCAATGTACATCGGACACATTGATTTCGATCACTGGAATGATGTTGGAAGATACAACTCCATTGAAGTTTTGGCGAATTCTAAATTAGCTGTTGCGTTGTTTACAGCGGAATTAGATGCGAGATTTGGCGAAAGTGGCGTTACTGCAAACAGTTTTGATCCTTTTATTGTAAAGGATACGAATATTTTAGACAATTTACCAGATTTGGTGAAGAATATATCACGGTTGTTTGTGGATTCGGTCGGGCAGCCTAAAGAAGAAGTGGGGAAACAGATAGCTTTACTTGCAGCAGATCCTGAACTCGAAAACGAGAGTGGATTCCATTATAAGTTTTGTCGAAAATGGATAAACCATTGGTTAGTGAGTGATAGAAATTTGACCAAAGATCTATGGGATATTTCGAAAGACATAGTAAATATAACTCCAGAAGAAGATTGGGAACTAAATAGTGTTTAATCATTAAAAGTGCTATAATTATTATAGACATGAGGCGAGCAAAGTAATAATTGTTTGAGTGGTTTTAATAATTTTAAAACAAAGTGTTAAAGTGTGAAAACTAGTTTTAACAATCTACATAGAGACAAAGAACGAAACATTACAGTATATAAAATGTAGACAACCTTGTTATTGATTTACATTTTAATAAGTGATTATAAAATGATTTTCTACGGATTTTATTAATTACCGGATGCCTTTTTATGAAGTAAAAGTAGCCTAAGTTGCTGTTTATGATATATAAGCAAAGGTCCCGTCAAAATCGATCCATCCGTTTCAGTTGAGTCGGAACAAACATATCGACAAAAAAAAATAACTTTGGTGGTATATACTTTCAGTGGAAAACTGTGAATTTGAAGTCACAAACAGGATCTTACAATTTCTTTTCTGTTTTTTGTATAAACCTGACAATATTTTTATTAACGTAATGAATTCTCACTACAATGCTCGTTGACCTCAGCAGAGTTTCTCAACAGGTGGGCCTGAAAATGAACATGGATAAGACGAAAATCATGTCTAATATCCATGTAACGCCTCACCCAGTCATCGTTGAGAACTCAGCTCTCGAAATTGTTGATGAGTACACATACTTGGGACATATAGTCCAGCTAGGTAGGTCCAATTTCGAGAAGGAGGTCAACCGCCGCATCCAAATCGGTTGGGCAGCGTTCGGGAAACTACGCCAGATATTTTCGTCTGATATTCCTCAGTGTCTGAAGACCAAAGTCTTCGAACAGTGCGTGTTGCCAGTGATGACCTACGGTACTGAGACGTGGTCGCTGACTATGGACCTCATGCGGCAGCTCAGAGTCACTCAGCGTGCGATGAAGAGGGCTATGCTCAGAGTTTCTCTAGGTGATCGAATCATAAATGCAGAGATCCGTTGTAGAACCAAAGTCACAGATATAACCCTACGAATCGCGAAGCTGAAGTGGCAGTGGGCGGGGCACATAGTCCGACGAACCGATCGACGTTGGGGCCCAAAGATGCTGGAATGGTGACCCCGCAGCGGGCGACGCAGTGTAGGGAGACTCCCTTCAAGGTGGACCGACGATATAAGGAGGGTCGGTAGCCGCTGTAGCCAGGCGGCGCAAGATCGGGCCTTGTGGACGTCATTACGTGAGACCTATGTCCAGCAGTGGACGTCCATCTGTTGAAGCGACGAATGAAAAAGAATTCGTCTATTTACAAAAGAAAATAGAAAATTACAAAAAAAATCTAATAACACAGTTTTTTTATAAATAAAAAAAATTCCTAAAATAATTCTTTGGTAATAAATGCTGTAAACTTTTGTGTCGTTAAATTTTTTGCAAAACGTCTATCTTTCACGTTATCCTTTATAAAATAATAATTGTGATTTGATATCAGCTCTTTAACAACCCGCTCCTGGACACAGGCCTCCTCCCTCATAGGAGAGAGGGTTTTTAAAGCACAGAACCACCACGCTGCTCTACTGCAGATTACAGGTTCCCACACATTGTTTTCCATCTCCAAAAAATCACGATAATGGATTGCAAAGGGACAATCAAACAGTCAAGTTCTTTTAATTTACATATGGTGAAACCTAATGAATCCACGCGTCATTCTAACTATGTAATACCAGTACCCAACAAGTGAAAATTTGGTAAATTAGCTTTTTGTTGTTGACAGATGAGCATTGACTGTAATCTCCCGTGATGATGATACAGTCTAAGATGGATTCGACAGTAAATCGTGCTGGAATACAAATTTCTGTCTCTACTAGTAGTGGTAATTAGCCAGGGCCTCCCACCAGCCAAGACATCACAGACAACGTAAGAAGATTCTATTTCTTAAAAAATTGTCTGCAAATTATAAAAGAATCATTTTAAAATATGTTTTTAATAAATTCATTCATTTATACAGCACATAGAAAATAAAACAAGGCATAAGTCTTGAATAATAAACAGTGTGAGGAAACAAACGTAGATAATATAAAAGGATATATTGATATAAACTAACCTGAGGTCGTCACACTAACCTAAGATAATGATTATGTTAAATTATATATAATTTTTATACTTTTACTATAAAAAGGTAAGTAGCAGCCCATTAACGTCCCACTGCTGGGCACAGGCTTCATAGGAGAGAGGTTTTTGTAAGATGATACAACACAGGATGATAAAAATTAAAAGTGCGTTCAAAGTACACATGTCAGAAGTGAAACTTATTCGGCAAACTACTTTATAAGTCTTGTTTTTATTTATACAAATGCAAAACCTTAGATTTCCAAAACTTATAGAGAGGGAAAAAGGAAGATATGTTAGGAATTTAATGCTCATTAAAACATTAAAAGTGTCCAAAAATAATCGAAATAATTTATTGGAATCTCAAATGGCGAATAAATAAAGACGCCACTTGTTATTGTCAATATTAAAACTACCTAACTGACAAACTAATTAGCATAAATAAACGCTGCATATCTTCCTGAGTTTCATCTGTAAAATTTGCCCTCATGCGCCTAAAGAAGTTATTTTCTTTAATAAAAAATGTATAGATATACGAGGACAGAGTGCCGGATAATATTAGGTAAAAAAACAGTGTCAACTTTTAATTGTGTTTGAAGGTTGAAAGGATTTAAGACATATGTTGCCATGATTACGAAATTTTCGGTACAGTCTAATTACTTTGGTAGCCTTGCAAAACCTTTAACAGCGGTAGAAACAATTTGTAGTCAGTCACTAATATAATAAGCCGAAATTTAGACTAAGAGAAACGGAAATTCTAATAACTAATTGACGTTCTACCAAAGCTTACCTTGGCCAGATTGACTAGTATGCATATACATAATTTATAATTAAAACGCCACTCCACTTAAAAGTAATAACAGAAAATCTATTACAGTAATTATGATAACACATTCACAATTAAACGAAAATCCTTATTCTGCCTATTTGTATGTATTTGTCTCTATATTATGTATTTAGCAGTTTAAAGTAAGGTTATTAGCAGCTCTTTAACGTCCCACTGCTGAGCAAAGGCCTCCTCACTCATAGGAGAGAGGATTTTTAGGTCAAAGACCCACCACGTTGCTCCACTACGGATTGGCATAGTCACTAATGTATGCGTTAACACGAGTGCACTCTCTATTCCTTCTTTTTTTATAATTTTGGCAGACAAACGAGCAGGTGGGTCACCTGATGTTAAGTGATTACCGCCGCCCATGGACACCTGCAGGGCGGATGGCCGGCGGCCTGATGCCGACGAGGTCCGAAGGGTCAGAGCCCTGACCTACCAAGCTCTGGTCCAAAAATGGCGCGACAGTCTCGGATCCCCAGTAGCGGGCATGGCCACTGTGGCGGCGAATCGTCCTCACCTGGAATAATGGCTTTCCAGGGAGCCCGGGACGCTTTCCTACAGATTGGTGCAGGTTCTGACCGGACATGGGTACTTCGGAAAGTTCCTGCATCAAATTGGCCGGGAGGAGTTGCATAACACTGTGGCAGATTGTGCGGCCTGGGGACCTCAGCGTCACCTCCTGGTGGCGTTGAACGGCGGCGACCTCTCGTTGGGGAGCATTGCAGGCACGATGCCCTCCAGTGAGAGATGGTGGGCGGAAGTGGCCTTCTTTCGCTGAAAGAAGCCCACGAGAGAGAGAGAGAGAGAGAGAGCAGTGGATGCTCCCCCTCCTGCTCGCCGAAGGAGGCGGAATATAAGGCGGCGCATATTTGCGCATTTCCTCCCGCCTCCGTGAATCCTCGGTCGGACTCATCCGGGACACCGGGTCAGAATGCGAACGCTGAACACCTGGTGCCTCACTAATGGATGAAGAGGGTTCCGCTGGGTTTAGTGAGTATTGAGAGAAAGACCTTCCATCACCGAGTCCCACACTCAGGAGTGTGGGACTCGACCAGGGTTAGTGCGTAAATAGCATTTCCCAGCGACAAAAAACATCATAGGGACCTCTGATGCGTTGCCGGCCCTTCACTCTCATAGTCCAATGGGACTGCAATCCGACACGACCGGAGAGAAACGCACACTCATTTACTCATGATAAAGACTAAATACGGAATTTTCCATATTCGGGAATAATGCGTGTGATGATATAAATAGCAATACCAAAACAAAGACGGATAAAGACCAAACTAGTTCTGGAATTACTTAAAGCATATTCACCCCATAAACTGGATTCACGTAGACTTGACCTTCTTTTACTAAACCACCTTGTAATATCAGTTAATGGGTTTAGTGTTAGGATTACTCTATACATATACAGACAATAATCAGTATGAGTGTTTTAGATGAATTTAAAAATTGTGAAAATGACGTAAGACTTGATGGAAAAGTGGCAGTCGTAACTGGAGCAACCGCAGGAGTTGGATTTGAAGTGGCTAAAAATCTAGCGAAACGAGGTGCTAGAGTTATCCTTGGAAGTCGAAATCCAGATAAATTGAAAACATCAAGGAAAAATATTATACAGAGTACGGGAAACAATAATATATCCATCAGACAGGTGGACTTTGAATCGCTAGTCTCAATAAGAAATTTCGCCAACGAAATAAAATCCTATGAACCAAAATTAAACATACTAGTGAATAATATTGGTGCCATTGGATTAGAAGACAAATTGACTGCGGATAATTTACATGTTATGATGCAAGTGAATTACTTCGGAGTGTTTTTGTTGACATTTCTTTTGTATCCACTACTTATGGCATCAGCACCAAGTAGAATAGTAAATGTGTCATCTCTAGCCCTTCTTTTAGGATCAATTGACTTTGACCACATGAATGACGTTGGGAGATATTCAAGCTTCGGATATTATTGCAATGCAAAGCTGGCAGACGTTTTATTTAGTGTAGAAATGGACAAAAGAATCAGGGGCAGTGGTGTTAATGTTTACAGTATGGACCCAGGTACGATGAGATCTCAATTTTATAGGAATTTAAACAGTACATTTTGGCGAAATGCAATGAATTCCATACTTCTTCTAATTGGTAGACCTGTGGATAGAGTTGCTACAATGCCTGTGTTTTTAGCAGTCGATCCGAGAGTTGAAGGAGCAAGTGGAAAGCATTTTAGAGATTGTGAAGAATTTTACAGCAGCTGGTTCGCTAATGACACTATTTTAACACGAAGACTGTGGGAAGTGTCCAAAAAATTAGTAAAAATTATGCCAGAAGAAGATTGGGAAAAAGTGTAGTAAAATGTAGCTGACGATTATATTATATAAATACAAACTTAAGGAGTATCTGTGTTCAAAAATGCTCTTTTTTATCTTTTGTGCAATAAAAGGTTTTCTCTTTCTCTAGTAGTATAGGAAAAATTCAGTGTGCCTATTATGCAAACGGTTTATTAAAACATATTAAGGATGTAAAGTCGTCAAACTTCAAAAATCCTGTAAGCTCAATTATAGTTTACAATAGCTACGTGAGAAGTGTTGTCGAATATGCGTCAATCATTTGGTCGCCTTACTATAAAACACACTCGGACCGAATCGAGCGAATTTAGCGACGCTTCTTTAGATCCCTGGTCTGGCGTGACGGTCGGCGACGTTCTTTGAACAGTTATGTACGCAGGCTAGAACACTACAAAGTCGAATTTTTATTAATTCGAAGAGACATCTCACTGCTAACATATTTTCACAAAATCTTGCATTCACATGTTGACGCTCCCGCGTTATTGTCTTTAATTAATATTAACATTAAATATCGCAGACGAAATCCGAATAAATGCAATACATTTTCCCTTAACGTGTACAAAAATAATTCTTCTTTTTATAACCCGATTGTCAGAATGTGTCGACTATATAATGAATAAGCCTCTACGACAAATATTGACATTTTTAAAAACAACCCTACTGCTTTTGTCAAGTCCATTCGTTGTTGCAACATGCTTTCAAACTCCAAGTAGGTTTTTAGTCGAAATTATTGTAACTTTTTTTATGTATTAATTCTGGCAAGCGACACGTCCTTCATTTTTTGTACAAATTGCTGCCTGTGTGCACACTGTAATATGGAGATGTGATTTGATTGTCACGCGGATGTAATATTTATGTACTTCTAACATCATAATCTGTAAGTGTGTGTAATAAATGAAAAAAAAAATTATCTAAGACCTCGTTCAACCCTATCTACCTTTTTAATTCCAGTGACATTGGATGTGGCCCAAATAAACAGACGTTCAATGTGACAAAAGTAATAAATACTTATGTATAATAATTGACGTAACAGTGTGTAATGCCTTCACCTCCACCAACGGCCGACTAGTCAATAAATATAGCATAAAAGATATAAAGAAATATACAATTATATTTGTTAATCCGGTTCTGTATTGTAAATGCAAGACTAACAAAAAATCATCAAGGATGTTTAAAAAAACAAGACAGGCTCTTAAATGTTATGTATTTTAGTAATAATGGTTTAATTAGATATGTAAATTTAAAATTTCCGCATGTTTGTCTATTAACATTTAACTTTATTATGAATAATTCGTATTATAGTCCTTTTCTCTTATTATAGTTTTAGCTTTCAAAAAAGCCATGAGAGTAAAATCCATAGAAAACCCTTCATCAGTCAAGTGCTTTTCGAAGCGATGTGCGATGGTTGTGAAGATGAATATATATTACACCAGTATGGCATTTTCACTTTTATTTTGAAGGAGGATTGATAATTAAGCTATACTGCTTGTTGGAATAAAGAAGACTATTATAGTTATAATGTCGAGAAAACAAATATGAACGGAACGTCGTTTAAAAACGTGGATGTATTAGCTACCTGCAGCAAGATGTGTCCCATGTGGCAGTCCCTACGGGGCGAACGAGGTGCTTGAGAAATATAAAAATCAGATGTACCGATTTGTGTGTCCGTTGATAATTATTTTATAAAAGTTATTATATCGTTGTCGTCGGCGCTTCAACCGATGGACGTCCAGTGCTGGACATAGGTCTCACGTAATGATGTCTACAAGGCCAGATCGTGCACCACCTGGCTCCAGCGGCTACCGGCGACCCTCTTTATGTCGTCGGTCCACCTTGTGGGGGATCTCCCTACACTGCGCCGCCCGGTGCGGGGTCGCCACTCCAGAACCTTCTGACCCCAACGTCCATAGGACCGTCGGATAAAGTGCCCCGCCCATTGCCACTTCAGATTCGCGATTCGTAGGGCTACGTCGGTGACTTTGATTCTGTTACTCCTCATTTCTGATTTGATCGCGTAGAGAAACTCCGAATATAGCCCTCTCCATCGCACGCCGAGTGACTCTGAGCTTCCGAAAGAGGCCCATAGTTAGCGACCACGTTTCCGAACCTTAGGTAAGCACTGGCAACACGTACTGTTCGAAGACTTTAGTCTTCAGGCACAGAGGGATATTGGACGAAAACGTCTTCCGGAATTTCCCGAACACTGCCCAACCGAGTTGGATTCGGCGGTTGACCTCTTTCTCGAAATTGGACTTACCTAGCTAGACTATGTGTCTCAGGTATGTGTACTCGTCAACAGTTTCGAGTGTCGAGTTCTCAACGATGACTGGGTGGAGCGGAACATGGATATTGGACATAACTTTTGTCTTATCCATGTTCATTTTTAGGCCCACCTTGAGAAGCCTGAGGTCATCGAGCATTGCATTGAGATCTTCCAGAGTCTCTGTTATTATATACGTATCTCATAAAATATATACTAGTCTAATTTATTCTACTTGTATAATACAATATTTCTCAAAAAATATAATATATAAAACTATTCAACACAGAATTAAACGTTTAACTGTATCTTTCAGATTAATCTGTTTCTTTCAGATACAACAACTGAAAAAAATGAAAAAAACAGTTTAACATATTTGAGAACGCCCTTTTCTGAGCAGACAATTTTTACAAATACGTAACGAGCTAACATATACTCGTATTTGCTTTAATTAATTTCCTCGATGATCTCATTATTTTGAACTTGTGGCGTTAATCTTCTCACGACCTCAATCTTTAAGGTGAACAACAAATAAGAATTCTCAAATTACTTATTGCACGGTTCTAAATAAACTCGGCCGGTGTTGGCCTTGCATCAGCGCTGAACCTCGAAGTAAAACTTATCTTGTTCAGTCTTCAAATAACATTGTATGTAAACGCAACGATAATTTATATTCTTGCGATATGCGTGTATTAGACGATTTTACAAACTGTGAAAATGACGTGAAACTGAATGGTAAAGTTGCTCTTGTAACAGGAGCGACTGCTGGAACAGGTTATGAAGTTGCCAAAAATCTAGCAAAACGAGGTGCCAGGGTTATATTAGCAAGTCGTAATCCTACCAAATTGAAAGGAGCAAGAGATAAAATCGTCGAAACTACAGGCAATAAAGATGTTGACTTTAGAAAAGTGGACTTCGAATCTCTAGAATCAATAAGAAGCTTCGCTAGAGAAATACAAAAATTTGAACCAAAATTAAACATACTAGTGAATAATATTGGTGCTATTGGATTAGAAGACAGATTGACTGCAGATAATTTACATGTTATGATGCAAGTGAATTACTTTGGAGTGTTTTTGTTAACATTCCTATTGTACCCACTACTTATGGCATCAGCACCAAGTAGAATAGTGAATGTGTCTTCCCTAGCACTAATTTTGGGAACAATTGAGTTTGACCATATGAATGATATTGGGAGATATTCAAACTTCGGGTATTATTGCAATGCGAAGCTGGCCGACGTCCTATTCACAGTGGAAATGGACAAAAGAATCAGAGGCAGTGGTGTCAGTGTAAACAGCATGGACCCTGGTTTAGGCAAGTCGCAGTTTTTCAGGAATTATAACAGTTCTTTTTGGAGGAATACAATGAATACCTTACTGTTTCTTACTGGAAGGCCTTTGAACAGGGTTGCTACGATGCCGGTGTTTTTAGCGGTAGATCCGCGACTTGAAGGAGCAAGTGGAAAACATTTCCGAGATTGTGCAGAATTTTATAGCACCTGGTTGGCTAACGACACAGTTTTAACAAGAAGATTATGGGAAACGTCTAAAAAATTAGTACGAATCACTCCAGAAGAAGATTGGGAAGCAGTGTAAAGTTATGAGTGCATTTGTGTGACATTTATAAAGCAATATTAAGGTCTTGTTAACTTATATAAAACAAACAATAAAAGTGCATTTTTTATAATATTTCACATAGGTTAGATTATCTAATTTCTTTCTTAAATTTTGATATATCAGTACCTGTTTTAGTCCCCAATGGAGCATAAAAAATCATACATGACATTTGAATGTTAGTAGTTACTGCCTAATTAATTTAAATACATTATGTCGTTTCCGCTATTCAATTACTTCACAAAAAGAATTTGAATTTATCAAGGTTAAATAACGTTTGCATCTGATAAGTTTGTATCAAATTATTATATCTCTCATGCCAAGGCCAGAATGGCATCGGGGTTCATGCTAGCAAAATTACCTGAGTTCATTGACCTCCCTCCCCCTCCCCCCACTCCTAACAATTGATCACTATTAATGATTGCTGCTATTAGAAAAACAAGTCTCATTAGAGGTTGACAAAAACCGGCTTTAATTTATATTGTTTTTATTCACAGCTAAAACATAATTGTATAATTATTATTAAACACCTGTTTTAATAAAATAGCATTACAATGAAAACATATTATTACGTCCATTTATAAAGCTGTTGAGGCAAAGGTTTTTGCACTTTGAATAGGTTAATTAACTGAGATTAAAACTCGATTGAATCTCAGTTGGGATATCTCTTTCACATTTCGAAAACGATTGATGTTTAAATATGTTATATATCTTTAAAGGCAATTTTTTTAAAGGACAACAACGATATTAATGTTTCTTTATAAGTAACTATTTATTTCACATTTTTCTAACAGCAAGATTATTGCAAACCAGGAAAATGATGTTTTATGGTCCAACTGGATTACTCTCGAATCTCGGTTGAATCTCAATGTATCAATATTTAATATCTTCTGCTCTCTTTAAATTTTAAAGTACTTTCAACTGCATTTATTTACATAATAAAACATGTCAATTTTATTCGCATTATTTTTATAACCTGTGTTAAAATATATGGGTTAAGAATGAATGAATTACTCATCAAATGTTTACTCTACGCTGATGATCAAGTAATACTTGCGTCACACGCTAATGCGCTACAGGAGATGCTAAATATTATGAACGAAGCTTTGAAAGGGAAAGGAATGAAAGTGAATGTAAACAAAACGAAAGTTATGCTTTTCGAAAGAGATGAATCTATGATGAATGGCAACATTTTGATAGATGGGGAAGAGGTGAAAGAATTTGTATACTTGGGATCTAAATTTACAAAAGATGGAACATGTGAAAGTGATATTGAAAGGAGAGTAAATGCAGGGAATATGGTAAATGGTGCTCTGCACGCCTTTATGAATAGCCAGATGGTGTCTCAAAGGGCTAGACTGGCTGTGCATGCTGGAGTGTTGGTGCCAACACTTATGTATGGTAGTGAAAGTTGGGTATGGCAGAAGAATCACAAAAGTAAAATAAATGCGGTAGAGATGATTAAAACTGAGTGACAGTAAGAAATCGTGTGATAAGAGAACGTTGAGGTATAAAAGAAGACGTAGTGACTAAATTTGAGAAAGGTATGCTTAGATGGTTTGGACAAAAAGGATTTATGAGTCAAGAGTGAATGCTGGAAAGTTGGAAGGGGAAGACCAAGGCGAACGTTCCTGGACCAAATCCAGGACATTTTAAATAACGGCTCCAAAAAGAGTACTCTAAACCGACGAACTTGTATGAAAGATTTAATGAGATTGAAAGAAGCGAAGGAGATATGCAAGGATCGTGGCAAGTGGAAGGATGTTGTCTCTGCCTACCCCGAAGGGAATGAGGCGTGATGCTATGTATGTATGTAAAATATACGTGATTGTTGTATACGATATAAAACATAGTATTAGTCATGCATTTTATTCATTCCTGTAAGTTAGCCACACAAATTACTCTCGCATAGTGTTTCAAGTATAAGTTAAAAACTAACTTATTTACTTTTTAACAAGTTTCAACTATTTTTTCTTAATAATTAATCTGTTATTCTTACAAAGTTACAGATACAATGTAAGATTTCTTAGACGCCTGTAATAAAAAAATAGCACTAACGCCTAAAATGATTATTGCTGCAATTTTTATCTCAGTCAAAGAATACATCTTTGATTCTCGACTCCTTTAGTTTCTTAGGCAGTTCACTTGTATTTACCATTTTTAAACTCCTACTCAATATTATTCAGTATTTAGTCACTACTATTGACTATTTTAGACTCAACATCCCAGGATTAGAGATGTGGATTCTTATTCAGAGTATGTCGTGTTCGAATACTAAGCAATAAACAAAAAAATTGTTGTTTAATAATGCTATTATATTTAAATATGTAGGAAATCATAATTTGAACTGTAATGCTATGTCCAAGGCAAGGAAAGGGCGTATTAATGCCTAATAATACACGAGGGGGTATAGAACTTACACTCACCATGTTGTTTCAATGTCGATAGGCAAGGTTCACAATTGTTCTCTTGACATTATTGTCGAGTGATAAATATAGTTAAGGATTTTTTTAGTGCCGATAGAACAGCGTTTTACTTTCACTTGATGATAAGTGATGAAGCCAGCCAAGACTAGTAGTCGTACCATTGCACCAACGAGGCTGTGAAAACAAGGTTTTTAACCGTGAGGAACATATTTTTTACTAACAAAAAGTTAGTTGTTCCATTCCAGGATTCGATCACAAGACGTTCTGAAGAAAGGTGCTCATATATCTAACTAATGCGCCATCACGGCTTATTAGAAAAATAATACGAAAGAATTATGTACCTTTGTATTTGGTTGTAATGCGAATTCATTATGTCAGTCACACTCATCTTGCTTCCGTGTGAATTACGCAAATATGTGAACTTGGTGCAATTTATAAGCGAATTCTAATTCAAAAATTCTCTTAGTCAAATATAGGTTTTTATTTTATTTCCAATGTACATGATATTAGAGAACGTCTTGGATTCTATATTTAGGAGGGTTCTGCCCTGTCATGAGAAGAACCCACAACAAACTCTGTACAATGTTCTTTTTATGACATCAATAAAATATAATTTTCTTTCATCCTGATTAGAGTAATAAATTCACTACCGCGCTTTTTTATCGTAGTTAAATAGTTTTCTAACATTTTGTAATAGAAACAATGTATAACGTATATAGTAAACTTGAAATTCAGTAATTAGATGTAAGCTTAACAGTAAGGGCAAACCTCTGTCGTTTTATATAATGTATAGCAACAAAAGTTTTAGAAATTTGTATATAACTGCAATAATTTAAAAAAAATACGTAATTTTAAGTAGTCTGCTACAATTAATAAATTTTTTTAGGAACACTTCTTTACGCACCCTTGACACTAGACGAATAAGTTGGTAAACGATATATACGTAAATGATTTACTTTAATCACGTGGTCTAAGGCACACTGGTTTTTTTTATATAGACAGCTCTTGACATTGCTACGCTGTGAAGATAGCAAATTTAACTATTTGATCCATTATAACATCTAATAAAATCGAAACTTTTACGTAAAGTACATTTTAAAATAACAGAAACATTAAAATAGGAATAATAGCAATTATTTTCTTTACAACGATATATATCAAATTATTCACGTAGACGTCATTGTTACGCTGACGACTATGAATTAAAACCCAGCACTAGGACACCTACTGGTATCTGCGACTTCTGTTTATAAAGACGAAAACAGACTCTACCATTGTACACCTCTACCGCTCATGACTTGGCATCCCACCGGACAAGAAACGCTAAAAGGATTCTGCGGTGAAACGGGAAAGTGTGTTTTCCACACGATGCCTTCTGCATGTCTAATGTTCCTAATACAAGCAATATAGTTTTATTTGTAGAACACACACTGTCGCCACTGACGACGAATTAGCGTCTGCAATTCAACATTTCTTACATAACACACTAATAACTGCGACTTCGTCTGCGTAGACATAGCACCCGCATCTTTGATGTATTTATATCTTTACAAATAAATGGAGTAGGTAAGCTGGACACAGGCTTTGTCATAGGAGCTTTTTAGAGCAAAGTCTCACCGCGCAGCTCCACTGAGGACTTGCTAAAAGTTTTCTTGACTGGAAAGTACAATGATTAATTGAAAAAATCAAGCACGACGCCGGCTCATGAGACTTTTCTGAACCAGAACCCACGCATATCGCCTTATAGTTGTAATAAACTGTTGTCCCACAGCTGGGCAAAGGCCTCCTCACTCATAGAAAAGAGAGAAAATGGCAGTATCTGTCTGTAGTATTGAATTAACAGCTTTTTACTAAATACTTGTCTATACAATCAGATTTTTATATTTATATGTGTCTGCTTCCTTCGACTAAACTGGCAAATAGCTGTTATAATAAGGAGTAAGTTGGGCAATATTTATTTTAGAAAAATCCGAAATAACGCGGGTAACACCGCGAGAAAGAGCTACTAGATTAAATTTAATAATTACCAGCGTCTAGATTAGCTTGGTTTAGAACTAGATGAACCTGTCTGTTTAACTATGGTCATAAAAATACAAAGTAGAGAGAGAGTCTAAGGTAATGAAGCGAAGCCTCAAGGCTGGACTTCCACAACATAGTTAGAATAGCCTCTGGCTACAGAGAAATTCGAAAAGTAGGAAATTAGCTAGTTACTAACTATTATACCCAAGAATATTTGCTTTTCGTGTCCATGCTCTATAAAAACCATTAAGAGATAAATTTTCTCTTACTGAGTTAAGGCGCTGCCATCTTAGATTGTAGAGAGTGAGAAAAGACGCTTGTTTGAGTCAGAAAAAAACCTACAAAAAATGCGATAATAATTTCAATACTTAAAGTGCAAGGAAGGGGTAGGCAGTACTATCGCGTACTACCAGCAATCCTTGGGTTTAAGGAGTTCACATTAACAAATGTTTCTTTCTTATAACTTACACACACATCAGATGAAATCACAATCAAGCTCTTAGCTGTCAGCCTTAAAAAAGAGACCGAGCATAGCTTGAAAGGTGGCTGCCTCTATTGGGCAGCAGTGGCCCTATTCTGTGAGACGCTCATCTCACTGAAGGAGGCCCACGAACGAAAAAGGGAGATTGCAATGCATGCTCGCACCCTCGGCTCTTCCGAGGGTGCGGGCTATCTGGGGCTCCGAGGAAGAATGCGCAAGCTGAACCTTGATGTCTTAATGGGTATAGCGAAGCCTTTTTGCTGGCCGAATCCCACACTCCTGACCCATGCATCGGGGTTTGTGCATAAACGCATTTTCCTGCGAAAAATAAAAGGTAATAGCCTCTCGAGTGGCTGTCTTGCAAAAGGAAGACTAGAGAAGGCAGATTAAAGTTTAGATTTTATTAAATCAGTCCGGGTAAAGGCATTTCCTTGTATGAGCGGTCATCTGGCCATTCGGACAAAGCGAGTTCTAGTAAGTTTTATTGAGGATTTAGTAAATCCAACACTCTGCGCTGGAAGTGTATACATCATAAGGCTTTCCTTACAATTCACCGATATTAAAAAACGACTTAAATTGTGCAATTATGAGGGTTCCTTCGCGCCCTTTTCTAAGAAGAAACTACAACAAACTTAGTCTAGAATCCTTGTTTCGATTAAAGCAACTCATTCACTCCCAGGTTTTTTTTATGATGTAAGTAACAAATTAACTATCGATTTATCTCTTGCTTCTATTTTTTAATTTAATACATTAGCGACATATTAATAGACGTGATTAAAATAAAATAAATATGTTAATAAGTCTAATAATTCCATCCGTAATGACAAAGAGCCTGTTTTGCCATAATCACTTTGTATTTACATGTGATATAATGATAATGCGTAACCAGTGAAGTGAAGTTTTGCTTATAATCGATGTTTATTCGTTTTGTTTATTTATAACTATCGATTGTTTGATATTCTAACTTCGTCATTTATTAGCAGCTTATACATTATCTAGTGTTTGTTTTAAGAGGATCCCAGATAAAAAAATTGCGTGGAATTTTCTGCAACTATCTTGTAACCGTTGTGGTTTTCGGTGAAGGAAAATTTTGCAAGTAAACATCCGTAAGCAATTGTGTCCGATTGTAATAGCTTGGTGGGTCTAAACCCGAAACATAAGTATAACAAAAAAATGCCTGTCAGTGGCCTGTAAAGCCGTTCCTCTTTTTTTCTTTATTTACTTATCAAACATATATTAATTTAAAATTCTGATCAAGGACTCGAACGCGAGACGTCGTGACCTTTTTTTATTGCTGGGAAATATTTTTACGCACCCCGACCAGTTGGGAGTGTGGGACTCATTGTCAGTCAGAATATCCAATAAAGTCCAATGGTCCCTCGTCATCCTAAAGTGAGACAGCAGCGGCTCGCTTACGCAACCCAATATGTTGTCCCAGATGAAGCCGAATCGAGGTTCAAGGCTATGGGATGAGGCGTACCAAGCTGCGATTTCTGCCAGCCTTCTATGGCGGATAGCAGAGGCTTCAGGCGCTAGCTCCCACTTCCTCGAACTCGCAAATGGAGGCTACGGTTCTCCATTCTGCTTCTCTGATTCATTGCACTTACTATACTGGCCAACTAGAGGTCACATCCAATCAGTGATACTAGGAGATGTCACTGAGATACCCACGATGCGTATTCTGACACATTATGCATTATGTGCTGTGTCGACAAGGGGGCACCACACTCATGGCAAATAGGCAATTCTTCGCGGCGAGCAATCTGATTCAAGTACTTCCCAATTGTTCCACGTTCCACGTTTCCTCGAAAGCCCATTTACCAGCCGAGGGCGTCCCAACAACACCTGCTATAGGGGCCTCAATATCCTTCCAATTTTTGATCCACCACCTCCAAATGTTAATGTTTATTTATCGCGGTATATCGATAGCAATCTCAGCAACAACACTAGTTGCTGTCTCTCGGGTCATTGGAAAGTATGCAGCAAAGGTTATGCCGTCTATTATAGCCACGTAGTGTTATCGATGTATTGAAATACCAACTGCATGATTATCGAACCCGGGCCCTTTAATTTCCTATAACTATTACGTAATAGCGGTCTCGTTAATTGTGTAAACGTATAATGAAAAGTGTACTTCTGCATTTATAACTCTAAGAAATAGCAATTTTTACGACATCCTAACATTATGCAATCAACATTAGCTTTAACCCGCGGTGTTCCCCCAAAAGTAACCTAAATTACTTTTCGTAACATCAGCTATCTAAAAGCACAAGTCCCGTCGAAATCGTTTCAGAGCTTAATCGGAATATACTGTCAGCCAGATAAATTTTCTTTCATATACACTTGGTTAATTTTTTAAAAACTACAAACAGACTCTTTCAATTTTATTTGTATACAATATATATTATAATATACTGTAAACTTTATTATAGCATCACGCCTCATTCCCTTCAGGGTAGACAGAGACAACATCCTTCCAATTGCCACGATCCTTGCATATCTCCTTCGCTTCTTTCATTCTCATTAAACCTTTCATACAAGTTCGTCGGTTTAGAGTACTCTTGACCTGGCCGTTATTTAAAATGTCCTGGATTTGGTCCAGGAACGTTCGCCTTGGTCTTCCCCTTCCAACTTTCGCATTCACTCTTGACTCATAAATCCTTTTTGTCAGTCTCCTTTCATTCATTCTCTCTACATGCCCAAACCATCTAAGCATACCTTTCTCAATTTTAGTCACTACATCTTATTTTAAACCACAATGTTATCTCTCATCACACTATTTCTTACTCTGTCACTCAGTTTTAATCCACACATACTTCTAAGCGCTCTCATCTCTACCACATTTATTTTACTTTTGTGATTCTTCTGCCATACCCAACTTTCACTACCATACATAAGTGTTGGCACCAACACTCCAGCATGCACTGCCAGTCTAGCCCTTTGAGACACCATCTGGCTATTCATAAAAGCATGCAGAGCACCATTTACCATATTCCCTGCATTCACTCTCCTTTCGATATCACTTTCACATGTTCCATCTTTTGTAAATTTAGATCCCAAGTATACAAATTCTTTCATCTCTTCCACTTGGTCCCCATCTATCGAAATATTGCCATTAATCATAGATTCATCTCGTTCAAAAAGCATAACTTTCATTTTGTTTACATTCTCTTTCATTCCTTTCCCTTCAGCTTCATTCATAATATTTACCATCTCCTGTAGCTCATTAGCGGATGACGCCGCAAGTATTACTTGATCATCAGCGTAGAGTAAACATTTGATGAGTAATTCATTCATTCTTAACCCATACATACTTTCTTTTTAATCTGTCAAACATTTATCCATGAATAGGTTGAACAGCCATGGTGACGCAACACATCCCTGTGGAACACCTCTTTCGATAGGAAACCACTCCGTGTACGCCCCGTTTATTCTGACACAAGCAGTAGAACCCTCATAGAGAGACTTCAAAGTATACTACTACTCTAAGTATACTTCAGTAGAATTGATTCTGTAGTCATCGAGTTTATCGAGAACCGAGAGACAGACAGACGAAGTGGAAGACAATGTTATAATATGCATTTAGTAAGTATCTAATGGATTCAAGAATCTAGCGCATCTAAAAGCTATGATGATCTTGTGATGAAACTCTCCTTCTGAGTAGTCGCAAATTGGAATTAAGAACAAAGACCACTTAATATAAAGAACCATATATGCTCGATTGTTCTTTATAATCCATTATTGTTCTATTCTGTAAAGGTATAAGATTTTTTCTTCGGGGGAATATCTGCAATGATGAAGATACATTTTAGCAGAACTACCCATAGATACTGCCCATAGGACTACCCATAGATACTACCCATAGAGACTGCCTCATTGGCCTAATGGTTAGCATGTTCGACTACAGCCATGAGGTCCTGGGTTCGAGTCCTGGGTCGGGTTCATTCAAAATCGATATGAGTTTAATATCAAGATTTTGTCAATACTTGCCCGAAGTGTGCTCCACCTCTGTACCTCGGAGAGTGCGTTAAGCAGTCGGTCCTGCGTCTGATCGGACTATATCAGTGAAGGGATAGAGAATGCACTCGTGTACTATGCCTACCAATCCGCAGTGGAACAAAGTGGTAGGCCTTTGCTCTAAAAACCGTCTCTCATATGAGTGACGAGACCTGTGCCAAGCAGTGGGACGTTACTGGGCTGCTACTTACCTTATTACCTTACCTCCGCATTCATTAAGATACTGTATATGTTTGACAATATCAATATTGGATTAGAATTACAACCTCTAAGAAATTCCCCTAAAAATGTGGTTGAGAAGTTTTCAGCTTTCATCGTTGCATCGAATGTATACCTTTTCTAATCGCTGTGTAGCAGCTTTATGGGTCTATCCTATAAAAACTCTTACTCCTATAAGTACGAAATTAATATCAGGTTTAGCCACAGCTTAGCTATTAATATTTATGTAAGAGAGTATGTACATATTATTACGAAACGCCCATTTTCCCGCCATTATCACGTAATCTCAGATAAAAATGATGGCCTCTAATTACCGTGATGTAAATATTTAAAGCTATTGTCTTTCGTAAGTTAAACCATTGGTTTGATCACCCATTTACCTCAATTTAAGTTGTTAATGTATTAGGAAACAATATGTCTTTAAAAGACGTACAGTTTTATTGCATTTATGCTTTACTTCTTCAATTCACAAGTTACTAAATGACCAGCTCATCGAGCTATACATCTGGAAAAGGTTAAACTTCTTTATTTCACGCTGGGAATGCCTTTACTCATTCCTTTTGGACCTAAGTTCAAATCAGGAGTGTGGGATTCGGTGGCTCATCATAATATCTTTTAAAACCTAACGATATCCTCAATATCCATAAAATCATAAAGCATTTGTAAGACCATTTCTACCGACGCTGCGTATTCCTGTGCGAGGCCGCCGCTCTAGCACCTCCGAGCCCCAACGTCCATCGGTTCTGCGAACTATGTGCCCTGCCAATGACACCAGGCAATGTCAAACCCCTCACCAGGTGGACCGATAACATCACGCGGGTGCTGGCAGCCGCTGGATACAAGTGGCGCAAGATCGGGTCCATATGAATTCATTAAGAGAGACCTTTGTCCAGCAGTAGACGTCCATCGGTTGAGACAACGACGACGACAAAGCCCATTTCTCTCTGGTATCAGGAATGACCCTGAAAAGTAAACTTAGGTAAGGAGAAGTCTCTATCTACCTCCATGTAGAAGACGAGAATCCACGGTATCCTTCCTCTGCTTCACATTTGACTCTCTAACCTTAGTAATACCCCCGCATAAGAAGACGACGGCCCTCCACTCACACAGGTGAGTATTTCTCCAACTATGCCCTTTTTTTCGCTGAGAAATGATTTAACTGGAACACTAAAACCCAGCGGTCCCACGTCATCATAAACAAGGACACTAGTGGCTCGCTTGCGTTATTAAATATGGTGTTCCGGATGAAAGCGAATCAATATTCAAGGCTGTGGGACGGACAGCAGAGGCATCAGGCGCATCCTACCGCTCCCTCTCAAGTGTCTCTTTTAGCACGATAATGATCTGGCAAAAGAAGGCTACTACTCTCCACCCTGCTTCGCTGCCACATTGCCTTCTCCCTATCCTGAATCCATCAAATGTCTCATGATGACAACTTCATCCAGGGCGCTAGAGTGGAATATTTAAACGTGTGCCACTGGTTTCTCACTGAAGTATGACGGGTTGTTGCAGAGGTATTCTATTCGTCTCCAATAAATCCCATTTTCCCAATCGAGGATAACTCGGTTGGGTATGCAAATAAAAATTATTTGGAAAGCTTCTCAAACAATATTCGTAAGTAACAGTAAGTAAGTATGTAGCAGCCCATTAACGTCCCACTGCTGGGCACAGGCCTCCTCCCTCATATGAGAGAGGGTTTTTAGAGCATAGACCCACCACGCTGCTCCACAGGCATAGTACACAAGTGCACTCTCTATTCCTTCACTCTCATAGTCCGGTGTGACGGAAATCCGACACGACCGGAGAGGGATCAGGAGCAGGACCGACAGCTTAACGCGCTCTCCGAGGCACGGGGGTGGATCACACCGCCAACTTCCCAACTTCGGGCAAATATTGAGAAAATCTTAATATAAAACTCAATATCGATTTGGAATTGGCCCGACCCGGGACTCGAACCCAGGACCTCATGTCTGTAGCGAACATGCTAACCACTAGACCAATGAGGCAGGCAACAATATTTGTATTTCTTTTAAATAGCCCAGGATTGAGATCTTAAGAAGTATATTAATTGTGATCAGAACACTAAAGGTATGACAGTGAAGTGAAATTTTATTTCTTTATACTAAATTGATATTATGCGATGTGACAAGCTTTGAATGGGAAATCTTAAGTGTTATACAATGTTTTAAGGCCATAGTTAACGGAGGCGTATTTTATTACTAAAATAAGTTTAAGCCCGCCTACGGGCCTTTTAACATAAAAGCTACGGCTGACAACGCTTTAAATAAGATTTTGCAACGTAACGCCTACTTCTAATGTAAATATAATCACTTCAAAGACTATTTAAGCTTTTACTTAGTGGAACTGCCTCATTGGTCTAGTGGTTAGCATGTTCGACTACAGACATGAGGTCCTGGGTTCGAGTCCCGGGTCGGGCCAATTCGAAATCGATATTGAGTTTTCNCAGTGGAGCAGCGTGGTGGGTCTACGCTCTAAAAACCCTCGCCTCGGAGTGAGGAGGCCTGTGCCCCAGCAGTGTGACGTTAAAGGGCTGCTACTTACTTACTTACTTAGTGAGGATACAAGCCCAAAAGTGGGAAGCTGATACGTTTATACTTAAATTGTGACAATTTCTCTACAAACTTCCAATTTAAAACGAGGCATTTATTAGAGTGGTTTGGTTTAAAACCAATAAAAGCCACATACTTTTCTATAATACACATATACATTATAATGTATATAGTAGTGAACTCAGATAAATCATGACCTTATATGTAGGGCATTACTAATTCTAGATGCTTCAGGTCATCAGGGTATAATCAAAAGCTAACAGGTCGAGGTTAGGTGAAAGCGTTTTGAATTGATGCTATACTCGTACGTCGAATGAAGACACCTTGCACCTTTAGACTATGCGATATTTCCTTATATTAAATTTAATTATCATTGTCTATTAATTTATTGTAGTTTTTTTTTATTTATTTATTGCACACCAACAAAATACACACTAAATACATTATAAAAAATATTACAAGCTTATTAACTAAGTGGTATCTCACTTACTGGTGAAAACTACGTGGATCAGATTAAGGCAACAAACATTAAATTAAAAGTTATACAATAAAAATAAACTTAACGTTACATTAGGGCTTATCAATTACTTACAGATAATAGTTTTTCCTTACAATTTCGCCATATGTTCTCATAATCCTGTTCAGTGGGGAGTTCTGGTCTAAATTTGAATAAGAATACTTGCTCCAAAAAACGTTGCGTTTCTTGACTCGTTCGTATTTCACGGGCGCTATTAGGTTGATACGAGGCAGCAGTTCTGGACAATCCAATGTTCCATTTACAAGTTTGTACATAAACATATTGTCTAGCATACGTCTTCGTTCAGAAAGTGTATTGATTTTAAAATATCTTAGCCTCTCTCTATAGCTTGGATTTTTTTTCGCTAGACTATATTTATAAGTAAGGTGCCACAGGAATCGTTTTTGTACACTTTCTAATCTTTTAACATAGATATCGTAAAAGGGAACAAAGGTGTTATATAGAATAATTAATGTATGAGGATTTTTTAAATCATTACAGTTGCGTAGGATAAAACCCAAATTTTTGAAAGCCTTTCTGCAGGTCATATCTACATGGGAATGAAAACGTAGCTTTTGATCCAGAGTAACGCCCAGATCACGAATCTCGCAACATACTTTTAGTAGTATTTTTCTGTATAATTTAGCTAATCCTGATTGAAGTGGGGGTAAAAACTGAGGTCTTTAATATCTATCAATATCATAAAATCATTAAAATCCGTCATGCCATCTTGAAGGACTAAGACCTCAAACGTCGGGATAAAGGATTACAATTTATGTGTTGATTTATTGTGGGTTCTTCTCAGAATTCGGTGCAGAGGAATGTTCGTAAATTAAGAATCTAAGCCTTTCTGTAATATCACCATCAAACGTACATTACAAACAGTATAAAAACGATATTTGATGATTCAAAATGCTTTAAAAGCAACTAGAGAAAAAAAATTGAATTTGTATTTATGTTAAGCTGCTTAATTGTTCTAGTGGGCGGCTTGCAAGGCTACGGATCATGAGGTGCAAGGTTAGAGTCGTCATGATATTTTAAATCGATATTGAGTTTTGTGTTAAGATATTCTCAGCATTAGCCTTATGTTTTGTGATAGAAGTGTTTCACACCTTTGTGATCAAATCAAGGCATCTCCTTCGCCTGATGTTTTTCCTGAAGAGTAGGATTTCCCCACATACCACTGCGAGAGTGAAAGAATAAATAGTTCACCTATGTTTACCACGAGTTAGTTCTCAAAACAGGCTTGTTCGTGTAACCAGAAAACGTTGATGGGATAAATTTCATTTTCTACATGATAAAATTTCTTGTCTTAATAATAACATAAACTATTGAAATAAATTACGTGACCTTTTAAATAAAAACATATTCTACGAAATCAATAACTTTCAAATTACGTTATCAGCATATAAATTAATAAACTATTATGTATTATATTTATTGCTCTTATACATTTAGATTGGGAATTACGTTTAAACTTTTTAATACTTCCTTTTGTTCAAAATCCTTCATTTACTGACTTTTATTTATATATGTACGGCTTTAATTTGAGTCCATGTTGGAGCGGCAGCGCAGAGAGTGCCACCGTCCATGTAGCGGGGCGGGGATTTGAAATGTAGAGAGTGGACTGTGTAGGCGGTTATAAAGAAGGAAGAAGCCGCATAAGGGGTGACAGTGATGAAGGGGGAAAGGAATCGCGTGCACGTACCTGGAGTGTCGGAGTCTTCTACTCCTTCCCGAAATAGGGCTGTGCACGGGCGTGGTTGCTGCGGCAAAAAGCACTATCACTGCACTACACGGCCAGCGGTTCACTTCTTCGATAGTTCTTGCAGTTCGTATAACTTCAAGACGAAGATACGAGTAGGTTTAAAGCGGAAATATCAGCGGTAGGCGAAAAACACCTTGTCGCGGCGAAAGCCTTGGCGAGTATATGCACGCAAGGGAAAAGGTAGGGTACTTTGGGAAAAGGAAACATTTTTTACGCGGCACCGTCAAGATTAAACCAAAAAACTGCCGAAAGTGGCGTCACCACATGTAATAAATTATATGCTGATACTATTTAGTACCATATTTAAGATGTTTAATTAAGGATTTTATTACATTTTTGGTTTAAAATCCCTTCTTTAGTGACTTTAAATTGTAAACATGAACGTGATCTGCATTTGTATTCTATGCCCCAAAATTAAATATTAGTAGACGGAATTTTGAATTAAAATTTAACATCTTCGTCGTAAATGTATACCATGAGAATAATCACGCTGGCCTTCGGTTATTCGTATCGTATCCGTATCGTATGAGTATAAATCAAACTAAGCTGTTATAATGAATGTATACACTTTTTAATTAATCAAACGTCAGCTGACTAATACTGCTGATGATTTTCTTATTGATTATCTGTCGAATCGTGATCATTCCATGTGAATTATATTACAGATGACCCTGTGTACTTCGTACCACCTAAAATTGATTTATTTGTAGCGCTTTATAAACATTTTATGGTACTATTAATAAATTAAAAGTAACTATTGAAAAAAACGCAGTATACTTATATAATCAAGTTTTATATCTAGTTTTATCTAATACTATCTGACCTATACAACTTTACCTACGTAAGACAAGAAGAGTTCCCAGAGAAAAAATTTGATTAATACAAAAAAGGTTATAATGAGTCAACCTTAAAAGATAGACATATGCTACTATAAACTTTTATATAGTACTTTTTAAGACGAACAATTCCTTTGTACTTGATAATTACGTAACTGTAACCGTTTACACAGCGCAGGCAACGGAACCTATCATAAGGAATAAATTCTTACTGTTTTGTCAACATTTTTCGCTTATATTCCTTATCCTATAAGTCGTAATTTAGTGTTGTATAGCCTTCATTGATTATCCAATATTAAAAGAAATTTCAATTTGAACCTGTAGTTCATGACATACAACTATACAAAGAAACTTATCTTCAGCTTTATAATAAAATAGTATATACAAAATATTGTAAGGCAGTCAATGTGTATTCTTGATCTTGACGAAGTTGCAGGCTGTACGGTGCACCCGTATGTGCGGATGCCTTGAATACATCAAATATCCTCTGCTTGCACGAAGAGCAGAGGGTAATAGCCATCAGCGGTGACCCTCCTGGCGGGTGACCCCCGTGGGAGCCACGAGCGGAAGCATTAGCGGTCGTGTATCGGCACAGAACGGCCTGCGGCCTGATGTAGACGAGGTCCGAAGGGTCCAAAAATGGAGCGATAACCTCGGATCCCCAGTAGCAGTCATGGCCACTGAGGCGGCGATCCGGCCTCACCTGAAACAATGGCTTTCCGGGGAGCATGGGACGCTTTTCAACAAATTGGTGCAGGTTCTGTCCGGACATGGCTGCATCGGAGAGTTACTTCACCAAATTGGCCGGGAGGAGTCACCCGCTTGTCATCATTGTGGCATCGTTTCAGAGCATCATACTGTGGCAGTTTGCGCGGCCTGGGGATCTCTGCGTCACCTCCTGGTAGCGTTGATCGGCCGCGACCTCTCAGTGGGGAGCATTGTAGGCGCGATGTTCTTCGGTGAGAGATGGTGGGCATGATCTTGGCGAGGGTGTGGGAGTGGCCTTCTTTTGCGAGAAGGTAGTCTCGCTGAAGGAAGACCCCGAGAAAGAGGGAGAATGCAGTGGATGCTCCTCCTCACCGCCGAAGGAGGCGGAATCTCTTTCCGCCTCCGTGAATCCTCCGTCGGACTCATCCGGGACACCAGGGCACAATGCGAAAGCTGAACACCTGGTGCCTCACTAATGGATGAAGAGGATTCCGTTGGGTTTTAGTGGGTATTTCGACATCTTCCATCGAGGAGTCCCACACTCCTGACTGGTCATCGGTCAAGGTTAGTGCGTAAACTGCATTCCCCAACGAAATAAAAAGGCTCGTATTAATAGTAAGTCATAAAAAATAGTCACTAAAGAATATTTTATAGACCCCAAAGTGTAATTTCGCACATGCTTGACCTGTCCACTTGCTAATGAGAAAAATTAAGTCTGCTGTGGCATTTCACATCAACGTGCCACTCAAATATTTCGTCATATATCAAAGACATTTGATCGCACACGTTCTTTTTCCTTGAAATAATTTCAATTAAATATTCTTTTATTAAAATAAACCGAGAAACGTTTACCAAAGAGTTAGGGGACCCCTTTTTTCATTTGTAATGATCCTTGGTTTCACGTAGCCATTTTGGTCCCGCTACTACCTTCAGGTTTGTCTTCCTTTGCTTAACTATAATTATCCTTAACATTTTATTTGTCTTCCATTAAGTTCCTTGGAGTACCATTCCGTTATTATTCTCCTCCATTTTTCCCATTTGATAAAGAGAAAATAAGAAACGATGGTCGTTTGGCGCAGTATCTTATACCCACTGGATGGACAAAAACGTCTTTTGGACTCGTCTTAAGGAAATCTGGATTTGGTCTGGTATAGTCTGATATAATTTGATTAAAAAACCCTTATCCGGGGTTCTTCACAACCAAGTTGTGGGGTACGGGCCTCGAGGCAATGACTCATCACCCAGGCTTATTTTCTCAGGCATCGTCGATGCCCGGTATTTGTGTCTGCCCGTCATTCTAACGGGCTGGTTCCTACCAGCTTACACCGGCGGAACCATCCAGGTAAATCAGAGTTCTGTCACTGCCGTCGAGTCGTCAACGCCGTCATCTTCTCCCACACCTGGTGGTGGTGACAGCAGGAGCTCACGAGGTAGTGGGCGCCCAGTGCTTTCAGATATATGATTCTGGCTGGCAACGCCATGGAGGTGTGTGTGCGGGGAGTGGTCCGCATGGCGGAACATGCTCCTCGCCAACTGCCGGACGAACACCTCCACGGTGGGCGTCTTGGTGTCACGATTAATGACGTCATTCCTGACGTACCTCGGAGCTCCTACAATGAGACGTAGGCACTTATTCTGCAGCCTCTTAAAAAACCCAATTTACAGGATGTAATTTAGATTTCAACCAATAAAATCAGCGAAGGATGTCGCACTGTGGTGTGATCACCTTTAATTTTATCTGGTCTGGTCTATTTATAAAGACCTAATTTCAAAATAACTTTACGAGTAATTGCTTTATGGTTTAATTATATAAATAAAAGTGCAAGAGAGGTCACGACCTTGCGTCGTCTTAAGCACCGAAATGAAGTTGTTATTGCAACCATAAAATATTACCAATAATCGTTAAAAGTGTTAACTGGCTGTTTATTTTTTAAATTAAACTTGAAACCATCATCTTATAATATAAACATACGTATTTTTTTAATCTTGTATTACCTCTTATAACCCCGTATACAGTTTTCATTTCTAAAGTTTATACAAACAAAAAAGCAAACCTTTTCTTCTTATATACTAACTGTTGCTCACTAACAAAACCACGGGGAACAGCATTACATTTAATTCTGTTCTTTCCGCGTAGTGACCGATCCCTTAGAAATGTGGGGACTTCTTAGGAAGAGTCTCCCTCGTGGAAGATTTTTTTTTATTAGGTTTACTAACGATAACTTACACTGATACATATACATATTATATAGCCTAGTTTGTATATAAATGTAGCCATCACTTAAAAGTAAACACAACATGAACTAACAAAAAAGTTATATAGTACTACGAAACCTGGAAAGGGAATCAAAATTATTATCAATTACATTACTAACATTGTTTAGTGTTTTACACAATCTGGGTAAGGGTGAATTTGCACCAAGAACTATTTTTCGAAAAGGGGGACAAAGTGGTGTTTTGGGCTTACGTGGACAATTACTTGGGACACGGAGATTAACATAACTTAACAATTGAGGGCAGTCTATTTTACCATTTAAAAGTTTATATGTGAACAAAAAATCTAAAAGGATTCGGTGATGTTCTAAGGAGAGGCCAAGCACCAAAGAAACCTCTTTTGGACACGTTCTAAATGTAATGTTCTATGTGTAGCATAATGGGGCCTCCATACTACAGAACAGTATTCCATTATACTTCTGACTAAACTGTTATAAATGAGTATTTTAGTTCTAATGTTTTTAAAAACTTTTGAATTTCTGATAACAAAGCCAAGCATCCTGGACGCACGTTTACATATTTTTTCTATGTGGGGAACGAAAGTTAACTTTTGATCAAATATAACTCCTAAATCTTTGACAGTATTTACCTCCTCTAGTATGTGATTGTGTATATTATAGTCCCAATTGATTGATTTTAATTTTCTTGTAAATTTCATGGCAAAGCATTTCTTGGTATTTAATGTCATATTTTTTTTTGCACCATGTTAATAAATTATCAAGATGATTTTGAAGAAAAATACAATCCTGATTCGAATCAATGTTTCGGCAGAATTTTAAGTCATCTGCATATATAAATGCGGTGGAAAACCTAAAACAAGTAAAGATATCATTTATGAACACATTAAATAGGATGGGGCCAATGTGTGAACCCTGAGGCACACCAGAAGTGATGCGACATGACTGTGATTGAAAACCATTAGCCACTACGTAGAAGGAACGGTTTCTTGCTGAATCCGTGAGTGATCCTATTTATCTATTAAATATACGTACCGAATGATCTGGAATGATGCAGACCGATTATTTTAACAGTTGTAAGCATTTATACCTCATATTTTTCTTTATTTTTCAATTCGAGTGTCTTATGTATTTCAATATCTTTCAACATTATTTTTCATTACTCCGAAATTTCAATAGTTATTTTGCTATTCGGAGCGGAGTCGAATCCAACAAAACAGTGATAATCAAAATCTGTCTAACCGTTGTAGAGTTATACAGGTACTTGCTTTGCTAGCAGAGATCTCCGGTTCGAGTTAGCTCGTAGGGCAAAATTTAGGATATTTGCCTGGTCACCTTTTTTTTTTGCGCTGGGAAATGCTTTTACGCACTTACCCTGACCAGAATGGGTCAGGAGCGTGGGACTCAGCGAGGGAAGAGACTTCGCAATACCCACTAAAACCCAGCGGAACCCTCTTCATCCATAAGTGAGACACCAGAGGTTCAGCTTGCGCATTCTTCCCTGGTGAAATGGTCACCTACCAAAAACATACGAATAAAGAGATGCTCCGATACCAATATGTGTAGAAACCATAAGAGATAAATTGCCTCTCATGTCTTTGTTTTATTTAATTTTTTATTTTATTGTAATCGACAGCTACTTATACAAATATACATACAGTTAGAGATATTATACAAAATAAGGTCACTTAAGATTACACATAGATAATGAGAAAAAGAAGAATAAGATATAAAAAGTTGATAATATAACACATGAAGGTAATAAAAATTAATAATATGTAGATAGATAGATGTATACTTTATTGAACACCACAGAAATAGGACAAAAGAAAAATACCCAACTTAAAATTAACTAAATTTAGTGTGCAATTGGGCGGTCTTATTGCTACATAGGGATCTCTTCCAGACAACCCTTGCGGTTAGGAAGACAGTCCAAGAAAAGAGAGAGAAGGTAGGCGGTGTTACTAAAGAAATGGACATACATATATTATCTATATAAAGATATTTATAATAATACAAATACTTACATATATATAATAAATACATACATACACATAAATAAATAAATAAATATGTCGGAGAATAAGAGAGAACTGAGAAGCATAAAGCACAGGGGCGTAGAGTTCTCCGCCGGCATCATTATTAATTGGATCCATTATTTAATTTCTTAATCTGTGGGCGTTCGTGGGTAATGTTGGTGCAATCAAACACTTTATTAATTAACTCGGATTATAATGTTTCCATCACTTAATGTTCCCGATATCAATTTACACAAACTCATTAAAACTAATAGCTGCCGAGTGACTCCCGCCGGACTGCCACCATTGACTCTGTCCACGCCGATAGATGGCGCCAGCGTTCGACAGACATCTGCCCTCCGATATATATATATATATATATATATACATACATAATGTATTAGGTATGTAATTAAAAATTCACAACTGAAATTCGTGTGAGTGATGTGTGTGCGTGTGCGTGTGTTGTGTGGGGGGAAGGAGATCTGGGTGTAAGTATGTGTGTGTTTAAATGTATTTAAAGCTTGTGTTTCCTATTGTTTTCTTTTAATTCCATCTCAAGGTTGGAATGATGTGCAGCAATTTCTTTTTTTTAACTGCGCTTTAGTTGGGTGGAAGAGGTCTAAATGCGAGAAATTCTTATTATAGCTACGTGCTAAACGTATCAAGACAGAGTTCTGGGAATAAAATGTATATATAGATAGAAAATATGAAAGTGAGAAGTTGTAATTTCTCATGGAAAATGACAGTGAATATCTGTTTTATATGTAAATTAAGGTTTACGGTCATTTAACAGTTCGGTGGCCATTCTAACGAATGTTATTACCACAAAATAAATAGATAAATCTCACTGTGAACAAAGATTAGACTGTATAATCACTTACCATTACGCGAGATTACTGTTAAGCGCTAGCCTGCCAGCAATAGATGCACGTCTTCTTTGTGCCACCTGATGTTAAGTGATGATACTATTTAAGATGGATACACGTTATAGGAAGCAATTTACGTCTTGCAGTTTTTACACAACATGGTACCGGATCATGAACTTTATAACACAGCCAAAGCCTCCCACCATTCGAGACTAAAAGTTCTAAACTTGCCTTGCCAAGATTCGAACTTGGAGACTCTCCTAACACAGCGAGTATCGTACCATTGCCGTCAAGTTATTCCTGATAGTCACCTTTATAAAGTGACAAACACATGTGATCGCCATTTCGCAAACATATTATCAATAATGAAACATCTAACCAGCAAGTATCGCAGAATCTCGGACAACGAAATTTCTTAAAACTGTTGAAAGAACACATCAAATGAAGAGAAAGGACGATGGAATCGAATAAAATAGCAAATCGCAAGCAATTCATATGTTTAACGTTACTTGTCGAAAAGTGAACGGACACTGTGTGCAACCGTAATCACAGCAGCCTTGGAGTGTTTAGTAAACCTATTTGATAGGAATATTCGGTGATGGGCATATCGGTAATTGACTATCTCTTTTAACGCGAGACCATTGCCGCAGCAGTCCAGCGCTGGCGACCATAACCTCGCCATAACAGCAATTATAACTTTTACATCGACGCCTGTCTTAAAAAGATTATAGCATTAAACAAAGATCAATTACTGGCATACCTTTGAAAACAAATGGCCTGAATTCCTTTGATAACATTATAGTCATTCATTAAAATTTCCATAAACAGTTACCTCTCCTATTCTCCTCTTTTCATCAATAACAAATCTGACATTTTACTAATGGCCTTTTCTCCCTCCAACCCGTCAATTTTATCAAAAATATCAATAATAAGTAGCAGCCTATTATCGTCCCACAGCTGGGCACAGGCCTCCTCACTCCGAGGAGCGAGGGTTTTTAGAGCATTGACCCACCACGCTGCTCCACAGCGGATTGGCAGGCATAGTACACAAGTGCACTCTCTATTCCTTCACTCTCATAGTCCGATGTGACGGTAATCCAACACAACCGGAGAGAGAGATCGGGCGCAGAACCGACGGCTTAACGTGCTCTCCGAGGCACGGGAGTGGATCACACCACCAACTTCCCAACTTCGGGCAAAATATTGAGAAAATCTTAATAGAAAACTCAATATCCATTTTTAGATTGGCCCGACCCGGGACTCAAACCCAGGACCTCATGTCTGTAGTCGAACATGCTAACCACTAGACCAATGAGGCAAAATATCAATAAAAAAACTAAATTCCCTGTTTCTACTTCAAACGAAACAATTAAATTTCCCTTTCCTATCTTTCTCCATCAAAGTAAAAATTTACTCTTCCCTTTCCTTTCTTCAAACATTCAATTCCAATATAATATAAAAATTTAAATGAAAAGATACATTCCAGGGGTTGTAATTTTTTTTTAGTGCAGAGTAGCCACGAGAACCAGAGGGGAGTTACCTGGCTAACAAAACCTTGACCCAAAGGTGGGAGGACGATCTCGGGTCCCCAGTGGCGGGCGTAGCCATAGTAAGAGCGACCCGCCTTCATCTGGACAAGTAGCTGGGCAAAGAGCACGGATCGCTCTCCTACAGACTGGTACAGGTGCTTAGCAGTCATGGTTGCTTCGGCAAATACCTGTACCAAACTGTTGGCTGCGAGCCTTCGGCCAGCTGTTACGAGTGTGGTGCCTTAGACACAGTCCACCACACGAAGAATTTCCCTTTTGGGGTTCTCAGCGACTCATTATGACGTCGCTGATCGGCACAGACCTCTCACTGCCGACGGTCCTGCTGGATTTAGTGGGTACTGCGAGTTCTTACCCCCTCGCGTAGTCCCACACTCCCAACCCCACAGTCGGGGTGCGTAAATGCATTTTATTTATTTTTTTTTCCTTTTGAGAACTTCTGCTGCGTGAGCTGCGTAAACGGTTACAGTTTCGCAAAAATAATTTATGACGAGTCGCCCTAGAAAAGGTCTATAAAAGGTCCCCAACAGGACAAGTCTATCCCTTTAGATTGACTCATTATATCCTTCTTTATGCTAACCAAATTTGTTCCTACTCTGTTTGTCTTTTGAGGTGCAGACGGATTTGCTCTTATGTGATAAACAAACGCTATCACGCGTTTGTTCATCTTTCCTAATCTATTATACAGTCTTGTTTACTTTTTTGCTAATAATTATGTCATTTTAACGTAATTTCGTCCACCAATCCAATCTCATACAGAGATTAGTCATCTAAGCAAAAGATATAATAACAATGTATATGCTAACACATGTGCACTTTCTATATCTTACTACTTATGGTAGAATACCCATTGTAAGATACTAATTTGGGGCATATCATGTAAGATCAATTTTAAATTGATTGATGCGAAACCTGAACCCGGGACTTTATGATCTACAACATAAAACATACTAATGGGGACATCATCTTGCCACGATAATTGCGTGCGACCTCCCTTCACCATCGAATGGTACCACGTTAGACTATTAACCATATAAGGTTAAACGATTGCCATTACGTTGTAACCCTGAAAAGTAAATCGTTTGGCCTACATGTGACAAGATATTACGATAGGAAGATGCAGAAGGCTGTTTGGGATTGTGCCGATCTTTTTTCTACCACCAGGAATTTAATACCTTTTGAATTGCCAGGTCCAGACGAGAGTGAATTCCGGGTTATAGGGGACTCTTGCTAAATATATGTTATTTGGCGTGATTTACAGAAAAGCCTAATACGGAAACTCCTACCAGAAATGGCTGTTTATCGTGGAGCTAATGTAGGTTTATTGAGAAACCACGTCCTAATCCACGTGTAATCTCGTAATACCTCTCTCTGCATAGTTGCTGACCCTGTGTCTTGACAAATGTCAGAGTCCGCCGATCTGAGCCTATTCCTTCAGTCATAAATGGCCAAAGCAGTTTCGTCCTCCTCCATGAGCTACCTTGTCGTTTTCTTTCCTTGGTTCTGCATCATTATGTTATCGCAGAAGGATACTATCCTCCAGATTACCTTGATCATAAGATCAAGAAGAAGAAATTTTGCCCTCAATGGCATTGTGAGATTGCGACATTACTTAATTACCTAAATGACTGACTATACTCAATTACTTTATGCTGATAGCATTGGTTTTATTTATAATACCCACTAAAAGCCATGATGCCATGAAAGTCTTGTTTGTCGAGGGGGAAAGATGGGGACATGTGGGATTCTTCCACTAAAACTCCTTCGGTGGCCTTCTTTTACGTATCACGAAGACCTCCGGGATATCTGGAAAATCATGGAAACGCGGTCCTTCTTGGGCTCCTGTTAGAATGGTCTTTTCTCTTACCGATAGAATAATATTACATAAATTTGCCGTCTTCCTGGTGTCTTACTGGAGTTAAAAAACGGCCACGGCCCCCTGTGAAACCGCTGGCGACATCCAGACCACTATCTGAGATAGTTCTTGCCTGGCTGGTATGACACATAGATTCGTATTAAAAGTCTTCTAGACTGTGTGTAGCTTGGGAACTCATAATGCAACATCGCGGTGAGTCTGAACTTGAGAATATGTCTCCCCCACCCTCATAACGCCGGAGGAGCCGAGGTACAAGGCACTACCTGTTTGCACACGTCTTTCTTCCTCCGTAAATCCATAGTCGGAATTATCCAGGACACCAGGAACGAATGCGAAAGTTGAACAGCTGGTACCTTATTGAGAGGATTCCGCTGGGTTTCAGTGGGTTTTGCGCATCCTCCTCTCTCGCCGAGTCACACCCACCTGACCCTCGAGTCGGAGCCTACGTATAAAAACATTTCCCAGCGAAAAAAAAACAGGACAGCGTGCTTTCTGTGTAAAACAGAGATAATGCTAGTCCTGTTAAAGTAAATACAGTCGAATACAAAATTAGTGGCAACAAATAGATAAACAAACATTTTTAATTATTAGCCAAGATGAAGCTCTTCTTATGACATTACGATCACACACTTCTTTTTATTAACTTGTTTAAATGCCCCGACTTCTAACCATTTAGTCATTATTTTTACTTTTATTATATATTATACATGCAGGCTTTCATATTTAATATGCTTGTGATTTTCCATTGTTAAATCCACTGCTGTAATGTTGAAATGTATATATTTAAATTCTCTAATATTATAACGATTTGAATTAATTAAATATCCAACAATAACAGACTAATGCATATTCATGAGTAAATGGTCAAACGAGAAGCGTTACGCAAAAGGCATAAAATTTTTTACAAGTTATTTCTGTTTTTTTATCAGACGGTTAAACTTTTTACGTGTACCCACTTATATGTTGCGTTTCCCTTTAATTGCAACTAGTTGATTTATGTGTCTTTGTCTGCTTGTAGTATTCATAAGATGTTATTTGGATATATTTTATTCAAACTAGAGCAATTAATTCGCTCGCATGGCACAGTAGTTAATAATCGTATTAGAGGTTATAGTGAACCAACCTTAAAAGATAGACAAATGCTGTCAAGGACTTTTTTTTAGAACTTTAAAAGGGGAACAATTTTATAGAACATAATTTTTGCATAACTTTAACCGTTTAATCAGCGGAAGCTCTCAAAAGGGAAACGTACCCCGATTTTAATACCTTGAATGGTGCGCCGCTCCTATTGGTCTTAGAATGATAATATATATCCTAAATCCTTCCTATATANCCAAGCGTGGTGATTATCGGCATAACCACAATGACCAAAACAAGGCAGCAACGGCCCCCAGTCCCCGGCAGCCCCGCTATTCCTAGCTTCGGCAAATACCTGTACCAAACTGGTGGCAGCGAGCCGTTGGCCAGCTGTTACGAGTGTGGTGCCTTAGACACAGTCCACCACACGAAGAACTTCTGGGGTTCTCAGCGACTCATTATGACGTCGCTGATCGGCACAGACCTGTCACTGGCGACGGTCCCACAGGGTTTTAGTGGGTACTGCGAGTTCTTACCCCCTCGAGGAGTCCCACACTCTCGACCCCACAGTCGGGGTGCGTAAATGCATTTTATTTAATTTTTTTTTTTTCCTTTTGAGAAATTTTGCTGCGTGAGCTGCGTAAACGGTTACAGTTTCGCAAAAATAATTTATGACGAGTCGCCCTTGAAAAGGTCTAAAAAAGGTCTCCAACAGGATAAGTCTATCACATAAGATTGACTCATTATATCCTTCTTTATGCTAACCAAATTTGTTCCTAATCTGTTTGTCATATGAGGTCCAGACGGATTTGCTCTTATGTGATAAACATACGCTAACACGCGTTTGTTCATCTTTCTTAATCTATTATACAGTCTTGTTTACTTTTTTGCTAATAAATATGTCATGGCAGAAGAATCACAAAAGTAAAATAAATGCGGTAGAGATGAGAGCGCTGAGAAGCATGTGTGGATTAAACTGAGTGACCGAGTAAGAAATAGTGTGATAAGAGAACATTGTGGTTTAAAAGAAGATGTAGTGACTAAAATTGAGAAAAGTATGCTTAGACAGTTTGGGCATGTAGAGAGAATGAGTGAAAGGAGATTGACAAAAAGGATTTATGAGTCAAGAGTGAATGCGAAAGTTGTAAAGGGCAGACCAAGGCGAACGTCCCTGGACCAAATCCAGGACATTTGAAATAAGGGCCAAGTCAAGAATACTCTAAACAGACGAACTTGTATGAAAGGTTTAATGAGAATGAAAGAAGCGAAGGAGATATGCAAGGATCGTGGCAAGTGGAAGGATGTTGTCTCTGCCTACCCCTATGGGAATGAGGCGTGATGTTATGTATGTATGTATTGTCATTTTAATAATTTCGTCCACCAATCCAATCTCATACAGAGATTAGTCATCTACGCAAGAGATATAATAACAATGTATATGCTAACCCGTGCACTTTCTATATCTTACTACTTATGGTAGAATACCCATTGTGAGATACTAATTTCGGGTATATCATGTAAGATCAACTGTAAATTAATTGATGCGAAACCTGAACCCGGGACTTTATGATCTACAACATAAAACATACTAATGGGGACATTAAACTTTTCATGATAAACAATCATCTTGACACGATAATTGCGTGCGACCTCCCTTCACCATCGAATGGTACCACGTTAGACTATTAACCATATAAGGTTAAACGATTGCCATTACGTTATAACCCTGAAAAGTAAATCGTTTGGCCTACATGTGACAAGATATTACGATAGGAAGATGCAGAAGGCTGTTGCGATTGTGCCGATCTTTTTTCTACCATCAGGAATTTAATACCTTTTGAATTGCCAGGTCCGGACGAGAGTGAATTCCGGGTTACAGGGGACTCTTGCTAAATATATGTTATTTGGCGTGATTTACAAAAAAGCCTAATACGGAAACCCCTACCAGAAATGGCTGTTTATCGTGGAGCTAATATAGGTTTATTGATAAACCACGTCCTAATCCACGTGCAATCTAACAATACCTCTCTCTGCATCGTTGCTGACCCTGTGTCTTGAGGGAAGACAGAAGTCAGAGTCCGCCAATCTGAGCCTATTCCTTCAATCATAAATGGCCAAAGCAGTTTCGTCCTCCTCCATGAGCACCTTGTCGTTTTCTTTCCTTTGTTCTGCATCATTATCTTATCGCAGAAGGATACCATCCTCCAGATTCCCTTGATCATAAGATCAAGAAGAAGAAATTTTGCCCTCAATAGCATTGGGAGATTGCTACATTACGCAATTACCTAAATGACTGACTATACTCAATTACTTTATGCTGATGGCATTGGTTTTATTTAACAATACCCAATAAAAGCCATGATGCCATGAAAGCCTTGTTTATCCAGGGGGAAAGATGGGGACATGAGGGATTCTTCCACTAAAACTCCTTCGGTGGCCTTCTTCTACGTATAAGACCTCCGGGATATCTGGAAAATCATGGAAAGAATAATATTACACAAATTTGCCGTCTTCCCGGAGTCCTACCGGAGTTAAAAAACGGCCACGGCCCCCTGTGAAACCGCTGGCGACATTCAGACCACTATCTGAGATAATGCTTGCCTGGCTGGTATGACACATAGATTCGTATTAAAAGTCTTCTAGGCTATGTGTAGATTGGGAACTCATAATGCAACATCGCGGTGAGTCTGAACTTGAGAATATGTCTCCCCCACCCTCATAACGCCGGAGGAGCCGAGGTACAAGGCAGTACCTGTTTGTACACGTCCTTCTTCCTCCGTAAATCTATAGTCGGAATTATCCAGGGCACCAGGAACGAATGCGAAAGTTGAACAGCTAGTGCCTTATCGAGAGGATTCCGCTGGGTTTTAGTGGGTTTTGCGCATCCTCCTCTCTCGCCGAGTCACACCCACCTGACCCTCGAGTCGGAGCCTACGTATTTAAACATTTCCCAGCGAAAAAAAAAACAGGCCAGCGTGCTTTCTGTGTAAAACAGAGATAATGCTAGTCCTGTTAAAGTAAATACAGTCGAATACAAAATTAGTGGCAACAAATAGATAAACAAACATTTTTAATTATTAGCCAAGATGAAGCTCTTCTTATGACATTACGATCACACACTTCTTTTTATTAACTTGTTTAAATGCCCCGACTTCTAACCATTTAGTCATTATTTTTACTTTTATTATATATTATACATGCAGGCTTTCATATTTAATATGCTTGTGATTTTCCATTGTTAAAGCCACTGCTGTAATGTTGAAATGTATATATTAAAATTCTCTAATAATATAACGATTTGAATTAATTAAATATCCAACAATAACAGACTAATGCATATTCATGAGTAAATGGTCAAACGAGAAGCGTTACGCAAAAGGCATAAAATTTTTTACAAGTTATTTCTGTTTTTTTATCAGACGGTTAAACTTTTTACGTGTACCCACTTATATGTTGCGTTTCCCTTTAATTGCAACTAGTTGATTTATGTGTCTTTGTCTGCTTGTAGTATTCATAAGATGTTATTTGGATATATTTTATTCAAACTAGAGCAATTAATTCGCTCGCATGGCACAGTAGTTAATAATCGTATTAGAGGTTATAGTGAACCAACCTTAAAAGATAGACAAATGCTGTCAAGGACTTTTTTTTAGAACTTTAAAAGGGGAACAATTTTATAGAACATAATTTTTGCATAACTTTAACCGTTTAATCAGCGGAAGCTCTCAAAAGGGAAACGTACCCCGATTTTAATACCTTGAATGGTGCGCCGCTCCTATTGGTCTTAGAATGATAATATATATCCTAAATCCTTCCTATATAAATATACTATCTAACACTGAAAGAATTGTTCAACTACGACCTGTAGTTTTGGATATTTATGCGATTAAGCAAACAAATTCTTCCTAATATTTGCATCGATATTATCTGTACAAGAAAATCCACATATTCGAAGCATAAAGCTTACAAAATACCAAATGTAGGCATAAAATGCTTTATTACCTGAGCAAAGACAAAGCTAATCGCTAGTATATAAACCAATAGACTTATAGGGGCTCGTGTGCCGAATAATTAATCTCTAAAAAAAATACGACCATGATCAAACGAAGGTCAGTTTTGTAACGGTACGATGTGACTAAGCAGGTGTTCGTATGCAACGCGTGGTTAAAAAAACAGTTAAAGTTTTTATATGTATTCTACTGACGTTGGTATTTTGCAAGATTCATCAATTGATGCAATAGTAAACCTTTGAATGTCCAGATTATTGAATCAGAATAACATTGATGATGCTCTCGATGGTTTTAATGCAAGACAAGAAAACACACTTGTAATGCCATATTTTAGGGTGGATTTCAGAAATCATTTGTCGTGTTGTGTGTACGCATTAATGATAAATCAATCAGTCTTGGATGTGCTTCTACAAAATTATCAGAGAGATAACTTGGGTGCTTGATTTTCCTTTACAATCATTGTTCAGGAAAACATTGTGAAGAAATCTGTTTATCCAGGGAGTAGATTTGGGGTATGTGTAACCAGCAGTGGAACAGCGTCACGAAACTATGCTCTGAAACCCTCACTCCTACGAATAAGAGGGCATTTATATTACCTTATAAGACTCTGACCAGCTCAACTGCATCCTCGTACACTTAAATGTGAGTTAAGTGAGTTTTAAAGTACGCCGACATAAATTTGATACCGATGCTTTATTCCAGCCGCTATGCCTTGGCTCTTTAAATCTCCAATATCTTCTAAGATATCCACTTTAATGATAAGCTGTTAACGGCAGTTTAAATATACAGGGTATGTCACGTGATGACTGGTAATATTTTGATAGATGGGGAACAAGTGGAAGAGGTGAAAGAATTTTTATACTTGGGATCTAAATTTACAAAAGATGGAATATGTGAAAGTGATATTGAAAGGAGAGTGAATGCAGGGAATATGGTAAATGGTGCTCTGCACGCCTTTATGAATAGCCAGATGGTGTCTCAAAGGGCCAGACTGGCAGTGCATGCTGGAGTGTTGATGCCAACACTTATGTATGGTAGTGAAAGTTGGGTATGGGAGAAGAATCACAAAAGTAAAATAAATGCGGTAGAGATGAGAGCGTTGAGAAGCATGAGTGGATTAAAACTGAGTGACAGAGTGAGAAATAGTGTGATAAGAGAACGTTGTGGTATAAAAGAAGACGTAGTGACTAAAATTGAGAAAGGTATGCTTAGATGGTTTGGGCATGTAGAGAGAATGAATGAAAGGAGACTGACAAAAAGGATTTATGAGTCAAGAGTGAATGCGAAAGTTGGAAGGGGAAGACCAAGGCGAACGTTCCTGGACCAAATCCAGGACATTTTAAATAACGGCCAGGTCAAGAGTACTCTAAACCGACGAACTTGTATGAAAGGTTTAATGAGAATGAAAGAAGCGAAGGAGATATGCAAGGATCGTGGCAAGTGGAAGGATGTTGTCTCTGCCTACCCCTATGGGAATGAGGCGTGATGCTATGTATGTATGTCACGTATTGTATAAACAGCTTGGTAAATAACACCTTTTTTGTGATATGTAAAAGATAAAAATGGCTACTGTAGGTTATCCTTTGTCCTAACATTGTCGACTTTTTTATCGATATTTTTAAGATATACAATTTGGTAGAACATTAACTTAATCTATCTCGTAAGGTTTAGCCATTTGCGATTTAAGCGCATAAAATATGTTTATTACGACACCACATTATAAATTTTTCGGATTTTCTGTACTATAATATGTATGTATTATACATATAAACTTTCCTCTTGATTCACTCTTTCTAATGCTGCATTAAAATCTGTTGGATAATTTAAAAGATCTAAGCGAACACATAATTTAAGCTGCTTCATTTTAGACTTAGGCTCGGTTGTACACAAAGTCACAGATTACAATAAGTATTGAGTAAATCCGACATTTAAGGATACTTTTTTATAGACTACATCCCAAAAGCATTCACTTCTCATGGAGTTAAGAGTAATGATCGCATTCTGTCATTATACAATATGGTAGACATTTGTCCATTAACGTAGCGTAAGAATAGAGCAAATTCACTAGAAACGGTAATTGCACCGAAATATTTAGGTACAGAAAATCATATTTCACAAGAGTATGTGTGAAGTGTATACGCCGATGGTGTAAGTTATAAACTTCTGGCTTATAAATATATGGGCCTAAAACTTTACCTACTTTTACACTCATAACTAAATTCCTTATCCTTCTTAAGTGTTGTCTGGCAGGAAAAGCTTTAAAGCGATAAGGCCGCCTTTTAAGTCCTCTTTTTTATATACATATGAAGTGTGGTGTACGATACAACATAGATAAATATATAAAACATGTTAATATAAGAATTTTTTGGTTAATTATGCACTAAAACGAAAATTGTTTGGATATAAAAAAGTGAACCCAAAAACAAACTTTAAATTTAATTTTGTGTTAACCTTTGTTAAAGGCATAAAACAATTATACGTTTTAATATATTTTAAGTGATCTCAAAACACTGTTTTGATCAAAAAAATAAACAGGTAAAGCTCTCAAAAGGATGGAACCTAAAACTAAAAAAGTACTGCAACATTCACTTAATTTATAAATTTATTTATTCGATTTTCAGCAGAAGATATCACTAGGTACATGGACAAAAATATATTGACATTAATACAAGGTGAGTAACGTTTTCACTATAAGAAACGACGACATGGTAAAGAAACAAAAAGAATTTTCTTACACAGGCAGACTGCTGTTACAAAATATAAAGAAAAAAATACAAAATTATGACCATATAAAACAAAAAGAACGCACATTTTATGAACAAAAGGGAAAAAAATTAACCTAAAGTAATAAAACTGATAAGAGAGACAATACTGTCGGTTCTTTACAATTCTATGAATTAAATGTCATAATTTTCTTAGCTTAGCTCCCAAAACCGTACTTGGTGACTATCTACATCACGAAATGAGTCGCTTTGCTATGCTTCATATCAACCAGGCGAATAGTTTTGAACGCGGCTGACACCGACACCGAATATAAGAATACGAAGAACACTATAAATGAATACGCAATTATTTCTTACTTTTTAGAGCATATTAACATATTTGTAAGTTTGTTTTGGAGGCGGTTCTTTTTTAGTTAAAATTTATATTTGTCAACTTAAATGTTTTAACATTTTTATAACAGTGGTGTTTATGTTGTAAACCCTCGCACAACTCGTAACTTGGACAGACAAACGGACACGTTACAAAATGTCATGATATAATACAAGCTCTCAAAAAACTAATGACACTTCTGCTATTTCAGTGAATTACAATCGTGTAATGATTTGTCTATTAAAAGTCGTTATTTCGAAATGATTGAATAAGGAAATTCTGTTGAAAAATGCGATCAAATCCTGTACGACTATGTCTGTTTTGACTTTAAAACGATTAACAAGTGTTTATTCAGCGTTAACCGTAAGACTGTAACAGTTCTCATCCAGATTATTTACCGGGATAACAAGTATCCTATATGGTAATGCAGGTTTTATACTATTTGCACAGATAGAATCTATGATGAATGGCAATATTTCGATAGATGGGAACAAGAGAAAGAGCTGCAAGAATTTGTATACTTGAAAGTGATATTGAAAGGAGAGTGAATGCAGGGAATACGGTAAATGGTGCTCTGCACGCCTTTATGAATAGCCAGATGGTGTCTCAAAGAGCCATATTGGCTGTGCATGCAGGAGTGTTGTTGCCAACACTCTTGTATGGTAGTGAAAGTTGGGTATGGCAGCAGAAGCACAAAAGTAAAATAAATGCGGTAGAGATGAGAGCGTTGAGAAGTATGAGTGAAATGAAACTGAGGGACAAAGTAAAAAATAATAGGATAGGAGAACGTTGAGGTATTAAAGAAGATTTAGTAACTAAAACTAAAGGTTTGCTTAGATGGTTTGAGCACGTAGATATAATGAATGAAAAGAGACTGACAAAAAGGATTTATGAGTCAAAGAGTTGGAATGGGAAGACCAATGTGAACGTTCCTGGACAAAAGCCAGGACATTTGAAATAAGAGCCAGGTCAAGAGTACTCTAAACCGACGAACTGATATGAGAGGTTTAATTAGGATGAAAGAAGAGAAGGAGATATGCAAGACTCGTGGCAAGTGGAAGGACTTGATCTCTGCCTACCTCGAAGGGAATGAGGCGTGATGCTATATATGTATGTATGCTGAACCAGTTTTAATGATCACTGATAAGAAAATTATGCTGCCTTGTGATTTTCATTTGCCGATAATCACCACGCTTGGCAGGCGGGTTGGTGATCGCAGTGCAGACCCTCTCGCACCGATAACGCTGCTGCCCGTTATCGGTCTCTAGCATTTAGGTCAGCGGGGAATGGATATACCGCCATTTATCGGTGTGGAATGTTATAAATAGGAAATGACAGTCAGATAGGAGTTTCGGGGGGGTATTTGGGTTGGGGATAGGATATTTCTACCGCGGAGGGGAGAAATTGTAGCGGTAGTAACAGCTCGAGGCACCCGGGGTCGCTTACCCGCGTGCTTAGCTAGTAACCGGACAGGTTATCTGACTAAGCACCCTCTGGGTCCATTTGACTAAGCACCCTCTGGGTCTATGCTTGGAGTTTCTCTACGTGATCAAATCAGAAATGAGGAGATCCGTAGCAGAACTAAAGTCACCGACATAGCCTTACGAATCGCGAACCTGAAGTGGCAATGGGCGGGGCACATAGTCCGACGGACCGATGGACGTTGGGGCCCGAAGGTGCTGGAGTGGCGACCCCGCACCGGGCGGCGCAGTGTAGGTAGACCCCCCACAAGGTGGACCGATGACATAAAGAGGGTCGCCGGTATCCGCTGGAGCCAGGCGGCGCAAGATCGGGCCTCGTGGGTATCATTTCGTGAGACCTATGTCCAGCAGTGGCGTCCATCGGTTGAAGCGACGACGACGACGACGAAGAAAAGTATGGATTTCCCCATATTCTCGCTAGATTGGGAACTGCTCTGTGAACGCCGTAGAGGGAAGCTTGTTTATAATATTATATATTAAACACAAGAACAACTTTTACCACGATGTTGCAAAATGCTATGTCATAAAATGGCAATTTAATGATACGGTTATCCTCTTAAAACAACATTCAGATTAAATAATGAAAATATCTACTTTTTAAAGATCCTTTTGCAGTATTGAGTCGTCAAATATAAGCTTTTTTTTTGCTACACATTACTTCCAATTTACAATTGATGATGATAGTAAAGAACGACTTACAATCAAAAGTTATGAAAGAAGAAGAACCAACAACAAACTCAGTCGAGTATCCTTTTTTAACAGCTTGATAAAATACACATATTTAGTATAGCGACTGTTGGGGTTCAGGATCTGTGTCTTGGTTCTTGTGGTTCCGTATGATTGCGGACTTCGACTATCGGTCTTTGAGACTTGGTTCTTTGGTTCTTCTGTCATCGGGTTGTCAGTTTCTCAGTTCTCAGGCTTCAGGTCCTCAGTTTCAGTCGTTCGGTTCTTCCAAGTTCAACACTTCGGTCATTCGGGGTTCCTTCTTCCTTGTTCAGAATCACAATTCATGCTTAGAATGGGATTTACTCCATTCGTGAATCTAAGGCAGTTTGTTTTGTATCCAAATGTGTAGTAACTGTTAGCCCTACTGGATTTTACAGAGTAAACGGGCGCAGGTGCTTTACCACATGAATATGCCAGTAAAAGGGTTGTATTGCATCCCGAGAAACGTAGCCCTAAGTGCGTCTTTTGTGAAGAAGCTCGAACCCCTCAGAGCTCGCTTAGAGCAAATTTGCTGCGTGGTGAAAAGGGATAAACGGACGTCTTAGATAGCGAAAATCTCGTCGTCGCCAGTGAAGACGCTGTGATTACCTTGTAAGTGGATTGAGGGCATTGTCAATATTTATCTGGTCGTCGAAAATGTATTTGAGCCGCCTTTTTCTGGGCAGGCGGTAGTTTGTAATTACAATTCTCCCACCTGGCATGTGTAAGCTGTCGTAACGAGAGGGAGGGTGTGCGAGCGCCTTAAGCCCTTAAAAATGATTAGTTTTGTTTATGACTGTTAAACTGTAGAAGACTAAATTGATTGTACGATACTTATAGAGTATCTTATATTACCATAATTAATGATGTCTTCTAGAGAATCTTTAGGATAGGGAAACACATAAGAATACACATATTTAGTATAGAAAATAAATGTATACATACATAATTTAAATATTTGTAAATACATACAAATAAGTGTAACTAAAAGAATTTTAGCAAAAAGAACGTAAAAATGAGTGTTGATATAGTACAAGTGTGTAAAATAAGTCTTAAATATTTGACTACGGAACCCTTTACCGTGAGACGTCGATTCGTACTTGGCTGCTTTTATATTTATTCTGTCAGAACCTTTTTACGCGTCTTACTCAATCTATAATACAATTTTTCTATTAGCTTTTTTTTATAAAGCTTTTTAATTGATTAAGTGATATCTCTATAATTATTATCACTAATCATCACGCGGGGTCATAGCCAAAGAACAAGGATTCACAAAATGAGATATATTATGTTCAAAACCTAAAAGCTGCTTTTAACGACATTGCACAAATATGATATTATAAAATTGCATAAAACGTCCATTTAATGGTCCCGACATCCTCTTAAGACATCACTAATATAAAGATAATATAAATACATGTGAATGTATGTTTATAACAAGTATAAACCTGTGACTTTGCCTGTGTACAATTTGTAATATATGTTATATTCCATATACTCGTAAATACAAGGCGATAGTACTAATGACATATTTGATAATGGGACGGTAAAAATCGATCCTGATTAAAAAATAAGATTTTTTTAAAAGTTTTATTAGCATTTTACACTCCATTATTTTAAAAAAGATGAAACGATAGTTTCCTAAGAAATACATAACTTTACTAAAAAAAACAGTAAGGAAACTCAAAATTAAAATCAGCTGATGCTCGAACGCACAAGTCAACGACCTCTAGCTGCCTCCGCGCCGGCAACTAAAGGTCGTTGACCCGTGCGGAGACGTCAGCTGTTTTAAATCGTGTGTTTCCTTGCTGTTTTTTTTTTTACTAAAATAACGTATATTTTTTAAAACCATCATTTGCAAATAAAACGTTTTAAAAATATTTTTTTCATTTATCAGGTTCGATTTTTTGGCGACCCATCATCAAAGGTGTCATTAGTACTATCGCCTGTCTCCGCTTTTGGAAGTGGTCACCTAACGCCTTGGATATTTGGATAAAAAACAGCTTTTCACGAAATACATATGAAAGTACGACATTTATATCAAATATATAAAAAAAGGGATGTGTGTTTGTTTCGGCGAATCTCTGAAAGACTATGAACTTATACTACTTTTATTTTAGAGAAAAGGGATCACAAAAAACGCGAGTAATACCGCGGGGAACAATCGGTTTAAAATATAGAAGTTAAGCTAATTCAAACCAACACTTTGGTAGTAGAGGTCCCGAGTTCGATCCCCCATTGGGTAACTGTAGAAAATTTTCGGATTTCTACCAGATAACCTTAAGGTTAAGTAGATTTTGTCACGAAATAAAGAAGGTACACTAATACAAATACATACATATATACAAATATTTCTTTACAAAGAACATTGATGTGTTCTGTTTGATTACAATCGGCTGATATAGAAATAATGGGTGAAAACTAACTAATGTATTTAAATTTTAGGATTACTTAGACGATAGAAACGCGTGGGAGTGAACGAATTGCTCTCATTTGAATAAAAATATAGTAAACTAATATGATATTCTAAAGATGATGGCAACAAAAAAATGTCCGATTGAGTTCGCGGTGGGTTCTTCTCGGATCAGGGCGCGAAGGAACCCTCGTAACTTTAGATTATAAGCCGTTCTTAAGTACCATCATCAGACATATATTAGACTCAGAGTGTGAAAAAATATATATAATTTGACGATTCAAAAATGCTATAATATGCCTACTTGAATAAAGATATTTTTGATTTGATTTGATTTGAAATTGATAAGGGTTAATCTGTATACCTAAAAATCTATCCCTAAAAGGTGGTTTTATTACCACCTTGAACTTTATTGGAGGTCTATATAACAAGAACTATCCTACCACATATAGTCTTGTTATATCTCTCAATGAGTGGGCGTGTACTATTATCATTATATTTCAATTAATTTTCACAAAAACGCAACAAATTATACACATAAACCTTTGTCAAGAATCACTCTATCTATAAGTGAAAACCGCATTAAAATCCGTTCAGTAGTTTTGAGTTTATCGTGTACAAACAGTCAGGCGTGGCATAGGTCTTTGTTTTATAATATGTAAAGAAATAGTTATGGAATTATCGTACTCACCTTCGGTGTTACCAGCGTAGTTCCCGATCCCGTGGGTATATGGAAAAATTACGCAACTTACTACATTGCAAATGGAGTTAATTTGATAAATTTTCAGTCATTCAAGAAGAGTTTTATAGATATCGTGATAAATGAGTGAATTTTATGGTCTAAAACCATCTTCACATATATTTTTTATTTGGATAGCTAATCTGATGTAAAGAATATAGCTTGTCATGTGACTTTTCCTTATAAAAATCGAGAGTTACGCATATTAGACACCATTATTTGCAAGAATCTAAAGTGCCGCTGGTACTAAGACGCGTAAAGAGGGTGTGGCAAAACAAATATACAAGCAGTCAAGTGCAAGTCGGAGAACGCACACTAAAGGGTTCCGTAGTCAATGAAGTCCGTATTCAAATGAAGCCCGTAATAAAATACATTAAAATACTTCAAATAATGTAGACATTTGAAATCTATTTCACATATTTGAAATAAGTTCTTGGTCACTAGTGAAGCGACGTGGTGGTCGCTGGTGAGGTGATGTAGGATCACCAGTGACGCGATGTTTGGATAATATGAATGAGACTACAACAATAAAGCACTTTCAGTTTTATTTTTGAGTCAGAAGGATTGTACTGAAAGGGATTGGATGATGGTTACGGTATGCTGGTTATAAGGATAGAGGAGACACTATTATTAATATTACGTTTATAAATATATAAGTAGCAACGCGTATTTACCGAGACAACAAATATAACTAGAGCGTGGTTTCGAGACGTGGTGGCTTTAACTCATAATGTATGTCCTAGCATATTTATTCTATTTATATAATACAATATTTCTCAGTAAAAACAAGGTATAAAATTATTCTAAAATATGTAAGTGTATAAATATAAATAAATGTAGTGTTGCCACTACAACTCTGTATAGGGATAATTTCGTTTTTTTAACTGACCTTGTTTATATTGCTAATTTGATAATGAAAATCATTCAAAACTCTAACAAGTTACAAAATATACCTAGGAAATTGATAGGTATATTTAAGTACAATTATATTGTGTGTATAAGTATTTGTATGCATTTATAAACCTTTAAATTATATTTCTACGAATATTTTTATGCTCCACAATAATATCAAAATCACTATGAACAGCGCATTAGTTCAAGTTAAAAGGTTGTGCACTAAATTTATTTCTCTTGTCTTGAAAAATATATATTTATTTAAAGAAGCAGCCTGTAGTATTTGGCGTAACAATCTTGGGTTTTGCCTGCTATAATGTGGGTAGTCGGGCGAGGAGATGAACGTCGGGTATTTCAGTAAAATATTTCGCAGTACAATTAGCTCCTTCTTTATTAATTTCACTGTAATAAATCAACACCTATAATTTTAGATAATTAACAAAGTATAACTAAATGTTAAACATTCCACCAGAAGACGTGGGCGCGTGCGCACTCTATGAAATCCGAACCAATAATGGCTGCCTCCCCAGCGCTCGGTGTTATGACAGCTGTCACCATCATAAACGTCAAGTTCGATTCGATTGTAAACCGATTACCAATCTATGTGCCGTCATATTTATTTTCCTTTTTACTTTTTTGTGCAAAAGTTTCACAGTCACAACTAAGCATTTTTAAAAACTACATCATTAACTCATTAACTTTAAAATGCACCAGTGAAGTCGGTTTATTGGCGTAAACTTTGGATTTTACATAACCCCATTGGAAAATGTCCATAGGGGTTGTATCTGGACTGCGTGGAGGCTAATTTATGTCACTGCTCTGTCCTGTCGGAACCATGTCCTTTGGTTAAAAATAGGTCACTTCGGGCGAATGTAGGAGTGTAGGAATGAGCTCCATCCGAAAACAAAATGTTGGTAAACGGTGAAAATCTCTCAATCAGCTGATTTACGAAATTAAGCCTCTGACTGACATCACGGGGCATTAATTCTTGCACCAATTGAATTATGTATAAATAGCCATAGCGACTCAAATCCCCAGAAGCAAGGCTACCGATTGACATAGCCCCCGTGTCCCTCGGATACGTTGCGTTCTTGTAGTAAGGTAAATAAATATAAAATTTCTTTTGAGACGCGTGATGTATCAGGTTCAAACTCCTATGGAACCCAAATAACAATAACGGCCGGTTACTTATAATGACTTTTAGGCTTTCAATGATTATTTAACATATATGAATACTCGCCAAACTTGTTTTTCTATACAAACAAATAAAATTATATTGTCCGTTTATTTGTAGGCCACATCTACCTCAGAAATGCAGGTTTCCTCACTAGATTTACCAATAAAGAAAAGCACCTACATGAATCTTAAACATAAGTTAACAAAAATCCACTTCCATTAATCGTGTTTTTGTTTTTTTTTTTTTTCAAAATTAAAAGTAACATAAGTTGGTCCTTAATTAATTAGCTATCTTCTTGTAAAAGTCTCGTCAAAAACGCTCCACCCTTTTCAAAGATTATCTAAAACCAACACACTGACAGTCAGAGGAACTAAAATGTAAAAATATAGATTCTTTGGTATAAATAGCGTCATATGTGTTCTTTTTATATGTGTTTAATGAACAGCTGTTAATTCGGAATTACAAACGTTAGGAATCTTCGAAAGTGACATGCCTAAGGGCCCTGTTCCCCTTATATATATATATATATATATATATATATATATATATATTTTCTATCCAGTTCCTTATGGTTATATCTTTAGTATTTATGTATATTATCTGTATGTATATATGTATATTTTATACGTAGTTTATGTATGAGTATATGTATGTTTATAATATATCTTAAGCTTGTATGTATGCTGACATATTCTTAGCTTTTTCATATGTGTGTACCTACACCACATGTTTTATAAAATTNTAAATAAGTCACTTTGGGCGAATGTAGGAGTTTCTAATGTTTGCGTTTCGGATTAGTTGCACTCCAGTAGCAGCTGTTATGTTTATGAGAATGAGCTCTATCCGAAAACAAAATGTTGCTAAACGTTAAAATCTCTCCATCAGCTGATTTACGAAATTAAGCCTCTGACTGGCATCACGGGGCATTAATTCTTGCACCAATTGAATTATGTACAAATAGCGACTCAAATCCCCAGAAGCAAGGCTACCGATTGACATAACCCCCGTGTCCCTCGGATACGTTGCGTTCTCGTAGTAAGGTAAATAAATCTAAAATTTCTTTTGAGACGCGTGATCTATCAGGTTCAAACTCCTATGGAACCCAAATAACAAAAACGGCCGGTTACTTATAATGACTTTTAGGCTTTCAATGATTATTTAACATATATGAATACTCGACAAACTTGTTTTTCTATACAAACAAATAAAATTATATTGTCCGTTTATTTGTAGGCCTACCTCAGAAATGTTTCCTCAATAGATTTACCAAAAAAGAAAAGCACCTAGATGTTGGTCCTTATTTAATTAGCTATCTTCTTGTAAAAGTTTCGTCAAAAACGCTCCAGCCTTTTCAAAGATTGGCTAAAACCAACACACTGACAGTCACAGGAATTAAAATGTAAAAATATAGATTCTTTTGTATAAATAGCGTCATAAGTGTTATTTTTATATGTGTTTAATGAACAGCTGTTAATTCGGAATTACAAACGTGAGGAATCTTCGAAAGTGACTTGCCTAAGGGCTCTGTTCCCTTAAAATGTTGTCGTGACAAGTGACAACACAATTCCTCAGACTTCGTTGGTACAGTCTTCCAAGCATTACAATTACAACTCTAAGCTGTGTATCATGTAGAAATATGCGCTTGGAAATACCCGTTCCCTGAAAAAAAATTCGTAAAACTTAGCCAACATAACATAATTTTTCAGCATTCATTGGTACTACCCTTGGGTAATAATTATCGTTAATGGTATTGATTTTCAACCACTCTATTACTACCTTAAATATAGATATATAAGTATACGTAACAGGTATTTTTTAATGTCTATAAAACAATTCTAAAAAGATCCTTAAGTATAACTGATTAATAACCTTTCATCCTCAATTTAATCCTCTTCAAGTTTGATTTTTGAGACAAAATGTAACTTGTATACGTCTCATTAGCCTTTATTTATTTCTGATAAATCAGCGCCTTACAATATAGATCAATAGGATCGAATCCGTACGTCTGTTCTGTGATTTCGGGGATCCATCCAATTTTCTAAAACAACGGCGGCATTGACCGAAATGTTACTAGCAGGATAAATACAGGTTGGATGAAGTGGTGGCAGGTCTCGGGAACAATTTGGGATGCCAGAATGCTCCTTAAGCTAATTCATGAGACGATCGTAAGACCTGTCATCCTGTATCGATCAGAGTGCTGCGCCACCAAAGGGGAGAATGAAAGGAAATTGCATGCAGCGGAGATGCGAATGTTGAGATGGATGTGTGGAGACACAAAATTGGATAAGATTAAGAATGAGTATATTAGAGGGAGTGTGAAAGTAGCACCAGTGATCGAGAAGTTACGGTGTGGAAGGTTAGCCCTGGTATGGACATGTCATGAGAAGGGACGATAGCCATGTATGCAAGAGCGGCAGGGCCGGGAGAGGGCAACTAAAAAAAAATTGGATCGTCGTCGTCGTCGTCGCTTCAACCGATGGACGTCCACTGCTGGACATAGGTCTCACGTAATGACCGCCACAAGGCCCGATCTTGCGCCGCCTGGCTCCAACGGCTACCGGCGACCCTCTTTATATCATCGGTCCACCTTGTGGGGGGTCT
>JACTOM010000078.1:747915-796003 GCA_015832385.1 Elymnias hypermnestra
ACTTTAAAATACTAAATCTTTTCGTTGAATTTAGCACAGCGCTCTGACGCATCTTTTTTTATTTATTACCTTAGGCTTAAAACGCTTTTTTGAATCATCATTAGTCTATCAGCTGGTCATAATTATAAAGTTGAACATACAGAGGTGAAACTGACAAGAAACTTAACAGTAACTCTTTTAAACACAGCTTTTGTAGGTCGTACCGTCTGTCAGACGAACGTCTCCAAAGTCTTGGTGTTAATACAGACATAGGTAGTTATTGCATCTATAGTGTCCTTTTCAGCAAGACTGGAATAAGGGCCTCGAAGCTTTGCTTTCTTGCCCGGGACTTTTCTCGGGCTTCCATTATATAATGGAATTTTCTTCACCTGTTCTAAAGGTACCGTATCGTTTGGTGCGGACTCGTGGGATGACCACGGAAGCCAATCGTTTCTATATCTAGATGTTCTAAAATAAAATGGCGACGGAGGAACAATATCATATATCGTACCTATATATCATAATACCGACAAACAGGCAACGTTACATCGATGCTGCAAACTTACCATTCTCTGATCGAGTTTTTCGTCGCTTATGAGTCTCTGGGCCCGGCGATCCACCGAATCCTACGCATCAAGCTGATACTTGGCTGAGCCGTTCCAAACGTGGCTACAGTACTCCATGCATGACCAGACTTGAGCTTTATAGAGACTTGAAAGCTGTTTCGACATGAAGTAATGCTTGACCTTAATAAGAACATCAAGATTTTTAGCAACAGCTTGTACAGCGGATTCGATGCACTGCCGAAAGTTAAGCGTAGTAGATATATTTACACCATGGAGGTCAATGTCATCGGCCATAGGTACAGAAATATTTCGGAATGGACGGCTCCTTGTTTCACGGTGAAAGACGTCATCTATGAGCTCCTTTAGGCATTTGTTGTGCTAGATCTGCAGTTTCCTCTGATGGTCTTTTTTTTCCTTGACCGGGGGGGAAATGTTCAAAAACATACCCGATATCTGGGGAAAAGATATCGGGTTATGTGGGATTTTTACCCACTAAAACCCCCTCGATACATCGCATGCCTGTTGGGGAGTGGTACTGGCCACTCGGGCAGAACATACCAGCGCCACCCTTGCACAAAAATCCAACGGCCATCTTGGAGCAGACACTGTCCCCACACTGACAGCTCACGATCTGGCAGCCCTCGCAGGCATAGCGGCAGTTCGGTTTCCATGGCGGACCCGATGTGCAACTGTGCGAGCGGGATCATCCCTCTCACGGGTTCTTTCGACAGTCTCCTTTTTGCAAGAACATCTTCACAGAAGGAGACTACTACCCTCCACGCATCTGGCACTTTGAGCATTGCTGCTACTACGGATTTAGCCGAAAGGTCACGCCCAATCTGGTCGATCAAAATGCGTCGTTCGGAGTACCACGCGGGGCACTCTTCAACCGTGTGCTCTGCCTCACAGTGATAACATCCAGGGGTTTCCTTTCTTCGAATTTGGAATAGATACTCACCAAAAGAACCGTGCCCAGTGAGCATCTGCGTCAATCTGAAAGTGACATTACCATGACTCCTCTCAATCCAGGCCTCAAAATTTGGCAAAATTGCCTGCACGATTCGTTGGCGAATTGCACGTTCCTCTCCTCGGCGCACCCGCTACTCTGCACGTATTTGGTAATATGCCCACTTTTTTAACAAGCAAAGCTCTGTCTCAAATGTATCTCCCCCCCTCTGACGAATGGCGCAGGTCTGGCTGTAAAGTTCCTCTGATGCTCTGAAAATAAAGCTAGCGACACATTCTACATCCCACATTTAAGTATATACAAACGATGTTGAACGACTCATCTAGTTTCACCATATTCTTTTGATCGAACGTAACAATATAAACAAACTAAATTTATGTCCAAAAACACACAATAGCATATTTTACAATGGAAAAGACACAGTTCACAACGTAACTTATCGCTTACATTCATCTTCCGCGATCTCGAGTCAGAGCTAAGTGAATTAATGATATTTTAATTTAGAATACATGCTGTAACGAACAAAAAACACAATCTTTTGTTCATCGCACAGACGTTCACCATTGCGACGTCAAATCATTAACTCTAAACTATGAAATTTATACATATAATAGCTAACTTCAGTGTACATTTCAATGTAAGCCTTACAGTACGGGGCCATCTATATCAAATAGATGTAACTTAGTTGTAACTTAGATGACTCGTGCTTAATTATCACAGAACTCGTATATAAAATGGAATATTTTGTATATTACGCACCAAGGCCGAAAGTATAACATCAATGCTATAGTATATCGGGTAGCAATGCTATAGTTTCGTCCCGTAATGCGAAAAAGTGAGATATTGAATCATAAGTCGCATGCTTCGCCTTTTTTTTTGCTGGGAAATGCTTTTATGCACTGACCCTGACCGTGTGTCAGGAATATGGGACTCTACGAATAAGCAGACCTCGAAATACCCACTAAAACCCAGCGGAACTCTCTTCATCCATGAATGAAGCACTAGGGATTCAACTTTCGCATTCATCCCTGGTGTCCCGAATGAATCTGACTGAGGATTCTCGACGATGGAAGGACTTACGCTTACAGACGCTGCCTTTTAGCCCGCCTCCTCCGACGGTATGAGGGAGCATCCATTGCAATCTCCCTTTCTCGTTCGTGGGCGTCCTTCAGTGAGATGATCGTCTCACAGAAGAGGGCCACTACCGCACGTAACTAAGCATAGAATTGTTTACTGATTTATTTATAACAACTTTCAAACACAAACTATATTATAGCCTAAAAATTAGTTAAAATCTGCAAAAACACAATAAATCTGCGAAACTTAATAATTATTTTAAACAGATTAAGGAAAATAAGTTCTAATGGGTGATAAGAAGAATTAAGCGACAAAGTGAATTATAAATTTTGATGATGAAGTAATAATTGCCAATTATTTTGACAAAATTTGAGGCATGCTCACTAAATTACGAATTTGTTTAATCAGAAAGCAATGTGGTGCTTTCGTCACTCAAAATAGTGCCGAAAGTATGAACTTTCGATACAGGTATGATAAAATGTAATACAATACAAAATCTTTATTTGACAAAATAATAAATATCCTATTTGACATCGCTGCAGACCCCACACCAGGTAATCCTGTATCGTGGGGTCCTGACTATGCCCAGTTAAACATATTTATAAATAATTGTCGCTCTTGTTACAACACATATGATTGTTCTATTCTCTCATCTACCAAAGGGTATGATGGATGAGAGAACAGTGGCTCTACCTAGCCGTCGGAGAAGACTTGGTGGCAGAAGTCGCACTTATGCGCTTCATGTTTCTCCCTATTGAGTGATAGGTACTCGTGGTCGGTGTCATCCGGGTCACTAGAGTGGAATGCAGCTAGGGAACCTCTAGTGATATCACTCATGGATGAGGAGGGATCCGCTGGGTTTTATTGGGTATTCTGTAATCTGTGAGTGCCACACTCCCGATTAGAAAATCTTTCATCGGGGTGCGTAAAGGCATTTCCCAGCGCTAAAAAAAAAAGAAAGACCCCACACCAGGTAATCCTGTATCGTGGGGTCCTGAGTATGCCCAGTTAAACATATTTATAAATAATTGTCGCTCTTGTTACAACACATATGATTGTTCTATTCTCTCATCTACTAAAGGGTAAGATGGATGAGAGAACAGTGCCTCGGTTGAGTAGTAGTCTTGGAAAGTGAGCCTGGTGAACCTATTGACGAGCATCTTTTTCAAAACGAAACCGATCCTACGTCTTCTGAAAAAACACATCCAGCAAAATCAAATTGAACAAGCCGTTTGTGACGAATTCGATAACAAACATCCATTTTTATATGGATGCTGGGAAATGCCTTTACGCACCCCGGAAGAAGAAGAAATTCTTCCAATCGGCAGTGTGGGATTTGCTGACGTGACCCGAACACTCAGTAAAGCCCAGCGGTTCTCTCCTCAACCTTGAATGAAATCACTAGCCTATTTCGCATTCCACTCTGGTGACCCGGATGATGATATGAAAATCTACGGTTTACTAAGGGGGATGGTGGATAGCATACCTGTTCCTATTGCCTCCTTTTGCCTCCCATTTGGCTCGCAAAAAAGAAGCCCGCTGCCGACAAGCGACAATCATTTTTGGACACTATATTTGTTTTGTTGCTAAACAGATTTATTTTAACGGCATTATCCTAAATTTATGTAAATATTTTGCTGCTCACTACATGTGTGCTTACCATCGTCGATATATATGACTAGTTGTTTCACCCAGTGTTACTTACAGTTCCTGATCCAGTAGAAATGTGTAGAAATCCGGATCGAATAGTCAAACTGACCCATTCTTGACAATTTAGATCATTTTTTTGTGTGTGTGAAATCTTAAGGTTACCGTGCATAAATATTAGATTGTATCTTTACTTATTATCAAGTGGGATTACAGTAAAGCGTTAATCTACCTTTTATTTCACTGGGAAATACACAAACCCTGACCTATGAGTCAGGAATGTGGAACTCAGAAAGGAGACCTCTTAATAGATAAGTGAGACAGCGTTAAATGGCCAGCAATAAAACAATCGTTATTTTGTTCAAACTTTTGGTCAAAATCCGAAATTAAAACACAGGACTTTGTTTTTAAACAGAAATACCTAATCACTACGTTAACGAGATATTTTATACAGAATAATTTTCCATATTCATTAAGAAAAATGCTAACTAACGTCGCTGCCTATTAGATAAAAAAAACTGCGCCTTTCTTTAAAACAAATGTTATAAAAACTTCACTATTAAAATGTAAATATGCACGCTATTAGATTGTAAGAAAATATACATATATTACAGTTAATATTAAAAAGTAGCTGTTCACCACTGTGTTGGGAAATAATTACGGATATCTTCTATTTCTCTTATTTATATATTTCTTATAACAGCTATTTACTGTGACAGTCCCGTCAAAATCGATCTAGTTGTTTCCGAGATTACACAAAATAAACAGATACTCCATAACGACTGAGTTTCCAAGAGCCAGGCAACCGATTGACATAACCCCCGCGCCCCTCGGACACGTTGCGTTCACACAGTAAACTAAATAAATATATTCTTTTAAGACACTTATAATATCAATGTTTGCTGGTATTTCTACACAAGCAATATTAATTAATATCAGACAGAATCACAGCAAATGGTTGGATTTAGATCGTTTTAAATAAACATCCTTTTACCTACTATAACTAAATAAAAAACATGAACAACATCAACTTTATAAGTATGTGTACTTATAGTTAAGTGTATACGTAAAAAATCAATCGAACCACAAAAAGGCACTTAACATTTCAAAATCCCGTTAATTTACGCTGTTTATTCAATTTACAAATGTCATTGTCAACAGCCTTGATGATGACGAAATCAATTCATGCTTTTTACACGAAACGATTCTTTACAGAACTTAACGTAACAACAAGGCTATCCACCACCTGCTTTCATCGAGTAATCCACTATATTGGGCGTATCGCCCGAAGACAGCCAAATAACCTGGAGAAACTGGTTGTAGTAGAAAGGATCGAACGACAAAGACCAAGGGTTCAAAGAAGCAGAAGACAGACAGAGATGGAATCAACTAGTCCGTGGAGCAATGAAGTATATATAATAGAATAGACGATGAGCTCTTTTGATTGTAACTAAGACAGCAGTGCGATAATCTGGTTAGAGATACTTTACCTCTATTGGTTTCTACACAGCATCGTACTAGAGCGCAAATGTTTTGTTTGGCAAGACGTCTTTGGTGGTAGAGTGGCAATTAGCCAAAGATAAAGCCTCCCACCAATCCAGACTCATGCATTTTCCTTTATTTTTTCTGCCGATAATTGAACCCAGGACCTCGGCAAACGAAGCAACCCAATACGCCAGCGAGGCTGTCGAATATAATTTTAGATAGGTCATCACTAGTGTTCTGTATCACTTCTAATCCCTGCGCCCTTCTCTGTTATTATCAGTTGTAAAGAAGCAAAATAATACTCAGATAAAGGTCTATCATGGCCATTTCTTGGGAATCCAGAATTTATCAGTGCCTTAAGCTGTACTTGGAGATATTTAAGTAACCTTTTGTTTATCCCGGTGAGGAATGCGAAAGAGATCTTCTGCTGTCTCACTTATGGATGAAAAGAGTTCCGCTGGGTTTAAGAAAATCGCAGGTGTGACCTGGTATACTGAAGCACACTATGATGGCCTAGTGTTAAGACGCGTATATGTTCGTTATAAAGAAGTAGCTGGGTAGAATCTTGAACGTGCACCACAAAGTTATAGTCATAAAATTAAACTGAAATGTTTGATTGTTCTTTTCATTCCATCATTGTTCTTTTCGGTAAAAGGAAGCTTCGTGAGGAAATTTGCTTATCCCGGGAGTAGTTTTAAGATATGTGGAATAGAGTAGCGTGATCCTATGACTGAGAAGACTCGTGCCCAGCTGTGGGCTGTGAAAAGGCTGTAAATTATTACACCACAAAGGTATTAACGTCCTTGCGTGGCGTTGCCTAGTATCTATTAAACGAGTAACTTTATAGTTTTTTAATAATAATTTAAACATTGTTAGGCAACCAGCTTATCCTGGGAAGAGTTCTAGGATATATACAATAGCGTGGTGCTATAAATGAGAAAGCCTTTCCACGAAAATGAAACATTCCAGGGCTGTTACTTATAGAAGTAAGCATGCCTTTACCTTTGCGTTAAGCAATGTCTATGAGACGTGTATTCGTTTCTTTCTATCTAGTGGATATGATTAGAATCCTGCTTACCTTTGGAGTAGCCAGTCAACAGATACATCAGCATGTTCCTATGAATGAGAAACCCTATCTCTGGAAGTGGGACGTTCAAAGGCTGTTACAAAAGTAAGCATGCCTTTATTTTTGCGTTATATGAGTTGTAAACTTATAGTTTTTTTATTCAATTATAATGATAGGAAACCTGCTTATCCCAGGAGTTATTTCAGTGTACGTGTAGTCTGTCACCCTTTATTTGAGCAGCGGGGTTCTGTGAGAAATGACACGTTATTAGGTAAGCTTTTAGTCTGTGTTTACGAGACCTGTTTTTTTATTTAATGGTTATTTCTATGTGAAAAAAGGTAGCCGAAAAATAGAAAAAGATCTCACGAGACCCTATGATTATTCTAACTTCCTAACGTAGCATCTCCCTTACACAATAAGTCATCCTTTCTCCGCCCCACCGCGACCTGTGGCTGCTATATATCTCTCAGGTGTACAGTCTGCACATCACAAGTTCTAACGAACCAAAGTGACCCACAGTAAGCAGCATGAAGGCCTACGTAGCGGTAAGTCCGCAGTGATGTGCAAGTGTTTAAAGTGCAGTGAAGTGACGTTCAGAAATCAGTGTTGTACACTTTCAAAAGTCCGAGTGCAAGACTAGTCTATTTATTTATTATTGGATTGACAAGCACCGATTTCCGAACGTTTCTTTTCATTACATTTAAGTTTGTTAGAAAAAATTTTAGTCACACTTTAATAATTTATTAAGAATAACTTTACCTATAAATATAAAAAAAAATTTCCCAAAAAAAAAATAGAAACCTTTACCGCTGTGATACCAGCGTAGTTCCGGATGCCTTTTTTAATATAAAAGTACTCCTTACAACTAAAGTGATTTATTTAAATTACTCCTTATTTTATCAGCTAGCTGTCCATGAAAGTCCCATCAAAATCGGTCCAGTTTTTACAAAGATCAGCCGGAACAAACATTTTAAAATAGATTTTATCATATAACTATATTTTGATATATTTAGTGAGAATATGAAGTTTCTCCTGAAATTTTCCATGAAAATAATTGAAAATGAAAAGGAATCGATAACTACTGGTTATTTCATTATAACTACAAAGTAATATCAGAGTGAGCCACAGTAAAACGTTGGTGAATATAGCTAGTTTTATAAATATAGAAAATATTTAAAGAGCATTTATCATTCCTGTGACAATAATACATCTACGTTAAAAGTTATCGCTAAAAGCATTTAAAAATATTGTCATTCTTTTTGTAATGCTAAAATAAAAAGAAGCTTTAGAATTGCATTTAATTAAAATAAAACTTTGAAAATGTTTAAAAAACAATAGAAAAATATGAAATAAAGGCTTTAGGTGTTCTTTTTTTATTTAATATCAAAGTTATTTTATGAATTACAAGTAGAACACGTTTTTTTATAAAAAAAAAAGGATACATTTTTGTTTAGTAAAAGTATCATGTTTACTGAATCGATACTAAATGATCTCGTGATGAGTTTGTGAGTGATAGTCTTTCGCTCATAAATCCCGATCCCGTTGGTATATAGGGAATTCCGTTCTTAATGAGCATCTACACCGCGAAACGAATATATATGCCGAATTTCACGTCAATCGGACTAGCAGTTATGCAGACAATGTGACATGTGTTTTCGTGGGAATATTGGGAAACCTGTTCTTAATGAGCATCTAAACACAAGGAATGTTTGTCTGTCTTTATATATAAATACATTTCAGTAGATCTCGAGGCTTTTTCAATAGACATCAAAAGAAATCACGCTAAGAAGCAATTCAAATCGTGGGAAGTAATGGAGAAATAGTCATTATTTGCTCATTGCATACTGATTCCAACCTCACGTATTCTAATATCACCATATCTGCAATAACACTATTATATACGCAATATACACTAATAAAATAATTTGTAATATAGAAAAAAACGATTTAACTAAATCTTGTATTTATACAAAAAAACATCTATTTCAAAATCTTCGTTTGTTATAAAACGGCTGGACCGATTTCGACAATGCTTACATTGATAGATAGCTGATATTATAAGGTTTCACTTGGTCTATCTATGTTTTAGAAAATAAATAGGTAACTACCTCAAAACAATGTAAATTGCTGAACCAAGTTCTATTAGCTGACGTAATACTGCTAGTACGTGCTCATTTAGAAGAAGTCCTATATATATTTTCTAATTTGTCTGAATCCGGACTAGTTCCATCACCATTCCACCAGCAAAGACGTACTGGCAAATAAAGAGATTTGTGTATCGGTACAATGCTGTATAGAAACCATATATTGCCTCTTCACAAATTAGCGCAAATCCATCTTAGACTTTATCATCATTTACCATCAGATGTGATCACAGTAAAGCGCTAACATGTCCGAATTAATAAAAAATTGGTGCCAAATAATTAGATATCTTTTCGATACGTTGCTGTGTAGTAACTATGAGAGGTATATTCTTACCAGATAAGCTTCATCCATCTTAGGGTGTCATCACTTACCATCAAGTGAAACTTACAGTATAGCATTACCCTGTTAGCAATAGAAGCAAAGCTTGTAGGGACATAGGCTATCTAATATGAGATTAAACTAAAATCTCTATCTATAAGATGAAATTTCACACACAAAAAGGTGTAATGAATAAATTGCGAAAACTTTTGTCTCACTCCATTATGTTATTACAATAATAGGAAAATGTATGAGAAAAGTTCGCGTGATTTCCCATATTTGTGGAAATTTATCATTAATCATTAATTTTTTATAATGTACCCTGATAAAGATCTATTCATTATTACAATGTTACAATGTTAGGATGAGAAATTAAAGTATATATTATAAATATAATTCAAAGATTAAATTAGAGTGACGAGATTTATTGTGAAATGAAAATTTCATTCATTACACATAATATTAACGAACTGTAATTGGTATGGTAAAACCTTCTTATAGTAACTAATGATATAAAACCTTTTCCCTTATAAATAATTTTTCCAGAAAACATACTATAAATTTTGTATTTATCCGCTAGTTTTTCAGAAATATTGCTATAAAAAACAGTCTATTTTTTTGTAGTTTTTATGTATTATACCAGGAGTAGACCATACGAGAATATTTCTTAAAATGGCACGAGTTTAATAATTTTCAGAAATAAATAAGCCATCTTGAAAGTATTTACAAAATGGCGCCCATTAAACCCGCCATTTTTGATCGCATATTTCTATAAACATAGGAATATATAAAAAAAAGTAGTTAAATATTTCAATATTTTGCATAAAAGACGATTTAAATTACATAAAACAATTATAAACCGTAATAATTCACAAAAAGAATGAATAAAAATATTAATTCATTTTGACGTATTTACAAAACGGATTCCTGATGGGCGCCATCTTGGAACCCCGCCATTTTGAATTTTATATTACCATTATCGTATGTATTTTTTATTGTATTAAGTAGTATTGTAGTTAAATAAGGACTGTAATTTAGAGTTACCTATTTACTTGTTTCACCCAATACCTGTTTAAAAGCACTCCATAGAAATTATTTAGTGTACAGGCTGCAGTACGCGGATGTTTGCGCACTTTGAAAGGTCACCAAGGCATTAGAAACTAAAGACCTCAATCTACAATTGATTATATAACACAGTGACCCTACAATACAATCCTTAATACAAAATATTTCATCAATATCTGACGATAGCCATCTTCCCTTCGCTATTGCACAACGCGGTCACAGGTCGAGTGGCTACCGAGGAAACATTGCCTCATTATGAGAAAAACTATATTTTCCTTGCGTAACAATGTGGGACCGCAGGTTGATTACTCGCTACAGGTGACAGGTTTGAGCTTGAATGCTATCTCTTCTGATCATTTGTTACGTGTGTAACGCCAACATTTAGAAAACCTAACAGCTATCAACAAAAAACAACATGATATAGCTGATGATATCTCAAAATGATACAGACGATGGGACTCACATTTACAATGCCCTCGATTATCGCATGAATAAGTTACATGGCTTAACTATAATTGATGTAAATTATCTTCAATTGAAGATTTGCAACAACATTAAATGTCGGATAGTACCCACAGTTCTCTAGTTAATACATGACTAAACTATAATGAATATCCATTATAAACCAAAAAGCAAAATATAAATTTAAGTCTAACAGATAAGTGTTTATAACAAACAGACGGAAAAATGTTGTCAAAATGTTAAATAGTTCTAGTAAACCTTGCAGGATTTACATTAGACATAGAAACAGTTAAATTTTAACTAACATATGCAGTCTTAAGTCAGTCAACGCTCGTGTTAGAACACCAACGGGCATAAAACGAAGCGCGCTAAGAATTACAATGTAACAAAATTAACAAATATATATGCGCATTGCACGAAATATAGCATCATCTGTGCCAGTTTAAATACTGTAGAGAAGGATCTACATATTTTATTTGCATATGACGTCAACTTCTTTGATCTTTCAAAGAGAAAATGCTACACAATTTAGCCGTTCTTTTTATCAAAATATGGAAGTACACATAAAAAAATAACCTAAAAATCTTGAAGGAACCCTCGTAACCTTTGTATTAGTTGTTTTTATCAGACGTACCTTGGAAATAATATCTGGGGAAAAACATAAATATGATCAACCAAATATTGTAAAAGCTTATTTAAGAAAAAAGTTATTGCATTATATGAAATAAATAATAAACCAGCCAATGACCAACATATTACGAAAGCCTTTAAAGGCTGTTGAATTAATACATTACAAAGCAGGCTTGCCATATAAGAAACATTTGAAGACCCTTTGCTTACACACGGCGATCCCTATCAAAGCTAATAGAATACAGTATTCAACACCATACTTGATATATGTCACAACTTTGCTGTGCAGGCATTATTAATAATCATTGGCTAATATTTAACACACAATCTACATGTGTGGGACGTTTGTCATATTATAAACAAAGCTATCCAATCTCATATAGCAATTAACTATCTGTTAATACAGTTTCTTTCTAATCCTAATGTAAACAATCATTAATTTATCCCCTCGTAAGCACAGATTTTTTGAACTAATACATATTTCAATTGTACCATTTAGATTTTTAATCTCATCAAAGAGAGAGAAAACCTTTAAAACTTTTAGGTGACCTATAAAAATTAAAATAATCTTTGTTTAAGTAGACTATAAACCTCTATTGAATCGTCATTAGTTTGTTGATAATAAATCTAATAAACTAGTTCGAAAAGATGATTCAACTGAGAAGAATCTGGCAAGAAACTTTGAAGTTGCTTTCTTAATTGATCTTCCCAATTCTAAATTTAGAAAGAAATTGTGCAAGATATGTTTTTGGAGAGTATCAACTAATAATAGAAATTGAAAAATTGACACCTTATTTGTCATTTATATTGGCCAGTTTTAAAATCTCTAACTTCACATATGTATTTTCCAGATAGCAATGTAAATTTTATAAGGTAAACATTCAGATGCATTAGACAATTAGATGATAGATGCAGGTAGTATTAAATCTTTATGTCCACATAGTTATTTTGCTCTTTTTATGACTCCCACGTCCAGTGGATCGCACGTTACATTTTATAAGCCTATGTTGTCGTAATCTGGGCTTGTTAATTCATCTATTCTAAACGCAAACCTATTTGAATTTCCGAACTTAACGTGCATGGCTTCCAAATGTACACAGAGATAAAATAGTGTTATATTATGAAATAGCTTAATAACGACATTATTTTAGATACTATATCGACGTAATAACCTGTCACCTATAAAAGTACTGACAACTTACTGAAATTTCAATTGCAGCTTTTATTATTACCTTTTCTGCTTATATCTTGATCACGATTGTGATTTCACTATAGCTTCTTTGTAAATAAACAAACCAAAGTATCGCACATGCTCATAAAGATTAACATTTGCTTAAAGTCACGAGCATCAGTAAAGCAAGCGTGACTTCCCAAGATAGCGGAAGTATCACGTAAGAATTGTTTTACATTAAATATTGTAGAAGCTTTCATTTGAGCACTAACGATACTACTTGGAGTTGTGTCATTTACAATCAATTCTTAGATAAATGTACAATTTCGGACCTAAAAGATTCAAATTAATATAGTAAGTATTTAGAGATAATAATTCATGACATAAAATTTAGGAAATTATATTCTCTAATTTGTCTTGATCTAGACTATTAGAGGCTTAGGTCAAAGCGAAAAGTTTTTGCACTAATAACACGTTTTCTTTCTATTATGAGATAATTAACCTTTTACAAATTTAGCTGTTAACCTCTTAAATTGTAATCATTTACTGAAAAATGATATTCCAATCAAGCGCTAATTTTCAGTCAATTAAAGAATTAGGGTCTAAGACTACTCCTTGCGGTAACTATTATACCATACAATGCATTAACTTCTTACACTTTGACAGCGTTATCTTCTCATTTATTATATTGAAAACACAAACCATTTGCCTCTGTTTTACATTACCATTTATAATTTATCAAATGAAATCGCTGTCTTGCAAAAATCTTTTACATGCGAAAGTATATTTCTCTTTATTTGATTACGTTGGAATGGAATTTACATATAGAGAGATATCTCTCATAATTTTATATAATACTTTATAAATTCATCGACTTTCAATATTATTATTTGGCGTTGCCTCATGTGACGCCACAAGACGTCTTCATATTAACCTGACCTATGATGCTGCACTTTCTCTAAATAATCAAGCCATTCTTACATTTCAACAAGATTTTATTCTCTTATAACTGTATGATAATCTAACAAACATCTATTTCCCTCTGCTTTACAAAATCGAAATAATAGAGCTGAAGTGTATGTGGCTTTCTTGCATTCACAAACATGTATATGTATTTTAACTTTATAACATTCGGAATCTTTAATAAACCAACCTTTTTGTATAAACGGATTCGATGCTAGTATTTTGCATTGTTTACGTATAGATTATGATTCAGTTTTAAATGTTTATGACATTATACAACGTTTTACAAGTTCATCGTCTTTCATAAAGTCATTATTTTTAGTGCTATCATCAACATCGCTTCTTGTAACGCCAGTTGACGTTTTTATATTGACTTATGACCTTTGACTCAGCACTTTCGCCGCATGATTAAGCTATCATAAAAGTTGGTCTGCGTAAATATGTCTAAATCTTTATTTTATCAGTATATAAGTATGTAAAGTAAGTAAGTAGCAGCCCATTAATGTCCCACTGCTGGGCACCACGCTGCTCCACTGCGGTTTGGCAGGCATAGTACACAAGTGCACTTTCTATTCCTTCACTCTTATAGTCCGATGTAACGGTAATCCGACACAACCGGAGAGAGATCCGGATCAGGATAGAGATCAGGATAGAACTGCCTCATTGGTCAAGTGGTTAGCATGTTCCACTACAGACATGAGGTCCTGGGTTCGAGTCCCGGGTCGGGCCAATTCATAATCGATATTGAGTTTTCTATTAAGATTTTCTCAATATTTGCCCGAAGTTGAGTTGTTGGCGGTGTGTTCCACCCCCGTGCCTCGGAGAGCACGTTAAGCCGTCGGTCCTGCGCTTGATCTATCAGTATATAGTAAATGTTATTTCTATGTGATGATACCGTAATGGCAAAAATATCTTCCAAATCAAATTAAAATATATTGTTGTTTTCTAACTAAAACATTTTAAATTTATTGATCCTAAATATAATCTAGCCCTTTCCCCAAAGTCCTATATAACTTTATAGCTAAATTTCTCAAATAAAATCTAATTCATGAAGGTTTTAAATACATATTTGGTTTGTCATTAGTCTTTGTTCCACGTATTATTTCCATTAAATACTTAAAAGGAAAGGTTACGAGGCAACAAGATTGGTCTATTCTCCTTTTTTATCATTATGACAATAAAATTTTGATTTATTTTATTAAAATCAGAGCAATTCAGTAGTTTAGACGTGCTTATGAATAAGTGGGAAAATAATCCCACTTCTGATTCATCGTTCTGAAAATCTTTCATGATAATACCACTTTGAATCGTAATGAAAATCATTCATGCTAATCGTTACTCAGGTATATTTCAAATCAAATCAAAAATATCTTTATTCAAGTAGGCATATTACAGCACTTTTGAATCGTCAATTTATATATTTTTTTCCACACTCTGATTCTAATATACGTCTAATGATAGTACTCAAGAACGACTTAAAATCTAAAGTTACGAGGGTTCCTTCGCGCCCTGATCTGAGAAGAACCCACAACAAACTCAGTCGGGTATTTTTTTTTACCATCATCATTACAATAACATAGTTTACTATATTTTAATTAAAATTAGAGCAATTTGTTCACTCCCAAGCGTTTCTATCGTCTAGGTAATCTTGCAACTTATAATACGATTTTTCTATCAACTTTCTATTAACAAAGACTTTGAATTTATTAATTGACATCTTTAGAACGTCTTGTGGGAGTTTATTATAGAAACGTATACAGTTACCCTTAATTGACTTGTTAATTTTATGCCTACTAAAATTTATAACAAGTTTGTTTTGGTTTCGTAAGTTTTATGATGTACATTCACTCTTTTTATTAAAAGAGTCAATGTTTTTATGTACATTTCTTTAGACAACAATGAGGGTTTGACACAGATAAACAATAATATCACTAAAAATTAAGTTTATATCACGTACCTTTTTCTTCGTTCGGAAATTAACAAACGACTGAGTATTCCACCTTTCTTTTTTACCACAGAATACTTATTTTTTAAATCTTGACATTACAGACAGACGTATTGATTGCGTGAACTTTTCCTGTTTATTGGTTATATTGCAATACAGATCAGATGAGCGGTTTCGAACCTGTGACATTTAACTTTCTCCGGATATCGGACCAAATCTTCGACTCGCAAATATCAATACATTTATATTGAAGGTCTTAATGCTGCTATTACTTGCTTTGTTAACAAAGATTTTGGGTTTGATTTCCGATAAAGCAAAGATTTGAAATTATATATTGTAATTTGTCAAGGCTTGTTATTGTCGAAAGCAAACAAATTATTAATCAATACAATATAAAAACGACGAGGTCATAGCTAATATATCTCTATCTTAACTAATATATAAAACTGTAGAGTTTGTTTGCTTGAACGCGCTAATCTCAGGAAATACTGATCCGATTTGAAAGATTCTTTCGCTGTTAGATAGCTTATTTATCAAGGAATTCTGTAAAGTTATATCATCAGGCTAAGACCAATAGGAATGCTGCACCAATGAAGAATGTTCCAAAATTGGGCTTTATCTCTTTGAGAACTTCCGCTGCTTACGCTGCGTAAACGGTTAAGCTTTTCAAAAAATCATGTACAACAGAATTGTTCCCCTTTAAAAGTTCTTAAAAAAACTCTAGGACAGCACATATCTATCTTTTAGGGTTCGCTCTCTATGACCGTTTGTATGGTAATTGAATTGCAAACTCACGCGTTTCAACATATCGATCAGGATCGGGGACTGCTATTCTAATACTGACGTATCCGTATTACTGTTTTTGGGCAGTAGATGTATTTTAATTAAAAATCTAGAACTTTCTTTTAAATTAAGCAGTCAACAAGCGGCTTAACCAATCATATTTTTACACGAGAGATAAATATTCAACGAAATGATGAAAAAGGGAAAAGGGATTACATTATAATTTAAATGACAGCTAGTAAAAGGAATGGTTTGTACAAAAATCTTTCTTGCATATTTGTTTACGAAAATACTATTGACTTGTTGTAATTTGTAGTTAATATAACTTGTTATATAAAAGCATTTTCTGTATGTTTGTATGTTGTTGCAATAAGAAAACCTTTGATGCCATTTAAATTAATAAAATAGAGATTTCTATAAGCGAAAGAACTTTGAAAATTGGTTAAGTAGATTTTGATTCGTAGTTTTTATTACCAATGCTCAACTGATGAAGTTAAATTTAAAGTTACAAAGCGTCCTTCCTTAACTTAGCATCATCATTTAATATATAATAGTCAAGTCGCGCAAATTGAACACTCATCTATCTCTATTTTTACTTATCTAATCACAAAATATACATGTTAAATTAAATTTATTTATACAACCTTTGAACGTTGAATATTAAGTCGTTTTTTTATGTAACATCTCAATGACTGCATCTAAACGTACGAAAAGAAAGTCTGATAGTTCCATAAGCGAAGAAACCACGTCTTGACCTCAAATTATATGTATACGTGAAGGTATATGCAAAATTTCACCTTCAATTAACTTCTAGAAGGCAATACTTACAAAAAACTTAACGTGAGCTTAACTCTATTTAAGTGAAAGCTTCAATGAGACAACATTCGTAATCTATACAAATAAATAAAGTTATAATTTTCAAATACAAGTGAATTTGTGCTTTCGGGGACAGAAAACATTGTGAGGAAACCTGCATATCCCGGGACTTATTTGTGATGGGTTTACACACAAAAAGCCTCTCTCCTATGAGACAGAATCTCAACGGTTGATCTCTCGAATATACGCATCATAACCGACGTTTTTGGTCCTTCGAGCCGAATTTTTTACTTCTGAAAGAGCTTAGGCTACTTTTACAAATGTTTTCTGTTTAAAAACCTTATCAGCGTCATCTAAAATTAAAGGAATGATGTAACTTTTACATCAGACAATTAATGTAGTCATAACGCAGTTTGTAATCATTTAATTAAAGTTATTACATGATCAGAATCCGTGATGGGCTTTTTTATTACTGACAGGTTAACGCTTGGTAAGTGATGATACAATCTAAGATTGAAGGGCTAATCTGATAAGAGGCAATTTACCTCTTACGGTTTTTACATAGCATCGTACACAAACACGAGTGAGTCAGCGAATTTCCTAAAATTGCTCTGCCTGGAATCAAACCCAAGTCCTCTGCTAGTAAAGCCAGTATTACAGCGCCAATGTAGCCGTCAAAATTAGCTAACTATCCCACTGTATATATCGTTAGGCTTTGGTCTGTATCAGTAGGATTTAATACCAACCCGCAGTGGAAAAGCGTGGTGAGTCTATACTCTAAAAACCCACTCTTCTGCGAGGGAGTAGGCCTATGCCTAACAGTGGAATGTTAATGGGCTGTTACTTGCCTTATTTGTTTTAAGATACCCATCAATTTTACTAATTGTAATATTTAAATCAGTCTTTCCTATATAAAACCCTTACGGGGCCCTCCTCTGCACATATTAGGAATTACCAAACTCTCTGTACGAACATCTGGTGACAAAGTTATGACGGTAATAGACGTTTATTGCTAGGAAATGCTTTTACGCACCCCGGAAGAATAAGAACTCTTCCAACCGGGAGTGTGGGACTCGCTGATACTAGAATACCCACTAAAACCCAGCGCATCCCTGGATAAAGATCACTAGAGGGTCCCACTTCGCATTCCACTCTAGTGACCTGGATGATGCCGACTATAACAGTCTACAGTTGACTGAGGGGAATAGTGGAGCGCAGGTATGCGCCTTTTGCCACCCAGCCTCCTTCGACGGAGAGGAAGGTCTTTAGCAGCATCCTCACTTTGCCTCTCATTTACCTCCTTTAGCGAGATAACGGTCTCGCAAAAGAAGGCAACCACCCTGTATACAAACTCGCTGGTGAGCATCACATCAATTATGCTCTCCAAAGCGAATTCTGACGTGAACACTGACGTGCTTGATGCTAATAGTAATTTTTTTAGTAATACACTTACATAATCCTAAATTAGTACCCTTTCAAGGAGGCATTTTCTCGTCTATAGTAAGAAGGCAAACAATATTGTTTACCCAACTTTAGACACCAAACATTGAATATTCACGCTTATATAATGTTTGTTTTGACTTGCTGCCGAGATTTGCATACGCAATCACGTCTACGCTTATTAAATTACTATCTAAAACTGACCAGGCTTCGCTGCAGCTAAATCCGATGTTAATTACACACATAAAAACACATAACTCGTTTATAGCTATGTCCTTTATAGACTTGTGCCCCAAAACGGATGAATTAGTTTTAGACCAGTAAACTTACTTACTGACTCATCACAAGATCTTCAAAACCATTCGCAATTTATCAAAGTGACATGTAAATCTAAGTGATCAGGTATCCTTCTGGGAACACTGCATGAAAAGCTATTTTCCTATTAAAAAGTCATATATTTACCAATGAATGTATTTTAGTAAGAACGCTTTATAGAAGTAACTAAAAATTCCTCTTGAGCACTTCCGTTGCGCACGCTGTGTAAACCGTTAAATTTACGCAACAATTACGTATGATAGAATTATTCCTCTTTTATTAACCTACAAAACAGTCTTTGATAGCATATGTCTATCTTTTATGGTTGACTCACTACAGCCCAATTTATGATAAACAAATTTGTTCTCAATTTTAGATCATTTTAAAAGTTAGAATATATGTAGAACACCTCACAAAAGCCTATATTCACGATGTTAATTACACAGTGGTATACTTTGGAGGAGTTATCGGGTATTTGTCAAAATTGACAACGTTGTAAAACGTGGTATTGTTTCGCATCATAAATACATAATCAGACAGCAGCTTCTTAACGATCCTATATCATTAAAATAATTGACTGGAAGCCGACCGCCCAGAAGTATTCACAACAATGCTTTATGACTCTAAATTACTATGGAAACTGACAATAAAGCTTATGCAATTTGTACTTAAATTAATCTTAAGAAGTCGTACCAATTTCCAGCCAAAAAGGGCTTCAGTATTGCATTTGTCATTATCACATTTTTTTTCTTTTGTCCACAGTGCATAGCCCTAGCTTTGGTGGCGTGTGCCAACGCCGAGCCCCCTTCAGGTTACAGCTATAACCGTCCATCAGGTGGAATCTCCGGAGGTATCTCTGGTGGAATCGGTGGCGGTCTGATCGGTGGAGGCAGCCTCCGCCCCGTACCCTCTGGATACCAAACCTCGGAAGGACAGCAAGTCGACCCTCAACTTCTCGAACAAATCCGTCAGATCCTCCTTAAAGAAGAAGCGTCTTCCGGCTCCGGAATCGGCGGCGGTATCGGCGCTCCCTCCTCATCCTACGGCGTTCCCTCCTCATCCTACGGAGTCCCCTCGTCTTCCTACGGTGTACCCAGTGGTGGTCGTGTTGTTGGCATCAGCCTTGAAGCTATCCGTCAGGCTATCCAAGTCGCCCAATACGAGCAGAGCGGTGGCATCAGCGGTGGATACCCATCCGGTCCTTCCACTTCCTACGGAACTCCCTCGGGAAGTTACGGTGCTCCTTACTAGACTCCTATCCTTATCCGAACCTTCTAGACGTTCGACTTATTCGGGTGAGCACAGAACACCTTCCACCGCCCGAATGCTTAAACCAATTGGACGTTTGTCACGTACAATGTAGGTGGCAAGTCGGCCAACGCCTGCGACTATGCACGCTCACGGGTTACCCAGCTATCAGCCAGTCGTCTGTGCCCCATGACAGCTGTCAAAACTTATGACAACGTCAGGTTAGACATCTGTCCGAAACGACAACGTCTATCAGTTTTGACAGCTGCAACGACAAAACACGAAGTGGCTCATAGCTGGGCACTCTCGTTCTGTATAAAGTTTATCGATAAGTTAGCTTAATTGTTGTTTTAAGGTTTGTTTTTTTTATAAAAAAATAATAAATACATTTCGACACCGTAACCTGCAGTTTTATTTGGAATTTTAAGGTTTTTAATAAATACTAGCTTACCTAGCCACGGTTAATTGCAAGTTTTGAAATGTTATTTTATTCTTGTATAGGCTTCAATATAAATATATTGTGTTGTATCAATGTTTTCTTTATAAAAATTAGTGAAAGTATCTAATAAATTAAATTGTCTGGAAATTTTCAATGATGACGCTACGAAATGCTTTTATGATATAACAAAGTAACGCATGGTGAGATACTTCTCTTTTATAGATGTACAAAAGGTCCGCGATAACATTTTTCATCTTTTAAGAATAACTTAGTATTTATATCTCCGCCATATACACAGATTACTGTAGTGCCTTTGATAAAGTGCTTCATCCAACATACATACATACATANAACGAATGATGACGTAAAAAAGGCAAGAATGGAATACAAAAGGGTGAAAGTAATCGTGAAAGAAGCTGTAAGAAAGAAAAAAGAAGAATACAGTGATATGTATGATAGGAGACTTTCTGATGATTTTCAGTCAAACAAAAAGTTTTTCTGGAAATCAATACAATTTGCCCGAGGGAGATCTACTTCCTCGGAGCTTTGTAAAATCAGAAGTTTAGATGGAAGTTTAATAAAAGGAGAAGAATGGATATTGAAGAGATGGAAGGATCATTTTGAAAGTTTGTTTGAAAGAAATGAAGCAGAGGTAAATATGGCCTCTGCGGATAGCAATGAATGTAAGACAAGTGATAGCGAGATTAGTATGGATGACATCATGAAAGCGATAAAAGGTATGAAATCAGGTAAGGCTGCTGGGTATGACAGAGTGTCAGTCGAGATGCTGAAGGCTGGCCGCGGGATTGTGGTAGCTCAGCTGTACTGCCTTTTCAATATATGCTGGGAGAAAGGTCAAGTCCCAAGAGATTGGAGCAAGGCCGTAATTGTCCCTCTATATAAAGGAAAAGGGTCACAGCAGGAGTGCAAAAATTACCGCGGTATCAGCCTTCTTAGTGTCGTCGGCAAATTGTATGCAAAGATATTAATTGAAAGGGTGATTAATGAAACTGATGGGAAAATATGGGACGTGCAAGCGGGATTTAGAAGAGGAATGGGATGTACGGATCAGGTCTTCTCATCAGTTTCATTAATCACCCTTTCAATTAATATCTTTGCATACAATTTGCCGACGACACTAAGAAGGCTGATACCGCGGTAATTTTTGCACTCCTGCTGTGACCCTTTTCCTTTATATAGAGGGACAATTACGGCCTTGCTCCAATCTCTTGGGACTTGACTTTTCTCCCAGCATATATTGAAAGGGCAATACCGCGGCCAGCCTTCAGCATCATCCAACACTATTTAAAAAGATAGAACGTAGGTTGGCTTATAGTAAACATTTCATGCAGTTTACTATAATGTCGTATACTACATATATGTAGTATTGTACAAAGCCTGTCATTTACGAAATTAGCCAAGCCATTTACGACAAACATACAGAAATATAAATATTTAAAACGTTAAAATGTAGGAATACAGTATTAGTGATAGTCACTCATAAAACGAAATTTACAGAACAATCTTACAACTTTATTCTCATATAGAATGTGTAATTAAATCTAGATTTCTCAACATTATAGTTAGTTAAAAAATCTCCCAGTCATTTTGGCAAGGTAATTGCAAAATATGATAATTTATTATCTCTTAATAAAAAATATTTTAATTAAATAAAAGTCGTACATACACAAATACCCAAATATAACATTACTTGCATAGGTCAATTAAATTGTGACTTTTTTAATTAATGTAAAGTACAATTATAAACAGATGTTTACAAAAGTATTGTTTCTCATAACATAAAAACTATCAATACCATATATACATACAAGAATTCACAATAATCACAGAAGAGTTTTAAGTGCGAAGTCGTAACAAACATACTGTCCCATTTTCAATATTTAATTATGATTTACTATCCTCTGGTTACGACTTCGTTCGGATGACTTCAGCCTGGACGACTAACGACATCTATGTTACATGGACATCAACTTTGCTGCTATAAAACCACCTGCCATTCTGTTCGGCCGTGGTCGGCCGATACGTCGACTTCAGAGCCGCGGGATGAATGTAGAGTGACGGGACTCGGTTCGATACCTGGGGTGCATCACAGACCGGTCGCTGAGCATGGTACCCACCGTTGATCGGGCGGTGAACCAGGCCCTGGCGGCTAAGGCTATACTACACCAGGCGCTTACCTCAAAGCTGCCAACAGGTATCAAATTGAAGATCTACGGCGCCTACATTCGCTCGCGACTAACGTATGCTCTTGGTATTTGTTCTGCTCACAATACCAGACAAGGCTACAGGTCGCACAAAACAAATGATTCGCCTGATTCTAGAAGCCCCGAGATACGTCAGAAACGATGTAATACACCGGGACACGAGGACGCCCACCGTGGAGGTCTTCGTACGCACAATAGCCCGGCGCATGTTCAGTCGTGCGAATCAGGGCCAACATATTCACCTCCGTGGGTTGGCCCCACTAAGCGACCGGGCGTCCGCTACCTCGGGAGCTCCTCGCAACACCATCGAATCCAGGTGAAGAAGATGGCGTTGCAGAAGACGACGCAACCACCGGTCCATACGCTTACCAGAACCAACACCTTACCGACTCAGAACGACCAACCTGACAAGAGAAGAAACCACAAGGCCGTGCCCACTACGTAGGGGCGCCCTAGCCCTCAGGGCTGAAAAATACCGCGTGTTTAAGCACGCGAGAGCAACGGCCCGGGTAATGAGACTCGCCTCGAAGCCCGCACACACACTGCCTCGCAGTGAAACTACTCCCCAGTGTACCTTAATTTATGACAGATTGTACGAACCATGCCCACTCGTGCGGATTATAACACGCTCAACGCCGGAATAGTTCCTCTTCACGCCAGAAGGACACCCGCAGCTTCGCGAGCTATCGCAGTCCCTGCTGGTTCCAGATACACGAGACTTAGAAAATAGCCTGGAAGAAGCAGAGGCAAACAATCGCAGAAAATTTATAATAAACAACGACGCTTCTCCATCACCGCAAGGTCAACTAAGTATCCCAGGACAAGATCCTAAATAAATCATGTAAGAGCCAGAGAGGAGAAGGGTAAATGGGAAGAGCCCGAGGCCCGAATCCACACTTTTTAAAGTGTGATGACACCCCCTACATCTATTTCACTTGAGACATAACAGACGTTGAGGTAGGTATTATATGGGATTTATTATTAGATACTTGGGATTATCTATGCCGGGTGGCCCGTAGGGAGCCCACTGAGGAATGCCTCGAGTTCGAGCGTGAGCTCACGAGCACACGCTTGCGGTGTGCCCCAGTTGGGATAGACAGAGATCTGCCCTAGTGGCCGTATTAGGGTCGACCGACCTGTCTCTGTCCACCGTCGTGAGAGCGATGGTGGAGCGGAGGGAGTGTTGGAATGCGGTGGCCTCCTTTAGCGACGAGATGATGTCGCTGAAAGAGGCCGCGGAGCGGCGTCGGGAAACGGATCCCGTCGCCCACGCCCTCCGTCGTAGGCGTTCGGGAAGACGACGTAGCTCGATCCTTAGGATCAAGGTAGAGGCCCCTCACGGGGAGTCACGACGGCGTGCTCAGTTTTACTCTAGAGCTAACCTGTCGCGTCGCCATTGTGACAGTGCGTAGGATGGCGGGTCGTTTTTAGCCGGTAAGAGTCCGGCATAACCGGGACGTCCGCGGCGTCCCAGTATCCTATTGAGGATTTTTTCCGTCTCACCAAAAAAAAAGGTATTATCTGGGATAAAAGTGCCGTATGCCGTAGGTAGAAAAACATCATTTTGATGGCTTCATTGGCGAAATTGTGCAACGACTCATTCCGCTAGCTTTCTGGGTTCAATTGTCGATAGAGCAATAGCAAAACAGCAGCAAGGAAGACAGCAGTAGATTATATAAATGGAGAAACTACACTAAGGAATAGTGGAAGGAAATAAAAAGGAGGTATTACTAAGTTTTTAATTTACTCAGAGGGTGTTTAGTCAGATAATCTGTCCGGTTACTAACTAAGCATGCGGGTAAGCTACCCCGGGTGCCTCGAGCTATTACTACCGCTCTTCACTCTTCTATCCGCGGCAGTAATGTCCTATACCTAACCCTAATGCTCCCCAAAACNATTGAAGATCTACGGCGCCTACATTCGCTCGCGACTAACGTATGCTCTTGGTATTTGTTCTGCTCACAATACCAGACAAGGCTACAGGTCGCACAAAACAAATGATTCGCCTGATTCTAGAAGCCCCGAGATACGTCAGAAACGATGTAATACACCGGGACACGAGGACGCCCACCGTGGAGGTCTTCGTGCGCACAATGGCCCGGCGCATGTTCAGTTGTGCGGACCAAGGCCAACAGATTCCCCTCCGTGGGTTCGCCCCACTAAGCGACCGGGTGTCCCCAACCTCGGGAGCTCTTCGCAACACCATCGAATCCAGGCGAAGAAGATGGCGTAGCAGAGGACGACGCAATCACTGGACCATACGCTTACTAGAACCAAGACCTCACCGACTCAGAGCGACCAACCTGACAAGAGAAGAAACCACAAGGCCGTGCCCACTATGTAGGAGCGCCCTAGCCCTCAGGGCTGAAAAAATCCCGCGTGTTTAAGCACGCGAGAGCAACGGCCCGGGTAATGAGGCCCGCACACACACTGCCTCGCAGTGAAACTACGCCCCAGTGTACCTTAATTTGTGACAGATTGCACGAATTATGTTCACTTGTGGGTAGACGAAGGGTATCCACAGCATCGTGAGCTATCGCAGTCCCTGCTGATTCCAGATACACGAGACCTAGAAAATAGCCTGGAAGAAGCAGAGGCAAACCTCGCAGAAAATTTAAAATAAACAACGACGCTTCTCCATCACCGCAAGGTCAACTAAATCCTAAATAAATCATTTAAGAGCCAGAGAGGAGAGGGGCAAAGGGAAACACCTCGAGGCCCGAATCCACACTTTTTAAAGTGTGAAGATACCCCCTACACCTATTTCACTTGTGACATCACAGATTTAAGGCAGGTTATTATCTGGGATAAAAGTGTCGTATCCATGGAGGTAAAAAAATGATAATACCAAATGTTGACGGCTTCGTTGACGAAATGGCGCAAAAACTCATTCCGCTAGCTTTCTGGGTTCAATTGTCGATAGAGCAATAGCAAAACAGCAGCAAGGAAGACAGCAGAAGATTATGTAAATAGAGAAACTACACTAAAAGTTATACATATAAGATAAAGTTATATAAGACAAAGGAAATAAAAAGGAGGTATTACTAAGTTTATTATCCAAGTATAATGCATATAGTATACCGTATTTACAATTAATAATGATGAATACGGATATGGAGATAATAATAGACATAAAATAACAATATGACGTGAAACTAAAGAAGGGAAAATTCTGCCCCTACATTACCATGTTCATCTTGCTTGCTTAAAAGAAATTGTTTTACGTTACGTATTTTAATTGGTGAAAGAAATCCTGCTTATCCTGGGAACAATTTTGGGATAAGGGTTCACTTATTCAAGGTTGTTAATTTGCAATTGCAAACAGCAGCGTGGTGAGTCTCTGCTTTAAAATTCTTTTCACCAATGAGGGCACCAGTGCCCAGCAGTGGAACATTAATAGTAATAATGCTACTTAATTAGGAGTACTTAATAAAGGTAGACTTTACTTTACTAATGAATAATTTGGGTTAAATTTAAAAATACCAGAACAATTTTTTGTCGGAGTCGTAGCTCAAATAAGCGAAGCGTTGAAAGTTTGTTATGAATATGAATAGAGTAATGGCCATCGTCAAGTGAATGTTAGATTAGTTAATAAAACTTAATCTGTATGATAATTTTGATGAGCATTAAATAACGCTGATTTACGTTTCGACTTTCGTTTAATTAGCATTTGTCGTTCAGCTAACGACATACCATCAAATTTGATTATGGCTGTTGCAATTATTAATTATAGTATTGTAATTTTGGTAAGCGTGTAAAGTTTTATGTAATAATAAAATTGGAATAATCGCACAAGTTCACTTTAAAACTCCCGTTTCTTAATAGACTTGAAAATGTCTGATATAAACAGTAACACCAGAATCATTCGATGTTTTATGGTTACAGTACTTGTAATTAGCAGTAGGAAAACTTAATAATGTATTTTTGCTGGGAAGTTTAAAACTAGCCACGACCGAAGGCAGATGTCAAATTAGGTCGTACAATTTTCTAAATTTGAGTCATGAATCCATAGCACCGAGATTGATATGGAAACGGTTGACAATAGCTGTTTAGTCGGGAATTAATTATCAGTTCCAATAGCTTTGCTCTAGGCCACAGTTTTAACATCTTCAGAATAGTGTGCCTGGTTATATTTTAGAACATAACGATTGAATAATGGGTGATAGAACTTAGGCTGGCTTTTAGTAAGCTTCAATCCAATATGTGTCAAGGTTAACCTAGTCTCTCTAACGATCAGGCTGTACACTAAAAAATATCCGCTATTTGCACGACCACACGACGACCCAGTTGTACTGTACCATCATCAGGTCATTATGAAACGCAATCCCACAACTAATCGCTCAGATCTCGGACATAATGCTTACATCATCATCTCACACAATACAATGTTCAAATAATGACCATTCGCTCCCGGCGTTGACGGTTCAAACCATGTCAAAATGATGAAACAATTTATCAACCTCTAAAAAGCTTAACATGTACAATGAAGAATTGCCAAATACTCGATTTTTACAGCGTTATCGGAAATCAAGAGCTAAGAGAGAGGTCGTCGGAAACGTTGCCTAAAGCAATAGCTAAGTTATCTCACTATAGTGAGGTTTACAGAGATGATAAAAGCTCAAAAACCTAACAATCAATCTTGAGGGAAGTATTATCTTAAAGCCCGTCTCCTGTACCTTGGCTGAACGGAGACGCCCCAGTCTGTGGTAATAATCCAATCGTCCTCAATCTCGGCCGAAAAGAAATAAACAGTTTGAGGACCCAATGATGTCATGGAAACAGTTGATCCAGAAATGAAACTGAGAGTACCTTTGGTGTAATGGTAAATTGCTATGGAATGAAAGCTTTAAATTTGAGTTTTGTCGAGTCACCTGAAGCTTTACCGAAAAGGCACGGAGAACCCAAAGGCAGTAATAGGCTTAAATGTTGCTCTAACGTTACGATGCCGTGCTTTGGTAGGATAGCATTAAAGCTTAGTCCAGGCCTACTGAAGCACTGCGGTAAAGGATAGAAGAGCCCGAAGGCCTGATGAAGCTATAGGATGAGTTGCCCTACCGTACTTGTACTGAGACAAAGTCGTGGGCATATACGAAAGTACAATGACGTTGCCTCAATTGTCGATTACCACAACATTCGTGTGAAAGTGCGTTTGTATCTAATTACGTTAATCACAGGATGATGTTATCTTAAAAATGTCCCACTTCTCTGTCTACAAAGTCGAATGTCTAATGTCTACAATTCATTTCGCTGGGATCGTTTGTTTTTGTTTCGGTTAAAATATTACCAAACGGATAAATGAATGCCTCCATTGTGCTCGTACAAAAGCATTATAATGCATAAACTCATCCTTCACTGTTGCGTAAATATAACTTATGTCTTAACTTACATATAACTTCCTTGTAGCTTATTTAAATTACAAATAAATTTAAACGAGTTATTTTGCATTTGGCTGTTATTATTGCATTGTCAGTGTAATTATATTTAACTGGATAATCAGGGAAACTTTGTCTGAATCATAAGACAGCTTTTCTCTGTACATTCACGGTGTGTTCAAAAAACACTGGACTAAATTTGATGTGATTTTCACCAATAGATAGTGATTCTTGAGAAAGGTTTTTGTATATAATTTTTCAAAGTTTTGTGTAAATTGCTTTAAATATAATGGTAATTGTTGGTTTGCTAGAAAAAATAAAGCGCCTCGGAGCTTTCATGGAGAATATTGTCTAATTCGTTAGATATATAACAAAATAATGCATGGTGGTATAGTCCCTCTTTTATAGATTTACATAAAAGTCCGACATGGTATATGTCTATCTCTAAAGGATAGCTCAATACATTCAATTTGTCTAATAAGAACGGATCACGGTAATTGGAAAGTTATACAGACCTTAAACATTTAATGCACATTGTTTTGATCCTTCTGAACATATAACTTCAATTAATTTACAACTAATCCAGGATCCAGATCGAAAAAATCTAACGCCATCTATGACAAACGATGAACAACTGCTGCTATAGCGACACCTGTGTCTTATAATGATAACGGGGAGTAAGCGAGGTGATTTACCACTTTAAAAGTATCCTATACATCAATCCAAGTCATATATTATTTGTAAACCAAATTTTAACTCAATCTGTTTAGGGGATTGAAGGCACAGGGTTCTCCTTGTAAAACTTATTAATTGTTTTATAAAATCCTACCATTGTGGTGGGGCTATACCTACCGTCTCCTATGAGTAATAATAGGCTGCTCCTTTTTGGACGCTGACACAATGGTGCGAGTACTAGTTTTGCGAGCAGAGGTCCTGGATTCGGTTTCCGGCAGTACAAATTTACGAAATTCCATGTTTTTATGTTGATACCAGCAAATATGTAACATCATCATCATCTCGTGCCTTCTTCAAAATTAAGTTTGGTGGCCAGTATGCGGAAAAGTCTTCAGTCCTGGGCAACTCTTTTTAATTGTGCGTAGTTATGACTGGTCCACTCACGTATATCGGACATCAAATGCCGCCTCGGTCTACCAGGTGCTCTTTTTCCGGACATCCTGCCCTCTAGGATCAACCGTGGGTACTCAAATAGGGATCCTCTTTGAAGATGTCCGAAAAAGCCACCTTTCTCCGCACGATGGTCGTCATAAGCATGCGGCTAATATGCGCTCGTTTGAAGACTACAGCATTTGAGACGAACTGGTTCCAAGAAATCTTAAACATTTTTCTTAGAGCCCACATCTCAAATGCTTGGAGCCGCTTACTGCTTTGCTTCTTAACGACCCATGTCTCGCAGCCATATAAAAGCAATATGTAACGTCAAGCAAAAACTAATTGTGTTCCGGAACAACGCCGTCCGATATCCCTCAGTGGCTGAAGACCAAAGCCTTCGAACAGTGCGTGTTGCCAGTGATGACCTACGCTTCTGAGACGTGGTTGCTGACTATGGGTCTCATGCGGAAGCTCAGATTCACTCAGCGTGCGATGGAGATAGCTAAGCTTGTAGTGTCTCTATGTGATCGAATCAGAAATGAAGAGATCCGTAGTAGAACCAGAGTCACCGATATAATCGTACGAATCGCGAACCTGAAGTGGCAATGGGCGGGGCACATAGTCCGAAGGACCGATGGACGTTGGGGGCTGAAGGTATTGGAGTGGTGACCCCGCACCGGACGGCGCAGTGTAGGCAAACCCCCCACAAGGTGGAGCGATGATTTAAAGAGGGTTGCCGCTGGAGCCAAGCGGCGCAAGATCGGACCTTGTGTGTCCGTACGTGAGACCTATGTCCAACAGTGAACGTTCATCGGTTGAAGCGAAAACGACAACGACAACGCCGTGTAGAAACCACAAGTGGTAAATCACCTTTAACCAGGTCAGCACGCTACCATTTTATCAGAACTTTCAGTCTAACGTTATCCAGTCATATTGGGATGAAAAAAATGATAACTTAAACTAATCCAAGTCGAACTAATAGTGAAATAATTTAACTTTAGAAAAGCTTAGGCTATAATTTAAATTATATGATAATGCAACGAAAGGTTATTTATTAATAAAATCTTTTATCGATTAAGTTTTAGGCTATGTCACTGAATATGGTATATGTCTATCGCACACTAAACACTGAGTAGCGCAGTTAGCGCCGCCTCAGAGAGAGAGAGAGGATAGCCTGCAAACCGCGTGAGAGAAAGAGAAGCCAGACAAACAAGAGTCGTAACGGATTACATAACGAAACGGTTTACCCTCCCATAAGAAGTTATCACTTCAAAAAATAAGTAAAACACAAAACATTTTCGGGGTAAATTTTATTTAATTTCAATATAATCAATCATCAGCACCGTCATCACACCGATATGTCATCATCGAATAAAAAAAAACCATCGACATAAAAAATAGAGTCGCATTTCATTTTATGAGCTACTTATACTAAATTGGCACTTAGTGAGCATAAAGTATTATATACAGCGAGCACAGTTACATAATTAAATTACTAATTATATTTATTATGACAATAATTGCTTAGGGTTATCGTCCACTGGCTTGTATTTAAATAAATGCTATAAGGTATGAATTAACTTAACCCGGGACACAACTTCACAGTATATCGCGTCTTCATTTCAATAATGTTATACATCGGAAAAATATAAGTATTCTTTAGACTATGTTGCATATCGACGCTGGAAGACAAACAGGTAGTAACCCGGAAAATTTTGCTTTTAGAAAACTTTAAGATAATGCCGCTTAAGTCAAACTGTTTAGCAACAAAATGAATACATATTGCTTAAAAATAATAACTTTACTCAATAAATAGGGAAGTTATATATTTTTTTGGTTAGAATGAAAAGTTTTTCTGTTCTGATTAACGATTTTGACTTTGCAGGTTTCTATGTTTGCTTTCTCGGGACGAAATAAATAACAGCATATTATAGCTTTTAGGGCCGGGTGGCAATGCCATACGTTCGGCCTTTAGTGCGTTTAAAAAAATTAAAAAAAGTTAGATATTAAATCAATAGCTCGCATGCTTCGACTAAACTAAGCAACAAGTTGTTTATATATATTTATGACGACTTTCAAACACAAATTAAATTATAGCCTCAAAATAAATTTAAACATGCAATCAAAAACAATAAATCTGCGAAACTCAATAAAATATTTTAATTAAAGCAAAGATTCTAATGAATCGTACGAAGACTTTTGATGATGCAGCAAATAAATTGACAAATATTATGTCATATAAAAGAAGCGCGCGTGCATCGTAAATTTGAAACTTGCGCAATAAATTACGCATTTATTTAACCGGCAGGTAAGAAATACTTGATAGCTTTCGTTGTTTTTGCTCCGTTTAAAAATATTTATTTTCAACGACCTTACTACAGACAGACCATGTAGGCATAAGTAGCAGCCCATTAACGTNAGGCAGTTGCAATGTAGGCATAATGCCTTACTATCCATGCGAAGCCGGGGCAGGTCACTAACACATTACAAATTACGTATCAATTTTAAAGAAACATAATTTTGAAGTAAAGATGCGATATATTTATTAAACATGATTGTTTTTAAATCATCTTCATATATTCCTATTTGTGTTATCCTCTTTAACATTACAAGACAGTGGACGATATAATCCAATATGGTATCATCCAATTGTATATACACTTATAGCACAAGTTCGAGCACAACTTACAAGTAAAATGTAACTTATTCCCAATTTTAAATAACAATATGAAGAGAGTTAAGCCCGATTTCAACAACATACAATCCCCTAACTGACCCCTAAATATACTTACGAAACAAAGTTTAAGAGAGGTCGGTGAAATCGGTATTTACAATCTTCTTTAAAAAAACACGAGAAATTATAAGAAAGTAACATTGATTTTTAATATAATATTATTTCGAAAAGATACGTCATAGAGCACTATTAAAAGTAGTTTTGTATTTGATCCAAAAATTGATAATTAAGATCAATAATAATTCAGTGTAGTGTTGAATAGGACATGATTGATGAGTTTATAAGAGTACACTTCAGATGAGGCGAGGCGAATTGTGGCAACGTCTTTGGAGCGGCAGCGCCGAGGAGGCCACCGTCCATGTATCGGAGCGGGGAATTGAAATGGAGAGGATGAATGGACTGTATAGCGGTTTAGAAAGAAGAAGGAAGGAGAATTTAGCGAGGTGGCCGCGTAAGGGGCGATACTGATGAGGGGGGAAAAAAAGGAATCACGTGCACGTACCTGGAGTGTCGGGGTCTTCTACTCCTTCCCGAAGTAGGGTTGTGCACGGGCGTGGTTGCGGCGGCGAAAAGCACTATCACAGCACTACACGGCCAGCGTTCGTATATCATCGAGAGGAAGACACGAGCGGATTTATAGCAGAGATATCAGCAGTAGGCGAAACACACCTTGTCGCGACGAAAGCGTAGACTAGTATATGCACACGAGGGAAAAGATAGGGTACCTTGGGAAAAGGATGTCAATACGCGGCACCATAAAAATATAAAACCAAAGTACCGCCAAAAGTGGCGTCACTAGTCTTGTTTTTATTTCAATATGAGATGTGTTGCGTCACCATGGCTGTTCAACCTGTTTATGGATAACTGACAGATTTAAAAGAAAGTATGTATGGGTTAAGAATGAATGAATTACTCATCAAATGTTTACTCTACGCTGATGATCAAGTACTACTTGCGTCATCCGCTAATGAGCTACAGGAGATGTTAAATATTATGAATAAAGCTGAAGGGAAAGGAATGAAAGTGAATGTAAACAAAACGAAAGTTATGCCTTTTGAAAAAGATGAATCTATGACAAATGGCAATAATTTGATAGATGGGGAACAAGTGGAATAGGAGAAAGAATTAGTATACTTTTGATCTTAATTTACAAAAGATAGAACATGTGAAAGTGATATTGAAAGGAGAGTGAATACTGGGAATATGGTAAATGGTACTCTGCACACCTTTATGAGTAGCCGGATGGTGTCTCAAAGGGCTAAGCTGGCTGTGCATGCAGAAGGGTTGGTGCCAACACTCTTGTATGGATTAAAACTGAGGTGACAGGGTAAGAATTTGTGGTGTAAAAGTATAGTGACTAAAATTGAGAAAGGTATGCTTAGATGGTTTGAGTGGTAGAGAGAATGAATGAAAGGAGACTGACAAAAAGGATTAATAAGTCAAGAGTGAATGCGAAAGTTGGAAATGGAACACCAAGGCGAACGTACCTGGATCAAATCCAAGACAATTTAAATAAGGACCTGGTCAAGAGTAATCTAAGCCGACGAACTTGTTTAAAGGTTTAATAAGAATGGAAGAAGCGAAGGAGATATGCAAGGATCGTGACAAGTGGAAGGATGTGGTCTCTGCCTACCTTTATGGGAATGAGGCGTGATGCATGTATGTTTTATTTTATAAGAATTTTGATGTTATCGTTACTTTAAAATATGATTTAAATTAAGGAATTAAATGTTTAATATTATTTACAAAAAATTGTATGAGGTTTTAATTGCTATCTCCATTCAATACGTCTTCGTATCATTCCTCTCCGTTCACACACAATACTCTATAGTTTATTTAAGCAGAATACCAGGACATAAATTTTAAATTAGCACAAAATACAATTTTGAGGCATTTTTGTCCTACTCAATACTAGTTCAGCCTAAAGATGTCAAACTTAATAAAATATAAAATTATTGTATATTAAATCTAACCTTCCCTTTATTGACTTAAAATGCATAAAAAAAATTGCAGTAGCAATAAACTTATTAACATATATCTTTGTTATTTTAGTATATACCTTAAGTCAATAGTATAAGGTTCAATTTATCGTATATTAATGTGTATCAAATTATTAACCTCGCCTTGGTAGTGCATCTCGTAAGATTAGAAAAAGAAGAAGAAGAAGAAAAGTAATTGATTTCAATTCATAAATTGCCGCCATCATGGGACAGAGTAATGAGAAGCAGCGTAGTTTTCAAAATGGCGCTATTTTGATAGTGCTCTATAAATATTTACATGAAATATTAAAAAGGCATATCATTACATTTCAATCTATGAGATATTTCTGATTTAAATGTAAAGATATTTTTTTACTCAAGAGTTTTATACGGAAATTTCACTAGATAATTTCAATATAAAATTATTTTTGGTGAACACAGTTACAGTTGTCAAATCATAGCATTATATATATAAAGGGTTAAGTATTTACAATATAAATTACAATTATTGATAAAAAGCCTTCATATAATGAAAATTTTCAACATCTAGATGTAGTAACATATCCAAAGCAAATTTTTTATATATATAATTTAGTATATGACAAATTTGACTGAAATAAATAAATAAATATAATATAAATTCGGAAATAGGTGTGTTCAAAACGATAAAATTTGATATGTAATGGTAGAAAGAACGTAAGAAAGAGGTGTATGTAAAAGATAAAACTAACCACTGCGACAAATAATTACTAGTAAAAGATAAATTATATGAAAAATTAAGAAATAACTGTTCATAAAATAAAAGAATCTGCTCTGATTATTTCCGAAAGTATATATTTAATATCTGGGCCTGTAGACAAGAGGACTTTCTAAGTACGCTAATGGCAGTAGAACGCTTAAAAATGTATGGGAATGACGTATCACATATATGACACGTGATCACATGAACCAATTGTAGTGCGAAGTGGCGTCATCGTACTTAGAATGTCAACTGGACTAGGGAGGTTGCTTTGATTATTTAGTAAAACTAGTAAGTAAGTAAGACTCCGAAACGTGGTCGCTGACTATGGGCCTCATACGAAAGCTCAGAGTCGCTCAGCGTGCGATGGAGAGGGCTATGCTCGGAATTTCTCTACGTGATCAAATCAGAAATGAGGAGATCCGTAGCAGAACCAAAGTCATCGACATAGCCCTACGAATCGCGAACCTGAAGTGGCAATGGGCGGGGCACATAGTCCGACGGACCGATGGACGTTGGGGCCCGAAGGTGCTGGAGTGGCGACCCCGCACCGGGCGGCGCAGTGTAGGGAGACCCCCCACAAGGTGGACCGACGACATAAAGAGGGTCGCCGGTAGCCGCTGGAGCCAGGCGGCGCAAGATCGGGCCTTGTGAGACCTATGTCCAGCAGTGGACGTCCATCGGTTGAAGCGACGACGACGAGTAAGTAAGTAAGTAGCAGCCCATTAACGTCCCACCGCTGGGCACAGGCCTCCTCACTCCGAGGAGCGAGGGTTTTTAGAGCATAGACCCACCACGCTGCTCTAGTGCGGATTGGCAGGCATAGTACACAAGCGCACTCTCTATTCCTTTACTCTCATATTCCGATGTGACGGCAATCCGACACGACCTGAGAGAGATCAGACGCAGGACCGACGGCTTAACGTGCTCTCCGAGACACGGGGGCGGATTACACCGCCATCTTCCCAACTTCGGGCAAATATTGAGAAAATCTTAATAGAAAACTCAATATTGATTTTTGAATTGGTCCGACCTGGGGACTCGAACTCAGGGCCTCATGTCTGTAGTCGAAAATACTAACCACTAGACCAATGAGGCAGTCTTGACCAATGAGATTATTTAGTACTTTCCATTATATCTAACAAAATTTGCTAATATATTCAAATTGTCATAGAAAGAGCGATTCCAAATTCCAAAATAATTAATAGGGGTGAGCGAATATCGCTCGAATCGAATATCAATAAGCGATTCGATTTTCCAAGAAAAATTCGAAAAATTTCGAATAATTGGCAACGAAATATCTCTGGTTTTCATTTGTTGCTATTTAAATAATTACAATCGTGATGGTAATATTGGCAAGATATTCCGAAAAAATTTCACCAGGGAGTCATTATCTTCTACTATACTTCTAGAATTTGCAATTTATTATGCAACCAAATAGATGAAGTCGAACGACAGATTACAGTCTGTTAAATTTATATTTGAATATTGAACATAAGAATTTAAAAGTTAATTCAGAAATAAAATCGAATTGTTCGATATTTTTCGAATTATTCAGGACCTTTCGAATTATTTAATTCGAGTTTCGAATCGATTATTAACAATCGATTCGGAAAGAATAATTCGTAAGTTCGATTTATTTGCACACCCCTATAATTCAATGTCCGTAAAAAGTATTACTAAACCTCGGAATCAACATGATATTTTACAAAATAGATTTAAATTATTTTGTATTTGAACCCAGTCCTATAATAGATGCGTGTAAAAGATATAATTACTTGTGGCATAATGTCGCCTTTTTTTGTTTTAAATAAACAGAAAGAATATATAAAAGAGCTATGTAAAAAGTAAAATTAACCGCTTCGATAAAATTTATATTTGACCAATATTGTTTAAATAAATGGAAATAATTATAGAATCAATGAACAATGAAGAGAAAAAAAATCTGATAGAGATGAATGTTAAAAGTTTTATTATTATTTCGTATGATAAAATTGATATTTTACAGATATGACTTCTTTGTATCCAATAAATAACGAACCGAATCCTAAACATATGTTAGCTTATCCTACTTGTTGCTAGGAACTATCCTCTACATTATCTAATATAAATGCTTCAAAAAATAGGATTTTTGAGTTGCCATTTAAGAACTTTCTAGAAGTCACTTTCAATTGATATCTTTTTCAACTGAACAAATTTTACACAACAATATTTCCCATTGGCATTTTCGCTCAAATTACAACAATTACACGCTAATAATTATTGTATATTTGTGTAAAACTGAAGTATACCTGTAATCTCATCTTTTCCTATACCAAAACTTCCAATAATTTTAAAATAACTGAGCTAAATTTTAAACAATATGCGCCAATCTCATGTAACAACACCAACACAGGAAAACGCGAGCAAACATTACATATAGAAAAGCTTTATGTATTTAACTATTAACACGCTCTCAATTGGCATTTTCACCTATGTACTTATATAAGTTTCAAAACTACCCTCAATACTGCCGCCTACTTAATTCATATATCACTTTTACAAACAATATTTCGCAGCTATAAAGTTTTCAAAATTTCCTAAATAGAGCTATGTTCTAACCACTACTAGCTGGCGCCTTTGTCTGTCTGTGGCCACAACACTTCGGGATGATTCAACATATAATAAGTCATTTGCTTATCACTCCCGTAAGTCGAGGCCTTAGTTCCGAGGCACATTAAGAACTGACTTTTCTCTAAATTGCTATCACAGTCCACCGAGTGGAAGATGTGCACTAGAGTCTCATCAGCTATCCTGTAAACTGTTAAATTTGACTTGATCAATGTCTCGAACAACTGCACGTCCTCCATCCCCCACCCTTTTATACTTAAATCGAACCCACCGACCCTTTCAAAGTCACCTTTATAAACACTAAGTATACCAAAACCGTATTGTCTAAAGTAACCAAAATCATCATCGATATCTCCACTGTACTTCATATCAGCTATTTCACTATCGGTTTTAGTTACCACATCGTTATTCTCTTCTGCGTTATCTTCAGTTACAGTCTCTATTACTTCTTCTTTAAATCTATTATAATCATCCCCATAAACCACTTCAGGATTGTATTGACTGAACACAATTGGGAAATAAACTTGATTATATTTAACTGTATTAATTCGTATTCTTCTAAGTGATATGTGATTGAACATCATGTCTACGTCAATAAAAGATACTAAATCATCAACGGTACACTCTTTAAGCCCTTCTGTTAATGCTGCACCTCTCGAAAAGGTTGTGGTACCCATTCCGACTACTTTTATAACTTTCCCATACCGATTTCTATAGTGATCGATTAATATTTCGGAATTCCTGTAATCCACGGAATTTTCAGGATCTGTATATAAAACAACGATTAATGTCACAGCCTCATCGCTTTTTAGAACGATGTCCTCGTAATTTCTCATAAATCGGTTGAACGGTTCAAATCTTCCCATTAAAGGGAGAATAAAATGTATTTGGCGGTAATAAACTGGGTATTCATAATTCTCGTTGGTCCACTGAAGCATCTTTGGCAGGTTGCTTTGTATTTTGAGCAAACTGCTCTCAAATGCTTCTCTTACGTTTAATTTACTGATGTCAAGGAAGCTGTTAAGAGTTTGTGAATTCGAATCGTCGAAATCTTCGTAGTCGTTTTGATAATTTTTACCGTTTGGGTCGAGTTGATCTAATAATTCTGCTTCTTCAATTGGTGCTGGATCACCCATAGGTAGTTCGCGTATTTCAGTTCCTGAAATACGATTAAATAAAGTTATAGTATTTCAGAGAACGACCAAAAGAGGAATGAAGAGTAAGTAAAAAATAAGTTAAGAAAAGAAATTAAGAAACTGTATCGAGGACGATCAAAATAGAAACGATGATTTAGTAAAGTATATAAATGATATACAGGAAACAACGAAGTTTGACATCCAAGAAAAGCAAGATAAGACGGGAGAATAAATTAAAAATACGTTAGTTTAAAGAAGGTGAAGGCTTGGCATCGACGACGACCTAAATAGAAAAGATGACTAAGTGAAGACGTAATTGTTGGAACAATCACCTGTGAAAGACTGTTGCAAATAGGCGTGCCTCCTGACTGTAGCCGTCATCTTCCTCCCGCGGTACCGGCGATATTTGAGAAGCAGGTCCAGCACGTGATCCACACCATGTACAGGCTGCAGCCGCGTGTACCCATAGAGCAGCTCGTTGAAGTCGATCACACGCCCTCGCTGTCTGGATGGTGCGTTGATAATTTCCATCACCTTAAATGACAAAAAAAATATTATTCACAATAGTAATAAAAGCAAACGCTAAGCAGGTTTTCTCACTATAAAAGCTACATTTATAAAGCTTAAAAATACATAATATATACAATGGAATGAACGATGTAGACAGTTTGCATTTAAAGGAATTAAAACACGATATCTCCAGACAAAAAAAGAACTCTGTGTCTGAACTAGACCATTTCAGCCAATTCAGCAGGACAAGGCATCAAAGATTCTGTCCTGGCCACTTCTTCATGCTAAGAAATAACTTAAGCCTCCCAGTATTATTAGGAATTCGGGACTCGATGGCTAAAACCCACGTAATTCTAGAGAAACCATTCTTACAGGGTAAGATTGGTTTCTCTAGAATTACATACATTAATTACCCAGATACAGTTGATAGCCAATTACCTAAACCCTGGTTTGCCAGCACTACGACAACTATGTCCTCCAGTATACGAAATCACTTCAAAAATTAAAAAATATACGTGAATTAAGTCCCATCAGTTTGGAAATAACATTTGAAAATCATTTTTTCTTCCAATCTCGATGCAATAATGGTTACATTATATAAAGGCCAAGAACTCTTTTAAATGTCAATATTACTCATTACGCAAAGTTTATTAACAAATTATATAAACACAGCAATAAACCTATTTATAAAGTAATTTGAAAGGTCATTTGACCAAAAAACATATAATTCAATTCAACAGTCCAAGCGTTTAATTATACCTTTTTTGACTTTAATTTTTTTTGGGACAGAGTCCATTTTTTTATCACAATTAAGTCCAAATAATAAAGGCCGACACTTACTTCTCTTATAACATCATCCAAAGCTTCTTTTAAAGGGGTCTCAAGGCGTCGTTTGGGGTTAGAGTGGCTGACAGAGTGTATGGACTTGGTGATGAAGTCAAAGGGTACGATATCTTCTACCTTATTAGCCTTGTAGCGGTTGAAATCTATCGGGGCACCTGGAATTTAAGCAGGACAACATCCTTGTATTAACATGCGTCATTTTAAGGCTTCATCAACTAGTATAAGGTTGGGTTGAGCTGAACAGAACATGCGAAATATACTTGTAAAGTGCTACAGATTCGAATCCTGGGAAAGCACCAGTGAGTTGTCTTTGAAAAACTTGTACTTATGTGGAAACCAACTTCCATCAGCGGTGTTCCCTCAAAATCATAACATGCAATTGTTTAAGAGGCACTTAATCTTTCTGGGCGGGCAATGCACCGTAATTTCCCCTGGTATTTCGGGTGTCCAGTTACTATCACGTTACCAGACAAGTCGTTTGTCTGTCGTAATTATAAAGAACAGGAAAACAGTAAGAGAACCTGTATATCCCTAGAGAAATTCTGGGATATGTGTGGCCTTCCAAACCGCATTGGAGCAGACTGAGCGATCTTCTATCTAAAAAACATTGTATCCAGCAATGGAAACAGTTAGTTACTTTTAAGTAATATCAAATAGAACCCCACAAATCCTAGCCGAAATTCGTGTACTGTGATGCTGCTATAGGATTTCCTAAAGTTGTTTACCTAATATCCTGTTGTCCCCCAAATAACCAGGTTCTCCCATTTTTGCCAGGAACAAAGGCACGCCACCTGGCAGGATGAAATTTGTCACTTGGTTTCCCGTAGCACCTAACTCCCGAACTGAAGCCTGTATATCTCGATGAAGGTCTAGTGACTGCTCTCTAATATCCTGGATTCGAAGATTCTGGAAATAATAAACACTTTTATCACTTTACTTGTATACATACCTTTCAAGTGTCATTTTAAAAGACTTAGATTTTCCTCTACTCTTTGAGGTTAATATGTGTTTAGGCGCGCTATGCACGTTATTTTTTGGGTATTAAATGAGACTGACCCGTCACGCGTGGCTATATACTGCTCGTTCGAGTAATGGAACTAATGAGTTATACTCATCTGCTATGTTTGATTCATTATTAATACATAATTGACAATAATTTACTTAAAATAATTTAGATATAGACGGGTTCACTATGGTCGCTGACTATGGGCCTTATTTGAAAGCTCAGAGTCACTCAGCGTGCGATGGAGAGGGCTATGCTCGGAGTTTTTCTACGCGATCAAATCAGAAATGAGGAGATCCGTAGCAGAACCAAAGTCACCGACATAGCTCTACGAATCGCGAACCTGAAGTGGCAATGGGCGGGGCACATAGTCCGACGAACCGATGGACGTTGGGGTCGGAAAGTGCTGGAATGGCGACCCCGCACTGGACGACGCAGTGTAGGAAGACCTCCCACAAGGTGGACCGACGATATAAGGAGGATCGCCGGTAGCCGCTGGAGCCAGGCGGCACAAGATCGGGTCTTGTGGGCATCATTTCGTGAGACCTATGTCCAGCAGTGGACGTCCATCGGTTGAAGCGACGAGACGGGTTTACTGGTGCATTGGTGAGAGTGCTCGCTTTGCCAATTGAGGTGAAGGTTTCGATTTCCGGAAGGGCAAATTTATGGAATTGTATTTTCTAATTAGTTTAAGCCTGGATCGATGAAGTTGCCTCCCACCAGGTAAGTACACGCCCATCTTGGAGTGTACAATCACTTTCCATCAGATGATCCGAAAATTATAAATGTTTCTACTTTTAAAATATAGGACAAAAGAGTAGTTATATTTCGGATGCATGCTATCCTAAGTACATTACAAGCAAATTCGTATAAGACACTTTAATAAAAATAAGTCTTTCTTTAGTCGACATTCACGAAGGACATTAGATAGGTTATTGCACCGGACTCACTGATAATCAAGAACACGTACACACACGGACACCTACTACAAACAAATACACTGATACACCAAAAACTAAAGTACAGGTAAATATAATTAATACTTAAAAATTATGATAATATCCAAGATGAGGTGGATATTTTCAATAATCTCAAACAAATGCGTAAAAATTTACCAACTCATATTAATATTAATAGTATGTGTTTAAAAATGTAAGTAGCAGCCCATTAACGTCCCACTACTGGGAACAGGCCTCCTCACTCCAAGAAGGTTTTTAGAGCATAGACCCACCACGCTGCTCCACTGCGGATTGGCAGGCCTAGTACACAACAAGTGTACTCTCTATTCCTTCACGCTCATAGTCCGATGTGACACGACCAGAGAGAGATCAGGCGCAGGAAAGACAACTTAACGTGCTCTCCGAAGCACGGGGGTGGATCACACCGCCAACTTCCCAACTTCGGGCAAACATTGAGAAAATCTTAATAGAAAACTCAATATTGGTTTTTCAATTGGCCCGACCCGGGACTCAAACCCAAGACCTCATGTCTGTAGTCGAACATGCTAACCACTAAACCAATGAGGCAGTTCATAAGTAAATAGATATAAATAAAATATTTCTAATAGAATTTTTACATTTATTATAAGTGTACACGTGTGCGTACACGTAACACGTTCGATGCCCGGATATTATCTCGTTTGTGAATCAACATGTCATTTAATGCATTTCACTGTTTATAATCGAAATCCTTTTGATCTTGCTATCGGCCAAATTGCTTTGGCATTATCGCAAATAACAATTACATCTGAGGTCAAAATTTAATGGATTACCAAGAAGTTACAGAATATGACATCATGCGACACTTTTTAATAAACAAAATACCTTCTACTACGAAGTTAAGATGTTCTTGAGACTGATACTCTGTGTAAATTAAGATCTCAGCCTTTTTTGAGGATTTAATCAACTATTTACCTAGTATTTATAACGTGCTTACTTCATTTTATATTATTCAGCTATAAGTCTCTTTTTATATTACTTAATTAAGTTAAAATACTATATGCGCGGACTGCCTCATTGGTCTAGTGGTTAGCATGCTCGACTACAGAAATGAGGTCCTGGGTTCGAGTCCCGGGTCGAGCCAATCCAAAAATGGATATTGAGTTTTCTATTAAGATTTTCTCAATATTTGCCCGAAGTTGGGAAGTTGGCGGTGTGATCCACCCCCGTGCCTCGGAGAGCACGTTAAGCCGTCGGTCCTGCGCCTGATCTCTCTCTGGTCGTGTCACATCGGACTATGAGAGTGAAGGAATCGAGAGTGCACTTGTGTACTATGCCTGCCAATCCGCAGTAGAGGAGCGTGGTGGGTCTATGCTCTAAAAACCCTCTCATATGAGTGAGGAGGCCTGTGCCCAGCAGTGGGACGTTAATGGGCTGTTACTTACTTACTTTACTATACGCGAACTTCTTCCCAAGATACGCGCTCCCTTAAATTAAGGAAAATTATAATATTTATAAAGACAAACAAATAAATGTTTAATAAAAATAAAATATTTAAAGACGCGTCCTCTGGTTGTGGCGTTACAAACTCTGGTTTTGTCTGCCATAATGTGGGTAGTCGAGCGAGGAGATCAACGTCGGGTGTTTCAATAACATATTCCACGATACAATTAGGTCCTTCTTTATTAATTTCACTATGAAAAAATCAACACTTATAATTTTAGATAATTAACAAAGTATAACTAGATTTAAAACATTCCACCAGAACACGTGGGCGCGTCCGCACTCTATGAAAGCCGAACCAATAATGGCCGCCACCCCGGCGCTAGGTATTATGTCAGCTGTCAACATCAAAAACGTCAAGTCCGATTCGATGGTAAATCGATTAACAATCTGTGCGTCGTTATATTTAATAACTATCGTTAGTATTAAATTGTTTCCCAAATAATACATAAAAAAACTATTTGCATTTATTAAACGTTTTGAAAACTTCCCCGCGTCTCATTACTCTATACAAGTATGCACAGAGCAATTGTGTAAAATGGACACAATGTTAATGAGGGTGAAATAGTCCATTCTTAATTTATACCAATACATAAAGCCATATACGGTACTTGTATTAAATATTTTTTACTAAATAAAATAAATTATAGACGAGAATATTTAATGCCATTGTTCTAAAAGCGTGGAACCCATGACATGATATTATTAAACTAAAAATTACTATATAATGACTGATATCGAGAAAGGTTTTATAACTAAACTAATATTATAAAGAGGAAACATTTCTGTTTTTGTATTTATGTATAATGTTTGTAATGTGTTCATGCAAAAACTATTGAATCTATTAAAAAAAAATTCACCAATACGAAGCCGTATTTTCACTGATTGACAGGCTATATTACATTCTCAAAAAAAAATAAAATATTCTGAGATATTCTTTATGAGAGCGTTGAGAAGCATGAGTGGATTAAAACTGAGTGACAGAGTAAGAAATAGTGTGATAAGAGAACGTTGTGGTATAAAAGAAGACGTAGTGACTAAAATTGAAAAAGGTATGCTTAGATGGTTTGGGCATGTAGAGAGAATGAATGAAAGGAGACTGACAAAAAGGATTTATGAGTCAAGAGTGAATGCGAAAGTTGGAAGGGGAAGACCGAGGCGAACGTTCCTGGACCAAATCCAGGACATTTTAAATAACGGCCAGGTCAAGAGTACTCTAAACCGACGAACTTGTATGAAAGGTTTAATGAGATTGAAAGAAGCGAAGGAGATATGCAAGGATCGTGGCAAGTGGAAGGATGTTGTCTCTGCCTACCCCGAAGGGAATGAGGCGTGATGCTATGTGATATGTGAAAAATATTCTACAGTATTAATATCTACAAAAAAGTCCACCATATGTCCAATTACTGTATTATGCCACTATAACAACTGTTGTCCATTTTAAAAGTGAATTAAAATGCCGACTATAATAAACCCATATTATTCATACCTCTGTATTAACCCTTATCCTATTAAATGATATTTTATATCTATAAAATACTTTTCATATTATTAAAATCGGATATTCTATTTGAAAGATATAACAAATTTAAAAATGTCAATCTAAAGAAAATAATACGCACATATAGACAGGAAACACTTTATGTATTCCAGAATGACTGTTTTTTTACTATTTATGTAAAAGACTTAATAAGCTCTCCTATTGTTTAGGTTATCCAAGGTAGTCATGCACATGTGGTATCAATCTTGCGATATGGTATTATATTTAGGGGATATGCTACTGACAAGGAGTTACCATTTCACAAAAACGACGTATAAGAACTATATTCAACTTAAAACCAATTGATAGTTGCCCTTCTTTAAGGAACTCAAAATAATGACTCTCCCTTCAATATACATTTATGAGATACTTATATTTGTAACGTAAAATCCAACTCCATTTCAAAAAAGAGGTCAAGGTAAACGAAATCCTACCTATAAAGATGACTCAAATATTATAGTGATGGCAATAAAAGTATATAATAAATTACCGTTTTACTTTCAAAACATTATAGAATTACCAGTCGTCGTCGTCGCTTCAACTGATGGACGTCCACTGCTGCACATAGGTCTAACGTAATGATGTCCACAAAGCCCGATCTTGCACCGCCTGGCTCCAGCGACTACCGGCGACTCTCCTTGTATCGTTGGTCCACCTTGTGGGAGGTCTCCCTACTCGCCGTGTGGCCCCGGCAAAAAAGAATAGGGCCATCCCTCCCCAGTGGGTGTCGTAAAAGGCGACTAATGGGGCGCTCGCACTTCACCACCCACACGCGAGCACACAGACAGGCACACAAACACTTACACGCCCACACTTTCAACGACTCACGGGCCCTGGGGGGTCGGACCTGTCCGACGCGCAGTTTCCCCTGCGCTAGGGCAGGCCCAGGTAGGCTATCGGAACCCCATCGGAGGTGTCGTGGTCATGTCTCGCGGCCTCCGGTGCGGCCGAGGATCTTGCCTTCGTTGGCCGGGTCGCGAGGAAGACAACCTCTATAAAAAATCACCCCAATCCTAAGCGGCGGCGCACCGCGAGAGGATGCATGGCTGATGGGATGATCAGTTGCTAGTGCGACCCCCGTCAGGGTACCGGCCGACCCCCTGACGAGTTACGCTAGGCTTATCCGGGCACAGGGGGCACTGCTCGGATGGACTTTTTATTTCCCCCATACTCGTGGGATCTCATATGGAATCTATAAACAAAAACCCAAACGAAGTTGTTGTGTCGGCGTTTTTCGCGAAGAAGGAGGCGAGTGAGGGTGGAAGGTCGCCGAGATCGTTGTCGGGCTGTAGCAGCCGGGCGATGGTTTCGTGCGAAAGTGACGCCGAGATGGCCTTCGCACCCGACCGGTCGGGTGCGGAGGCCACCGCGGTGGCTTTGCATGGACGAATGTGGCGGCAGCGCCAGAAGCGGAGGAGGGACTCCGAGTCGGGGTCCAACTCCTCCGAGGATGAAAGAGTAGGGGGTGCCCGCAAGGGCATCCTTAGGAAGAGCCGGCCGACCACCGGCGAAGAAGTAGGCCTAGCTGAGGCCATAGCGGCGCGAAACGCGGCCTCAGCTAGGGAGGTAGAGCTCCAGGCCAAGAAGGACTCTGAGAAGTCCAAGGCCAAGGAGCAGAGAGACCGGGCACTGAGGCTCTCTAGGGAGTCGTTGGTGTCCGGCGACGAGACGAGCGGGCTGCCGGCGGGTACCGTCGTAGCCCGCGCGGCTGCGGTTGCGGACTACATACGTAGTCAGGCAGCCAAGTCCCGCAACCTCAAGGGCACGGTGCAGCGTGGCCTTAAGGAAGCGGCGACTAAGATGGAGGACATGGTCAGCGACCTGGCGGGCCGTAACGACTCTGAGGAGTTACGGCTTCTCAAAGCCGAAAACGCTAGGTTGCTGACCGTGAACAGCACTCTCCGTGAGGAGATTCAGAGGGAGAGGGATGCGAGGCCGGCCAAAAAGGCGGCTCGCGTCCCCGATGAGGCCTCTTTGGAGGACCTCATCAGGAAGGTTGTCGCTCAGATGGGCGTCCCGATGGGCGCCCGTCAGGAGCAGACAAAACACCCGGAAGCACCGGTCACCCCGAGTGAGGGGAAGACAGGAGCATCTCCGGGTGCGAAGAAGAGAAAGGTGGCCGGGAGTCCTGTGAGGGAACCCGCGAAGGCGACAGGCTCCGCTCGGGTCGTACCCGAGAAGGAGAAGTCGCCGTCCGCCCCACCTCCGGAGGGCCCTGCCGCGGAAAATCCGTGGCAGGAAGTCACCCGGAGGAAGAAAAAGAAGAAGGGGGGACAGCAGTCGGCGGCAGCTCCCAAAAAGGCGGAGCCGCCGCGGAAGGCGGCCCAGCCCCAGGGGCAGAAGGCGCAAGGGCCTAAAAAGGCCAAGGCGCCCAAGCCCAAGAAGCCCCGTTCCTCGGCCGTAGTGGTGACACTGCTGCCGGAGGCGGTGGCTAAAGGCGCGACATACGCCAATATCGTCGCGGAGGCGAAGCTCCGCGTCGATATAGCAGAATTAGGAATCCCGGCACTCCGGGTGAAAAATGCGGCCACCGGTGGCCGGATTTTCGAAGTGCCGGGTATGAACAGCGGGGCCAAAGCGGACAGCTTTGCCCAGAAGCTGAAGGAGGTGGTCGGCGACGGCGTAGTCCGCATCGCTAGGCCTGTGGCCACCGCGGAACTGCGGGTGTCGGGTCTCGACGACTCGGTCACCCGCGACGAGGTGGCCGCCGTAGCGGCTAGGGTCGCGGGATGCCCCGTGGACGAGCTCCGCGTCGGCACCATTAAGTGGGGCAAGACGGGGCTGGGTTCCGTCTGGCTCCGCTGCCCCACAGTGGCGGCGAGGAAGTTGTCCGTGGCGGGTCGCATCCTGATAGGGTGGGTCTCCGCGCGCGTGACCCTTTTAGAGCGGCGGCGGCTCCAATGCTTCCGCTGCCACATGGTAGGGCATGTGCAGGCACAATGCACATGCGAGGTTGACCGCAGCGGGCTATGCTACCGCTGCGGACAACCAGGACATAGGGTGGCCGCCTGTACGGCGCCGACGGCGCATTGCGTCATCTGCGCCGCGGCCGGAAAGCCCGCGGACCATAAGGTGGGGGGAGCAGCCTGCGGCCCCCCTCCAAAGGCCCGGAATGGTAGGAAGAGCGGCGGGGCTTCGAAGAAGAAGTCCCCGCGGCCCGCTAAAGCGCCACAAGGCGCGCAGGCCAAAGCGGCGGGAGCAGCTCCTTCGGCGTCTAAATAATGACGCCGGAGAGGTTCCTCCAGGCGAATCTCAACCACTCGGCGAGGGCTCAGGACCTATTGTTCCAGGGACTGGCCGAGAGGTTGACACACGTCGC
>JACTOM010000078.1:797837-850767 GCA_015832385.1 Elymnias hypermnestra
ACACCGCCAACTTCCCAACTTCGGGCAAATATTGAGAAAATCTTAATAGAAAACTCAATATTGATATTTGAATTGGCCCGACCCGGGACTCGAACCCAGGACCTCATGTCTGTAGTCGAACATGCTAACCACTAGACCAATGAGACAGTATTCGCTTAAAAAACACCATCAATTACTTGAAGCACACATTTAAAGATTAAACAGATTAAAAGCTCAAGTTTTATTAATTTTTAAGCTTTATAGTTTTATATTAACAAAATGTTCGAAATGGAGAAAGCTAAGTTACAGAGTTCAAAAATAAATCTAACGTTTCCTTTTACAAACAATTAACCTGTGATCCATACATCATAAAGATAAAAAATATTTTGGCTCTGTAAAATTAATTTCACAACAGATTATTCACACGTCAAATATATATTTCTTAACTATTTTTCTGATTCTGAGGACAAACTATTCATACAATAGCTTAACCCCGGGTTAGGGCCGGGTTAAAGACCATTCTTTGTATAATTAACTACTGCTTGCTTCGTTTCCTCAACTCTGAGGGTCGTGACAACCACCTCTGATGAACAATTTTCTTTTAATAATGGAACGCCATTTGCCTCTGCTTTCCGCGGCGTGTAAGGCATCGTAGACGGAAGTCTGGAATGTGGTGCGGATCTGATCGGACCAACGCATTGGGCTCCGACCTCTTGCTCTCTTGCCATTAACTTTTCCAGTTATCAAGAGCTTTTCGAGGTTATCACCCTGTTTCCTGGCAATGTGCCCAAAGTACTCAAGTATTTTTTTGCGGCAGATGGTGGAAAGCCTAGTTGTAACATTGAGTTTCTTAAGAATTGATGCGTTGGTCCGATGTGCTGTCCACGGTATACGAAGCATTTTTCTCCAGCACCACATTTCAAAAGCATCGATGCGATTGCAGTCTGATGATCTCAAGGTCCACGTTTCAGCACCATAGAGAAATATCGAAAAGACGAGGCTTCGTAGTAGTTTAATTTTAGTTTTAAAAGATATTCGCCTATCCTTCCAAGTTCCATTGAGCTGAGACATGGCGCTCTTTGCCATTCCTTTACGCCTCTTTACTTCGATTTCACATGAGCCATTATTGCTGATATTGGAGCCTAATTAACTACAGCAACCTCTAAAATTAAAAGCTATATAGTGTAATCTTAAAGAACTAGAAATACGAGATGCAGAGACTGATTTAATATTAAGAAGAAATTAGGTTTTTTTTTCGCTGGGTAGTATTTATGCACGCAATATGAAGTATAAACCTCCATCCAGGAGTGTAGGACTCGCTGGCTGTACCAGGATGTCCACTAAAACCTAGCGGGAAACCAGAGAGGAAAAGCAGGCGAGCAAAATTGCGCTACCTGGCAGTTTCCCTTCTCCGGCGAAAGGGAGTAGTGTCTGCCATAAGCCCTCTTTGTCTGTTTAGTGGCTCCTTCTGCAAGATGACAGCCTCACAGAAGGAAGCCACTGCTCTACAACTTAACTCATCACGTAGCACAGTGCCTATAATGCTGGGGAGTGAAAGGTCGCTCCCAATCAGGGATGTCAGGGTCCCAATCTATAATGCTCGTCAGTGAAGTTGAGTGGATGGCGGTTGCCTTGCGAGACTGTCATCTCGCTGAAGAAGGCAAATGAGAGGGTAAGGGAGGAAGAGGCTGGAGCTCTCCCTCGCAGTCGGAGGAGGCTTGATGGCAGAAGCACTTATGCACTTCATACCTTACTCTATTGAGTGGTAGATTCTCATAGACGGTACCATCGGGGTCACTAGAGTGGAAGGCAGTTAGGGAACCTCTAGTGATCTCACTCATGGATGGGAAGGGATCCACTGGGTTTTAGTGGGTATTTTGTTATCAGTGAGTCCAACACTCCCGATGGAATTAGACTTTCATTTTAGTGCGTAAAGGCATTTCCCAGTGCAAAAAACAAGGGTCCCCAAGCTTAGCAAGAAAAGTTAGCTAACCTTGAAATAAGTGTGAAGTCTGTACATCTGCCTGTGGTCCTTAACAGGGTGCAGGGTTATCGCACGGTGCACCTCTCGTTTCTTGAGTCGGCCGGTGTACGCCTCCGCGCCGCTGCCATTGTGGTGCAGGATCGTCTGCATCTGCATACGGGAGTATTATCTTTGTAATATATCCTCTCATAACACAACGTGTATTGTCTCATTGATATTTGATACACGGAAAGAATACCCATGAGAAATGTTACTAATAATTCGATGGTCCCTACTTTTTATTATATTATTAGACAAAATTACGCTTTTTAATTTTGATAATGATACATATTTATTAAATTCATATTCAAATAAGCCTTTACATCACTTTTGAATCATCAAGTATCGTTTGTTTATATAATATTTAAATGTGCGACTGATGATGACATTAAAGAACGACTTACAATATTAAGTTACGAAGGTTCCTTCGCACCCTGTTCTGAGAAAAACCCACAACAAATTGAGCAATAGACTTAGAGCAATTCATTCACACCCATGTTTTTTTTCTTCTAAGTAATCCTTTTATTTATAGAATGATTTCTCGATTAGTTTACGTTTAATAAAGCGTCATCTTTGTCACTTCTTTTGGGAATTTGTTATAGAAACGTATACAGTTACCCTTCAATGAGTTCTCAATGGTATGCAGCCTGCTTGAATGTACAGCAATTTTATTTTTATTTCTTAAGTTATATGAGGTTCATTCCCTTTTTTCGTAAAAGAATCAATAATTTTATGGATGTTCAACAAGTTTTCTAAGATGTATACGTCGTGAAGTATCATTATTTTTACTATTATATTATTATTATATCGCACGTCATTAGAGTGCATAGGGATGGTCCGATCTGAACAATAGAGAGGAAAAGATAGATGCTTTTGAATGTGGTGGAGAAGGAAGCTGCTATCATTCACCGCAAAAAAGTCTAATGAGTCTATTTTAGACCAGCTACTTGATGACAATTGACTCTCGACTGTGTGCTTCCAAAATATCCTCAGCTACTTTGGCCAAATTGCGTGACGCCAACCCAGTAACTTGGACTTTTTGATAGTTACTGGCAAAGTAGAAGGTATAAGACTTTCCGGCTGATCGCGTAGACCAGCTCAAAGCGATCACGGGTCTATCATTGTTTGTCTACGAGAACAGCCAAGGACCAAACGGGATGGAAGGCATTCGTAAAGAAGATAACGCAGAACACGACTTTCAAGTATGAAGCATAGAACCGAGAACACAATATTTATCAACCTGGGTCATCGTTTTTTTTAAATCATGAAGCTATTAAAACATGATGCTTGATGAGACATATCATTAGTACAAAAGGCAATACAATGATAAAATATTTTATGTCTAATACACACTTAAATAAAGATTTTATACTTGACTCTTCATAACGTAGGCCAAACGAATTACCAATGGGGTGTTGTCTTTCCATCTCACACAGGTCCTCTCGGGGCACGGTTGCTTCGGGAGGTACCTGTATCGAGTGGCAAGGAGAGAATCGACGGAGGAATGTCACGAGTGTGGCGCGGTGGAGGACACTGCTGAACACACGCTCGCTGCGTGTCCGCGGTGGGCTGACCAACGAGCAGCACTCGTGGCAGTAGTCGGAAACAACCTTTCTCTACCCGCTATGGTTAACGCCATGGTAGGTAGGGAAGTCTGTTGGGGGGCGATGATCTCTTTCTGTGAAAGCGTGATGTCGCAGAAGGAGGCGGCGGAACGTCTCAGAGAGGTGGATGGAGACGCTTCCGCCATGCGTAGGAGGAGGCCGGGACTAAGACGGGCGGCCCATGATCGACGTCTTAATGTGTGGCAACAGGTACGAAGCCTATTGCCCGAAAGCGAGGGAAGACAGGTGACATGTCGAGTGCTCCGGGGATGCCGTCGAGCGGAGGAGATTTGTCGGGGGAAGCCTTGTAAGGCACATCGTAGGCGGGAGTGCAGACGTATTCCGATCCCGTGCTTTCGCCAGCGAACGTAGGGAGGAGCACCGTCAGGTTTAAGCCGTTAAACCGGCATAACTTGCAACGCCTCCTCATGGTGTTGCAGGTATCCACGAGGATTTCCTGATGTTAAAAAAAAAAGGCCAAACGAATTACGAGTAAGATTTCAAATTATAAGTGTACTTATAATTGTGATTGTTACGTTGTTGTTGTAGTTGTTGTTGTGACTGTTGTACGCCTTTTGTGTTTTTAAAATGATTTATAACTTACTAGCAGACTTGAATGAAAAAGATTTGAAATATGGCTGATTTCAATTTTACAAATGATTTTCGAAAAGAAATTACAGCAGTACTAAATATCTATAGCTCTTACATATTTTGACTATTCAGTTTGGTCGAGTTGTGACTATTGAATTGATTTTGAACTTTGTGTAGCGGCAATAAAGTGTAAATTGACTCTTTGAAGATAGAAACACACCGACATTGCTTAGACAACAGTGAGTACTTGTCATTTATTATGAACTTTATTGAATAGCAATAAAAGTCAAATTGACTCTACGTTTTAGTAAGAAAACGTTTGTATGGGAAACCGCCGTAAAAACAATCCTTAGACTTCAACGAACATTTAAAAAAAAGAATTAGGAAAATAGGACCAGGCGTCGTGGAGTTAAGCGCTTACCAACACATTTTGCGATTAATTTTTATATTATAGATTTGAACTTCCTGCAGCGATAATAAAGCGCAAATTGACAGTGAGTACTTGTTATTTATTATGTACTTTATTAAATAGCAATAAAGGTCAAATTGACTTTATTTTCCTACGAATCGCGAACCTGAAGTGGCAATGGGCGGGGCACATAGTCCGAAGGACCGATGGACGTTGGGGACCGAAAGAGCTGGAGTGGCGACCCCGCACCGGACGGCGCAGTGTAGGCAGACCCCCCACAAGGTGGATCGATGATATAAAGAGGGTCGCCGGTAGCCGTTGGAGCCAGGCGGCGCAAGATCGGGCCTTGTGGCGGTCATTACGTGAGACCTATGTCCAGCAGTGGACGTCCATCGGTTGAAGCGACGACGACGACGAATTAAAATAGAAAACGTATGTATGGTAAACAGAAAAGGGCTATTTTAGGGGCTTTCCCTGCAATTATTCGAACTTTTCTCGCCATAAAAACCATCTTTGGACTTCAAAAACCTAAAAAAAAAGAATTGTCAAAATTGACCCAGGTATTGTTGAGTTATGCCCTTACCAACACATTTTGCAATTCATTTTTATATTATAAATGACTATCCACATAAATTTGAAACAAAATGGTAAAGGGTTGATGGAATTCAAAAAATGAATAGCCTAAAACCCTACAATTAATTCCGCGTCGAATGGTCATGGTCTCAAGCCGATCGGTCTAGTAGTTTTCAAGTTTATCGATAACAAAGAAAAAAAGAATTGCTTATATATATAGATTAATCTTGCCAGTTATAGTAAACAACATAAGTATTTAGTACCCGATAAGGCCCATAGTCAGCGACCACGTTTCGGAGCCGTAGGTCATCACTGGCAACACGCACTGTTCGAAGAGCTTTGTCTTCAGATCCAATCAGAAATGAGGAGATCCGTAGCAGAACTAAAGTCACCGACATAGCCTTACGAATCGCGAACCTGAAGCGGGCGAGCCACATAGTCCGAAGGACCGATGGACGTTGGGGCCCGAAGGTGCTGGAGTGGCGACCCCGCACCGGACGGCGCAGTGTAGGTAGACCCCCCACAAGTTGGACCGATGACATAAAGAGGGTCGCCGGTATCCGCTGGAGCCAGGCGGCGCAAGATCGGGCACAGTGGGTATCATTTCGTGAGACCTATGTCCAGCAGTAGACGTCCATCGGTTGAAGCGACGACGACGACGACGACCCGATAAGAGCGAGAAACGGTTTTGAAATTATGAAGATTAGAAAGATATTTAAAGATTTCAGTTTCAGTATCATGCTTCCTATATGTCTATAAATGATTTAATTATAAAAACAAGATGCGTATAAAAAAGAATGACCTTTTTACGGTCTCGAGTATTGTTTACAAGTGCATTAATCTTTCATCTGTATCATGATGACGTCCTCATCATTCTGCAATGATGTTATTATCATTGGACCTCGGAAATTGTGTGAATTTTTAAGTATCCATTAATACAATCGTCTTTGTAGTTAGTGAGGACTACGTTTAAAGACTCTCCCTTAAAGATAATAATCCAGATAATTATGGTGATGATCTAAATGACGTTACAATGTTAAGGTCAGGTGAATTATTGTAGTGTCATCAATTCTTGGCAAATGTGTGAAATCACAAGGGAATAGCAAGTGTTAAAGTCAGTGAAAATTACGTTGAAAATTATGTTGACGTGTTATAAAATGGAATCTTATTTATAATATCATTGTTGTAATGTTCTGGTTGCATGCGCTTCCATCTGCATCTGTAAGTACCTTGTTAGACAAGACTACGTTATCTTTATCTACGTGTCTGCGTCTGGGTGTGAAAACTACAGAGCCCCATCGTTGTAAATGTGGTGAGTGGGTAAATCAAATCGGTCACCACGGTCTCTTGTCTTCGTAGCGCTGGTCTTCGTTGATGACAGCGACATTATCAGAAGGACCCTTGTCACCATTAACGTGCCGGCTATTCTCGAGCCGAATGGAATTGCACGTGATGATGGTAAGAGACCTGATGGTATGTCGTTGATGCCTTGGAAAAAAGGAAGGTCGTTGGTGTGGGATGCTACATGTGTTGATACGCTTGCACCATCTCACATTGACAAATATGAGAGCCTTGCTTTAGAATACATATTTGTGCCTTTTGGCGAGGAGACATTGGGCCCGTGGGCTCTTGAGGCTAAAAGTGACCCCAAGGCCGGTTGGTACTTCGGACAGCGTATAAGTATCCCTGTCCAAAGAGGTACCGCTGCCAGCCTTATGGGCACCCATCCATTTGCTTCTGATGGCGCATTTTAGTTACTTTTATTTTTTCTGTATAATGTTAAGGTTCGATATAATGTTATCATGGTTAATTGTATAGTTATATAATAATTTATATGCTTTTGTAATGTTTATATCATATAGAAAGTATATGAATATAGTAGATAATCGGTTTTTAACATTAATTAATTCAAATACATCGCGATGTCAACAGTCAGAGAACATGCCCCCGATATTGAGGCTATCAAATAATCAACCATAATGCATACGAGGTCTTGAATTGACTATAATTTATTTGTCAGTGCGTCACTTTCATGTCTCCGACATCTGGACGCATGGTCTGCTATTTATAATTAAGATCTATATATATGTGTCGGAGAATAAGAGAGAACGGAGAAGCATAAAGCACAAGAGGCGTAGGGTTCTCCGCCGACATCGTCATTAATGGGATGCATTATTTAATTTCTCATACTGTGGGCGTTCGCGGGTAATGTTGGTGCAATCAAAAGCTTTGTTAATTAACTCGGATTATAATGTTCAATCACTTAATGTTCCCGATATCATTTTACACAAACTCTTAATAGTAACAATAATAGCCAGGAACGCAATAGTTTCAATAGTCGACCGCCACTCGAGAACTGCCGAGAGACCACCGGACTGCCACTTATTGACTCTGCCCCCACGCCGATACACAGATGGCGCCAGCGTTCCACAGACTATTACACATGGACCAGCGATACACAGACTCTTGCACTCCGACATATATATATATAAATGAAATAAAACACATTTAAACAACGGACTGTTATCGCGAAACAACTGCTTAAGTATTTACTAAACACTAACTGAACCGCTTAATGCTACCCCTGTAGTTATCGATCCATTAGGAATATAGGAAAACCCGTTTGTAATGAGCATCTACGTCGCGAAAGGAATACTTATGTCAAATTTTAAGTCAATGGGACCTGTAGTTTCGGAGATTTCGTGGTGAGTAAGCAAGTGGTATTTCTGTTATGTATATAAGTATGTAAAGTAAGTAGCAGCCCATTATCGTCCCACTGCTGGGCACAGGCCTCCTCACTCATACGAGAGAGGGTTTTTAGAGCATAGACCCAACACACTGCTCCACTGCGGATTGGCAGGCATAGTACACAAGTGTACTCTCTATTTCGTCACTCTCGTAGTCTGACGTGACGGCAATCCGTCACGACCAGAGAAAGATCAGGCGCAGGACCACCCCCGTGCTCTCCGAGGATCACACCCCCAACTTCCCAACTTGGGGAAATATTGAGAAAATCGTAATAGAAAACTCAATATTGATATTTGAATTGGCCCGACGCGGAACTCGAACCCAGAACCTCGTGTCTGTAGTCAAACATGCTAACCACTAGACCAATGAGGCAGTCAGTCAAACATGCTAATGTATATGTATATATTCTGCTTATATGCTTATATATATATACTCTTATATATGACTTGAAATTAAGGATACGTGTTTCTTTCGCGACATAGACGCTCACTAAGAACGGGGTTCCCCATATTGCCACTGCATATAAGGGAAAAAGATCACTTATCGAGATATCTTCAAATCTCATCGCCCGATTGACTAGAAATTGGGCAAAAATGTGCCTTTCGCGACATAGACTCAAAACGAATTTCCTCATATTCCCACGGATAAAACCACGGGGAACAGCTAGTTTTTAACGAAAACGACGAATTAAAAAAAGTTTATATAACATGCGAAGATTTTTGCGTTACTCAAGATAACCATTTGTTTAAGATATTTTTTTCTACTTCATTTACAAAATTGAAATCTTGTCTGACAAGTTAAGTGATAAGGAATAAAATTTTGCCTTATCCACGTATTACGAAACATTTGCTAATTTCCTGATCCAGATTATACTTATCATATTGTTTTATTTGTCAGAATATTTGATGAAACCTTCACAGATCTCAAAATTCTTAAAAACCTATACATTATAATATAAGAATAAGTAAAAATTATAATATAAGAATAAGAAACGGCTTGACTGAATTTCTTGAAAGTTTCGCTCAAAGAAAACGAACCAGGAACCTCTCAGTCTCAAAGCGAGTAACCTTATAGGGGAAAGATGACTTCCGCCCATAATTTTATCGGCTGTCTGTAAAATCGGTTTACGGACAATAGTTTACGTGATAACGTCATAAAAAACATTCATCAAGTAATAAACAATGAAATTAGGCCGATAGCGCGTCTCTACCGCTCGTTCCGCGCTCTCGTCCGCACGCTCGGCTATGGCGGAACATGACAATGACTCGTGATTAGCAGTGCGTCCAACTGGCAACCCTCGATTCATAACACGTTACACGTCATATAATAGGCGTGGAATAGAATAGGGACTATCCCATGGAAAGACCTGGGCTGGACAATGCTTGTTGATTTCAGCAGAACTCCTCAACAGGTGAGCTTGACAATGAAAATGTTGTTGTCGTTGAGAACTCAGCACTTACAGTTGTTGATGAGTAAGCAAGTAAGTATGGTATGAGTAAGTAAGTGGGACGTTAATGGGCTGCCCATTGACGTCCCACTGCTGGGCACAAGCCTCCTCACTCCAAGGAGCGAGGGTTTTTAGAGCATAGACCCACCACGCTGCTCCACTGCGGAGTGACGGGAATCCGACACGACCGGAGAGAGATCAGGCGCAGGACCGACGGGTTAACGTGCTCTCCGAGGCACGGGGGTGGATCACACCGCCAACTTCCCAACTTCGGGCAAATATTGAGAAAATCTGAATAGAAAACTCAATATTGGTTTTTGAATTGGCCCGACCCGGGACTCGAACCCAGGATTTCATGTCTGTAGTCGAACATGCTAACCACTAGACCAATGAGGCAGTTGATGAGTACTTAGCTGGAAAACATAGCCCAGTTAGGTAGGTCCAATTTCGATAACAGACTACAGATATTTTCGTCCGATATTCCTCAGTGCCTGAAGACCAAAGTCTTCGAACAGTGCGTGTTGCTAGTGATGACCTACAGTTATGAGACGAGGTCGCTAACTATGGGCCTCATCCGGAAGCTCGGTGTCACTCAGTGGGCAATGGAAAGGGCTCGGAGTTTCTCTACGTGATCGAATCAGAAATGAGGACATCCTTTGCAGAACCAAAGTCACTGACATAGTCGTATGAATCGCCAAACTGAAATGGCAATGAATGGGGCACATAGACTGATGGACATTGGGGACCGAAGGTGCTGGAGTCGTGACCTCGCACCGGAGGGCGTAGTGTAGGGAGACCCCCCACAAGTTGGACCGACGACATAAAAAGGGTCGCCAGTTGACGCTGGAGGCAGGCAGCGCAAGATCGAGCCTTGTGGACATCATTTCGTGAGACATATGTACAGCAGTGAAGGTACATCGGCTCAGATGTCGACGACGACGACATGTCTTCTAGATGACATGCAGTCTAAATTGAGTAATTTAAGCCAGGAAGCAGCGAAAACTGGACTTAAAATCAATATCAAGAAGGTGAAGACAAATAATTCTTCCCCTTTGCAAATTGGCACAGGACCTCTATATCGCATCCAGTTTTCACATATTTGGGCAGTGGCGCGACTTTGACTTTGACTTAGGACCGGTGTGGCAATCGCGGAAACTGACCAAGGATTAAAGTGAAAATCTTCGGCTCCAATGTTAAATATGTGTTGTTTTATGACTGCGAAACGTGGAAGTTCACGAAAGACATCTCGCGCCAAATCCAAGTCTCCTCCTCCAATCCTCGGAATCTACTAACCTGCTAGACATATACCATGAGACCTCGATCTAACATCAAATGAAACGGCAAAAGTGGAGATGGATTGGCCATACGCTACGTCAGGATTCCAGTCATATACCCAAGCAAGCTTTGGAATCCAGGTAATAGGAAACGTGGCCGACTCCGTTCGACGTTAAGTGTGTCACTAATTTAATTTCGAAGTTTATTAGATTGAACATTAGATGCATGTTAAAACAAACTCAGGTATAAACATCTGAAAAGGTAGACAAGACGACGCAATCTCGTTTACTTTCGCGTTAAGATTTCACATTACACAGGTCACCTAACCGGTTCCTTAGATACCTACACTTGCTAAACAAATTGTGAGAGGTAATTCTTTTTTATAAACACCATTTGCCAAGCATGCGTAACTAAATAAATATAAATTTTAACAAAAAAAGAACCGCCTTCAAAACAAACTTACAAATACATTAATATGCTCTAAGGAGTAAGAAATAATTGCGTATTCTTTTATAGTGTTCTTCGTATTGTTATATTCGGTGTCAGCCAAGGAAGATGTTCCCCGGGTGTTCACTTGGCAGCTCTCGCGTTTCTCCCTTCTATAGCTATATATATAGGCACCTCAGCTGACACCGACTATATAATGTATTAATGTATTTGTAAGTCTGTTTTGAAGGCGGTTCTTTTCTTGTTTAAATTTATATTTATTTTTTGATTTTTAATGATCGCCACACCCGGGATCAAACCCGAAACCCTTGTACCACCGCTTCACACATAATTCGCCTTTCAAATATTGCAATGCAGCAACAAACGTAAGGTCATTGGCATTTCATTACAGACAGTTATAGACTTTGTCAAAAATCACACTCTTACTATAAGCCGTTGAGGAGTTCCATTGATCTTCATATTTAACTACGACTAGCGCTTGACCATACCGAAGTTACGGTAGGCGACTCAAGCTTATAGAAGATTCTGGCGAGTATCGATGATTTGCTCCTAAGAATTGAAGAGTTCCGTCACTTTGTCATAGATTCCATCATCATAACCTTACCAAACTATCACAAAACAACCTGTGATGTATATCCTTTCTAATAAAAAAAAGAATCGTCGAAATCGGTTGGCGTGATCTTGAGTTATTCGTCCATTTGTCGTGCACATGCTTACGCAAATTTAAGACTTATCCGGTTTTGTCATGGATGCCATCATCAGAACTGGATTTTAAAAAAATGGGACCCTATGACAAGCACCACTTTTCATTTAAAAACATAAATCATCAAGATCGGTCTACCCAGTCGGGAAATATGAGGTAACAAACATAATAAATTGATATTTAAATACAGTCGAATTGATAGCCTCCTCCTTTTTTTGAAGTCGGTTAAAAAAGTATTACAAATCCGAGGCATTTGTGTGTTTGTATAGAACTACTGAATAGTTAGTTAGTTAGTTAGTAGCAACCCATTAACGTCCCACTGCTGGGCACAGGCCTCCTCACTCCGAGGAGCGAGGGTTTTTAGAGCATAGACCCACCACGCTGCTCCACTGCGGATTGGCAGGCTTAGTACACAAGTGCACTCTCTATTCCTTCACTCTCATAGTCCGATGTGACGGGAATCCGACACGACCGGAGAGAGATCAGGCGCAGGACCGACGGCTTAACGTGCTCTCCGAGGCACGGGGGTGGATCACACCGCCAACTTCCCAACTTCGGGCAAATATTGAGAAAATCTTAATAGAAAACTCAATATTGATTTTTGAATTGGCCCGACCCGGGACTCGAACCCAGGACCACATGTCTGTAGTCGAACATGCTAACCACTAGACCAATGAGACAGTCAACTACTGAATGGAGTTAAGAAAATCTTTTATTGTTTAATAGTCCATTTATCTAGGAAGGCTTTGGACTATATAACAACATTTTACTAAAAATAGCAGCGAAAATTCGTAAATTCCTTTTAAGAGCTTCCGTTGCGTGTACTACGTAAACGGTTAAAGTTACACAACGATCGTGTATAACGGAATTATTCCTATTGGAAAGCTCTAAAAAAAATTCTAAGACAGCATATATCTATCTTTTAAGTCTGACTCAGTATAAACATTTTTATAAAATGTAACATCTTTTTAAATTAAATAGGTTAACTTAAGAATCCCACAGCTTTATTTCCTTATAAAAACAAGACAAAGGTGGATCGTTGTCTTTATATCAAAATTTAGATATACAAAGATAACTAGGTCCTTCCTAATCTCAATAGAACCCGTCCTAATCTCAGAACCATAGCGATAACTAGATAAGGTTGCTAAGTGAATTTGCGCTACTGTCACTCAAATCTCAAATTTATCTCAAGACGTATTATTTAAGAGTGGCAAATAGATAAATCTAGACACGCTGAATCCCAGGATTTATTTAAAGTAAAAGTCGGTCGAGGATTCTTTATTTTAGTACTATTTAAAGGTGGTCATATTCAGTCAATTAATTGCAGCTGAGTCGCACAACTTCGTCTGCATACATTATTGCTTATATAACTTAATTGACAGCGGAATTAATGACGGAATTAAAAAAACATTGTAAAGTACATATTTTAAAATGCTTGAAGTAGCTTCAAAGTTCATTGCGATTACATAAAATTACAGGGAACTTTTATATCTGTGCTAATTTTTGAAGCAGAAGAATTTGTTTCTTGAATGCGATATTCTGAGAAACTATTGGTCCGATTTGAAAAATTCATTCAGTTTTAGATATCCCATTTATCGAGGAAGACTGGAGGCTATACACCATCACGCTAAAACTAATGGGAGCAGTGCACCAATGAAAAATGTTTGAAAATCGGGTTATTTCAATTTCAGAACTTTCGCTAGGTGCCATGCGTAAACAATTGAAGTTTCGCAAAAATGATGTATGACAGAATTGTTCCCCTTTAAAGGTTCAAAGAAGTCTACAGCAGCAGATATCTATAACTATTTTTATGCTAACCAAATTTGTTCCCCCTTCTTATGAGGTGCAGATGGAGTTCCGCGGATCAATTAATCTATATACATAATAAATAGAAATATTACCAAAAAAAAGAACCGCCTTCAAAATAATTTACAAATATATCAATATGCTCTAAAAAGTAAGAAATAATTGCGTATTCTTTTATAGTGTTCTTCGTACTTTCTCGTTCTTCGACTCCAAATATAAAAATACGAAGAACACTATAAAAGAATACGCAATTATTTCTTACTTTTTAGAGCATATTAATATATTTGTAAGTTTGTTTTGAAGGCGGTTCTTTTTTTGTTAAAATTTTTATTTATTTTTTGATTTTTAGTGAATCTGAAGTAAACTAACAAATTTGTCTCAATATGTGTACACCTAAAAACGTGTTGCAATGCAGCAACAAACGTAAGCTCATTGCTATTTGATTACAGACACTTATATTTTCTGCCATAAACCGCACCCTTACTGTAAGCCGTTGAGGAGATCCATTGATCTTCATATTTAACTACGACTAGCACTTGACCATACCGAAGTTACGGTAGGCAACTCAAATATCTGGATAGCCTATAGAAGATTCTGTCGAGTATCGTTCATTTGCTCCTAAGAATTGAAGAGTTCCGTCACTTTGTCATGGATTCCACCATCAGAACCTAGCCAAACTATCACAAAACAACCCTTGAAGTAAATCCTTTCCAATTATAAAAGAATCATCGAAATCGGTTGGCGTGATCTTCAGTTATTCGTCCATCTGTCGCGCTTAATGCACATTTAACACATATCCGGTTTTCTCATAGATGCCATCATCAGAACTGGATTTCAAAAAAATGGGACCCCATGACGAGCACCACCTTTCATTTAAAAAAAATCATCAAGATCGGTCCACCCTGTCGGGAGATATGAGGTAACAAACATAATAAAAAAAAATACAGTCGAATTGATAACTTCCTCCTTTTTTTGAAGTCGGTTAAAAATAGATGCCACTTTTCGTTGTAATTTTATAACTCAAGAACGAGCTCACCTATCCAAATCAAATGTTCAGGCTTTATTCGGACTATTCAGTAGATGGTTTATGTGAAGTTTACTCAAAATCAATAGAGCGGTTCTTCATTTATCACATGTTTTGTAACAAATGAATTCAATAAATGGCGGATTATTTGGTAATGGAGATTCTGCTGTCAAATTGAAACTTTTTTCAGATGGGGATTGTGGTGGTTCTTTTGTAATTGTTTTTTAGTTTTGCATAGCCCATTTATTAAGGAAGGTTGGCTATAATGATGTTCTGACTATTAGTTGAATATCAATGAAAAATGTTCCAAAAAAGGTGAACACGTATTCCTTTTGAAAGCTTCCGTTGCGTGTACCGCTTTTACGGTTAAAGTTACCTAACAATCACGTATGATGGAATTGTTCCTCTTAAATTGTTCTACAAAAAAGTCTACAGTGACATTTGTCTATCTTTTAAAGTTTAATCGCTATAACCTTTTTTATGGTATTCGGATTTGTTTCTCACTACAACCCTCTTTTATATGACAAAAACTAAGTTGTAAATAAAAGGTACTTTAATAATGTCATCTGACGTAAGAACAGGTTTAATAGGTTTTAACGGGAAGCAATTAATTTGGGTTAAGCCATGATGCTGTGTAGTTAAAAATTAGATTACCTCCTACCACGTTAGAGAGCTTCCAACATAGACTGTGTCATCACTTACCATCAGGTGAGACTACAGTGCTAACCTGTCATCAATAAAAAAAGGTAGACCGGTTTTTATTCTAGGGAAATCACAATAAATTGAATCTTCACATCTAATGCCGATGTTCCTTTATTGATAATATTATCAAATCAAATTCGATACATTAATTATCTCTATTATTATTACAGTTGATAAAATTGTTGAATTTTATCACAACTAGATCTATCTTGATAAGATTAAATAGTCATCGTGAGTTTTTTAAAGGATACATTAAAAAACTCACGATGGGAATTTCAATTTGGATATAAAATTTGAAATGCAAATATTGAGTAAGAAATCTCATGTTGCAGATCGAAACTTCGTACTTTCGGCTCCATTTTGAGTGACGAAAGTGTCACATTGCTTTTGAATTGAAAAATCCGTACCAAAGAGAAAACTTATACTTGGTGACACATCTTTGCTGGTATCGTGATACTGCCCATTGCCCAAGTCTCGCACCAGTATCGGTAAACCTGGAAAGACGCAACGTGGCGACCCATCGCCACGGGATGCGTCATGTTTCACATTTTAATCTTTTTACAGAACTGAACGAGAAAATTTAACAGAAGCAATGAACCAGTGGCGTAACGGTGCAATGATCTCATGCAATATCCAGTGTTTCCCTTCATAATCGCGGACTACACCACCAAAATTCTCGACCTGACTGATGCGGCTTCCTTTCGCGATCTCAGTAAACCCATGGCCATACAAAACAGGAATTGGGAGCAGCACTATATCAATACATACAATGTAAGTAAGTAAAAGTAAGTGAGTAGCAGCCCATTAACGTCCCACTGCTGGGCACAGGCCTCCTCACTTCGAGGAGCGAAGGTTTTTAGAGTATAGACACACCACGCTGCTCCAGTGCGGATTGGCAGGCATAGTACACAAGTGCACTCTCTATTTTGCTCTCATAGTCCGTTGTGACGGAATACGACACGACCGGAGAGAGATCAGGCGCAGGACCGACGGCTTAACGTGCTCTCCGAAATATTGAGAAAATCTTAAATAGAATACTCAATATTGGTTTTTGAATTGGCCCGACCCGGGACTCGAACCCAGGACCTCATGTCTGTAGTCGAACACGCTAACCACTAGACCAATGAGGCAGTTCACAATGTAAGTACATCACTTTATATATTTTTATACGTACTTATGGCGTACTATCGGCCGTTATCGAAAGCTGTAGTTATATTGAAAAGAAAAACTATTGTATAATAAGTCATTAAATAAATAAATAAATAAAAAAATTGTTTATTGCTTTTATAATTGTTATACATGTACACAACACACTAATGAAGCATAGAACAGGCATCGGAAAAACAACTGTAAAACAATAAAGCGAAACGGAACAAGCTCAGCTGAATGCTGTGGCGTGTCCACAGCGCTGATTTTCAGCTTGTCCCTAAAGATTGTACTAACGCCGTAAAATGTAAAAAAAAGGCAAATAATAATAATACGAAAAACACACATTAAAAACGCGAAAGAAAAGACAATACTATGATTATAAGTGATTACAGCTGAGACATATTATAAAAAAAAAAAAAAAAAANTTAATTAATTATTTGATTAACACGTTGTGCTCGTAAGGTTTAATTTACTATACTGGACTGGACAGCAAACAAATAAATTATTTATTGTATTATCAAAATTTAGAAAGATGCCACACTAGTTAATTAGTTTAGTTATTTTATTTGTTTTTATCAAAACTTTTTCTGTTCTGGTTAACATTTTAGAATTTTGGGGTTACTAGTTAGTAGTATTAGTGTCTTATCTTTCCAGCGTTTTTATAGTTAGTCATTAAAAAAGGAACCTAATGATGATACACGTGGTTTTAAGGTAGAAATCTATATCTGTTGTGGCAGCAGTGGTGATCCTTCAGTTTAGACAACAGGACCACAGCCATTATTTCAAAACTTCCTCACAAATTTGTAATAAATCCGTTTTCAAAGAAGTAGATTCCCAAGAGTAAAAGATTGCTGCTTGTCTTAACATTTCCAATATTAAATTTTCTAATGAGAATATATAATATCAGGTATCATCAAGTCATTAACGTGTTAAGGTTTGAAATGTGGCTAGCTTTATTTGTTACAGATATGCATATATATCACCCGGTTTTGATGAATAAGAGCCAAAATCCATGTGCTAAGCATGACTGTCCCATTTGTCTGATTAATTCAAACGTGAGTCATGTTTGTGCCTGTCCAGATGATATGGAGATGGTGGGCGATCATTGTCAACGTAAGTCACAATTTAGAATGAAAGTTACTTAATCTTAAAAAATACCTTGTTGATATAGATCTAGGATTATTAAAGTATACCATTTGATCACTTAACAACATCTGCTGCATCCCTTGACTTAGATGCATCACTTTATCTTCTTTAAATATGGAGATGGCGTTTACTTCACTAGCAGAGGCTTAGGGGTAGATTCCCATTTAGAACATCGTCTGGATGGCTTCGGGCGTGAATTTTTACCATCCTACTACGAGAGAGGTGCCGCTAAGCCTAATATTTGCATTCCAGTAGGATGCTATAGATGTGTATAAGAGACAATTTCTTAAGTTATATGAGGTGCATTCACTTTTCTTCCTAAAAGAGTCAATATTTTTATGGACGTACAACAAGTTTTCTAATATATATACACCGTGAACTGTCATTATTTTTTCGACGCATTTACGCTTGTTTTATATGTCAATTGAATTAATTCTTCTTAGGACTTATTTTATTTGATGTATATAAAATATTTTATTGACTTTCTCACATTTATTGCGTTTTTGATTGCATTTGTAAACTTTAGGCGATAATATAGTTTGTATTTGAAAGTTGTCATAAATAAACGAGTAAACAACTCGTTGCTTAGTTACGTAGTTGAAGCATGCATACGCACCACGGGACGAAAGTATGGCATTGCCACCCGCGTTTTTATCACAATTTTTAGTTGTTTTTTACTTCTTGTGATATTTTCTCGTGTTTCGTATTAGTATTAAAGTACAAGATGCAAGTGACTATAAGTATATATGTATATCTTGAGCCTAATAACCTTAAGTTTAATTATTTTTATAGTATTTAAACGCAGTTCCTACAGTCGGGTGGTTAGCATGTTCGACTACAGACATGAGGTCCCGGGTTCGAGTTCTATTATGATTTTCTTTCTCAATATTTGCACGAGAGCACGTTAAGCTGTCGGTCCTGCGTCTAATCTCTCTCTGATCGTGTCGGATTTCCGTCACATCGAACTATGAGAGTCAATGAATAGACAGTGCACTGTGCAATTGTGTGTTTATATCAATGTGTAGAGGAAGTGAAATTGACTTATTTTAAATTCATTCTATATGCATTTTGTCGTAATTTCTTTTACGTAATGTAGAGACCACCTTACAGTAAGTACATTGTCTATACTAATACGTATTATAAATATGAAGAGTTGTTTGTTTGCAGGCGCTTATCTCAGGAACTACTGATTGATTTTGAAAAATTATTTCAGTGTTTAATAGTCTATTTAACTAGAAAGGCTATATATCGTTACCAATAAATAACAGTGGAGTTTTCCTGGGATGTTTTTCTTTTGGAAGCTTCTGCTACCTGCGCTGCGTAAACGGTTAAAGTTTCGCAAAAGTTATGTATGACAGAATTTTTCCCCTTTAAAAGTTCTAATAAAAAGGTCGGGACAGTATGTGTATATCTTTTAAGATTGGCTCACTATAACCTTTTATATGCTACGCAAATTTGTTTTCTATCTGTATCTTATAAGGGACTAGTTAGTCTTATAAGTAAAGTAAAGTAAGTAAGTAGCAGCCCATTAACGTCCCACTGCTGGGCACAGGCCTCCTCACTCCGAGGAGCAAAAGTTTTTAGAGTATAGACACACCACGCTGCTCCAGTGCGGATTGGCAGGCATAGTACACAAGTGCACTCTCTATTTTGCTCTCATAGTCCGTTGTGACGGAATACGACACGACCGGAGAGTGACCCGGCGCAGGACCGACGGCTTAACATGCCCTCCGAGGCACGGGGGTGGAGCACACTGCCAACTTCCCAACTTCGAGCAAATATTGAGAAAATCCTAAAAGAAAACTCAATATTGATGTCAGGACCTCATGTCTGTAGTCGAACATGCTAACCACTTGACCAATGAGGCAGTAGTCTTATAAGTATTTTGTATTAATTTCTTTTAAGTCAAGTGTGATTGAATAATCTGAACACCAAACATACATATTTTTATTATAATAAAACGCCAAAAAATTAAAAAGTACGCGAAAAACATTGGGCTCGTCCGGGATTTGAACCCGGGACCTCTCGCACCCTAAGCGAAAATCATACCCCTAGACCAACGAGCCGGCTGCGTAACAAATCCAAAACCTCGTACATAACATTATATAACATAACAGTTTTGTTACCAATTTCCAATGGCTTTTACATTATTATATAACTAAAAAACCCGTTCAGACTTCATTTTAACTCAATGTTATATTATTCAAGCGTTCAAATTAAAATTTATATCTTTACAATAATGATTACAAAAGTTGTAAAACAGATTATAATGGGACAATAAAAGTTACATTGAATTATTGTTAAAAAAACAAAGCTAGTATCGTCACCTCATTTGCGCTTTTGTATGTATGTTTGTAACGTTGTCACACAAAAACTACTGGACAGAGTTAAAAAAAATTTTCACCAAAAGAAAGCTGCATTTTCACTGCGATATTATCTATATTAGTTTCTTAAAAAAAATAGCGATTCCCAATAAAAATGCATTAATGTAAGCCAAGGTAAGAAAAATCGATCACAAAAATCTGTCATCGCGTGCGTTGCGAAAACTATTGAAGGTAGAACAAAAAAATGTTCTACGATATTACAGAACGTATTGATATCTATAAAAAAGTCCACAATACCATATATCCATCTACTGTAGTTAGGTCACTATAACTACTTTTTTACATTTTAAAAGTTAATAAATAATATAATTAATAAATCTGTCATTCTCATTAAACCTTTTATACAAGTTCGTCGGTTTAGAGTACTCTTGACCTGGCCCTTATTTAAAATGTCCTGGATCTGGTCCAGGAACGTTCGCCTTGGTCTTCCCCTTCCAAACTAAACTGTTTGGCTAAGCACCAAAAAGTTTATTGCGTTTTCGTAGATTTAGAAAAGGCCTATGATCGAGTGGTGAGGAATGAGGTGGTGAACGTTATCTACGTATGGGGTGAGCGGTATACTTAGAGTAGTAGTATACTTTGAAGTCTCTTTATGACGGTTCTAGTGCTTGTGTCAGAGCGTACACGGAGTGGTTTCCTGTCGAAAGAGGTGTTCGACAGGGATGTGTTGCGTCACCATGGCTTTTCAACCTTTTCATGGATNACAAGTAGAAGAGGTGAAAGAATTTGTATACTTGGGATCTAAATTTACAAAAGATGGAACATGTGAATGCGATATTGAAAGGAGGGTGAATGCAGAGAATATGGTAAATGGTGCTCTGCACGCCTTTATGAATAGCCAGATGGTGTCTCAAAGGGATAAGAGAACTTTGTGGTATAAAAGAAGACGTAGTGACTAAAATTGAGAAAGGTGTGCTTAAATGGTTTGGGCATGTAGAGAAAATGAATGAAAGGAGACTGACAAAAAGGATTTATGAGTCAAGAGTGAATGCGAAAGGGATACCAAGTGCTTTTAATTTTGCTATATGTCGGACGTCCTACATAAATGTTGTTACGAATTTAAAAATGTATTAGATATATATGTTGTTAAGTAAAATCTGTACATCGATTAGCTTAAAAACATTATGAAATGTGTGACGGGTTTGTTTATTGTGCTGTAATTAAATTAGTTTTAGTAACTGTTTAGTGCCAAAGTATGGTAGCTTTTGTAGGCAATCTATCACAATGGATTTTGCAATTTGATTGAGAAAGTGTTAATATTATGAGCATTTTATTGGTTTATATATGCGTGGTCTAAGTAAGCTGGTATAACGAGAGACAAGTGCAGTACCATATCTTGAAAAATTATACTCGACTGAGTTTGTTATGGGTTATTTAAGTAGCCTTTTACAACACTTTTGAATCGTCTAATAATTTAAATTTAGTAGTTATCATACACTAAAAAAACTCCATAATAAACTCGTAAAAAATTGCAACGAGAAAACATTTTTTTAATGTAAACCTCGCGTTCCCATCGCTTAATTCATCTGACCTATATCAATGTAGTTCCTTCGTCTATAACAGAAGTCGACAACCTTCGGACATTTCAATGATATTTTTACGTTTTGCTGACATTTTATCGCTTCACCTGACTTAGTGATAATACAGTGCAAGATAGTAACGCGCTTATTTAATAAAACTTAAGGTTTTTTTACACTACATTGTTTTAGTTTTTCAATCGATTTTACATTAGCTGATCGTAATCAGACAGGTTTTCAATGTTTTGCAAAATAACTACACAAGAAAGAATGAAAGCTTTATTTAAAGCATTGTGTGAGATAACACATACTTATATACAAGTTAATATACAAAATGTAAGTTTAAATGCTATTAGCAACCCCCACATAGTACCAAAAAACCAATACACTTTGACCTTATGGTGTAGTGTCACGTCTCAGGTAAAGTATCATGTTAGCCTTTTCAAATATAAAATACATTTAAATAATTTCAGTAGTGTAGATATTACATTATATTTAAATCTCTACGTATTCAAAGTGAAAGTTTATGCGATCCTACGACAGATAACGTAAATAAAATACTCTGTAAAGAATTTTTTTATTAGCACTACGTTCATTTGATAGATTTATATTATATTATACAAATATAGAAAAAGAAAATAGATAGACCAACACAAAATAAAAATACATAGGAAAGAATAATAATATATTGAATAATAAATACATGCTCCCAACGCGCTTACTTGCTAAAACATCAACGTTTGTCAGCCGCTGAATATAGATAGGCTATATTGGCGCCATTTTAGTATTGTGCTTAGAGAAGTTCTTGGGAATCAGCAAGTCTTTAATTTCGTCCGAACCAGTGATAGTTATAGTTAGTTGTGAGTCGACAAGTAGGCTCACAGTGTTAACTAATTTTTTTATCGTTTCTTATATAGACGTTGTTGACCACTGGCCTAGAGAATGGGCGAATCCTGTCTAGTATCTCCGTGACACACGGACGTCCCTGACAACAACTATTTAAGGAGCCACAACATCAATCACGCGAGTAGAGGAAGCACCCACTTGCCCCCCCAGCCCGGCCGTAGTATTATAAGTCAGACGAAATAACGTACACGAGGAAACGCCAATCTTGTGTGTTTCCTTCAGCTGACCTTATGGACGAATCATACTTAACAGGGCGCAATTTAATAGGTGTTCAAAACGTGGGCGGAGATTCTACTACTTTAACAAGAACTTCTTACTCCTAGATACGATATTTAACTTATTTAACGTCACCTCTTATATATCGCAAAATACATTATAGCCCATCGCTCGCATCAGCTGTTTCACCGGCGACGCTGTTCATAAAACGTAATCAGTTTTTTTTGTAAGTGAGACTGCTTCCCATCGCCTCAAATGTTTCTGTCCATGTATCTCATGGCTATCTATAAATTAATGGAGCTTGACAGAGCAGCCAATGCCAATACGGAAGCCATGGCACGCATAGATTTGTATTTTTTTTTCGCTGGGAAATGCATTTGGGCACGAACCCTGACCTATAGGTCAGGAGTGTGGGACTCTGCGAGGGAGGAGACCTCGCAATACCCACTAAAACCCATTGGAACCCTCTTCATCCATACGTGAGGCACCAGGTGTTCAACTTACGCATTCGTCCCGGGTACCTCAGATGAGTCCAACCGAGGATTCAAGGAGTCGGGAGGAGGCGCACAGACACGCGCCGCCTAAAACCCTGCCTCTATCGGCGGCGTGGGGGAGCATCCGATGCATTCTCCCACTCTCGCTCATGGGCTTCCTTAAGCAAGGCTACGGTCTGGTAGAAGTAGGATACTCCGGCCCCCATCTTCTCATTGAAAAACATCGCACCTATAATGGTCCCCAGCGAGAGATCGCCGCCGATAAGCGCCACCAGGAGGTAACATTGAGGTCACCAGGCTGCACAATCTACCACAGCATGATTCGTTGAGTCGATAGCTGCACCACACTATTGGCAAGCGGGTGACTTCTCCCGGCCAATTCTATGCAAAAACTTTCCGAAACATCCAAGCCCAGTCAGAACCTGCACCAATCTGTAGAAGACCGAACCGTGCTCTCTGGAAAGTCATTGTTCTAGATGAGATCGGATCGGCGCCACAATAACCACGCCCGCTAATGGGAACCTGAGGCTCTTCTACCGGACCTCGTCGGCATCAGCCCACAGACTCTGCGCTCTCGCCGCCACCGTGTGTCGGTAGACGGCCGCAACAACCTCTACCCACAACTCCCACGGAGGATCGTCCGCCAGAAGAGTCGCCGCTGTCCAGGATACTGTACGGTACCCCTCGTATTGCCCTGATCGCTATTATCCTGTGTGGCACAGATTTGTATGACAAATTATGTAACACTGATGGATGTGAAAGAAGGTGAGGCTAACGCATTTTTTCATTTTCCACCAACAGTAGCAATAAACACTAATAAGTTTGCTAGTAAATGAACTGTCGTTTATAAATAGGACCAAGTGAAAGTTAATACCAAGAAACACTATTTGATTTTAACAAAAACAATTATCAGTCATCCATATGCCCTTGATTTTTTATTACACAGATATTGAACATTTCGTGAGTGCCGCGACCCAATTCCGATAGTATCATATGATTTTATCACAAACGACACACGATAACACCAACAAAAACGGCCTGGACCTGTGAAATCTTAAATCTATACATATTGTGTTGATATAAAGACTGATTTAGACCTTGGTACTTAAAATTGTTGATAAGTTCACATACTTGAGACATATTGTCCAATTAGATGGCCAAAATTCGAAGAACTCCGCTAAATCCAATTTGGCTGGGCTTCCCGAACAAAGGGCTAACAGTACCTATCAGCTGCGAATCCAAACGTAGTTGCTGACTGTAGGCTTCATGCTAAAGCTAAGAATCACGCCTGCAATGGAGAGGGCTATGCTTTCTAAGCTTTCTAGACGATCACATCAGAAATGAGGAAATATTTAAACAAACCAAATTTACTGATATAGCCCTAGGAACTGCTGAGCTGAAGTGGACATCGACAAAGGAAATAGCTTAGGGGACCAATGTACTTTGGGGCCCGAAGGTACCTAAATGCCAACCATATCTATCGGTGGAGCTAAGGAGCAAAAGTTCAGGAACAATAGACGTCATTTGATGAGTAATGGACGTTGATCGTTTGAAGCGACGTCTAAGACAATATTTACATATAATATGTACTTGCAAACTGCCCTCGTTTCATTTCGGTACGTCAACTTCCCTCTGTCGATGCGCAAGTATTTGTTTCGCAATAACTCTTACAATAATTATTTAAATTACATTATGTAAAGGGCAGAAATATTCAATAATAATCACTTCTAAAACTAAATTTATTTAATTAGGTTTATATTAAAACTATCCTTTACTAAAACGCCTTTAAAATTAAGCAAGTTTTTGTCCTAATTTTAAAGGCAAAAGCGGTTGCAGTGAATTATCTTTAAGAGATAGATATATGCTGTCTCGGAGTTTTTCACAGAACGTTTTAAGAGGAACAATATGGCAATACATTATTTTTGTGTATCACACTTAAAACGCATGATTTTTGCTGATTTCGTTGATTAATATTGTCACAACTCGATGTAATTAACGTTATTTACACACAAAATATAGCCTATGTCTATTGACAATAATTAACGTTCATATGGCGAAAGAACTTTTTCAGTAAATACAAGGGTTCCGAAGAATACCCTAGACATATAAACAAACAAAACACCTATTAAGTATAATATAAATACTATGTAAAAATATATTAAACTGCGCAATATTTACTACAAAGTTTCATTTCAATGATAAATTACATTATTATTTATTTTATGATTATTTTATTATATGTTATTATTGATTTTAGTGTTGCTTTGATAATTTGATAATTTATATATTTGATAATTTAATAAAAAAACTGCCTCATTGGTATAGTGGTCAGCATGTTCGACTACAGACATGAGGTCCTGGGTTCGAGTCCCGGGTCGGGCCAATTCTAAATCGATATTGAGGTTTCTATTAAGATTTTCTTAATATTTGCCCGAGGTTAGGAAAAATTTGGCGGTGTGATCCACCCCCGTGCCTCGGAGAGCACGTTAAGCCGTCGGTCCTGCGCCCGATCTCTCTCTCCGGTTGTGAAGGATTAGCGTCACATCGGACTATGAGAGTGAAGGAATAGAGAGTACACTTGTGTACTATGCCTGCCAATCCGCAGTGGAGCAGCGTGGTGGGTCTATGCTCTAAAAACCCTCTCTCCTATGAGTGAGGAGGCCTGTGCCCAGCAGTGGGACGTTAATGGGCTGTTACTTACTACTTACTTGATAATTTAAAAAATTAATGGTTCTATTATTTATTCACTAGCTGCTCCCGCACCTACCTACGTAAATAAAATAACTCTTACTTATTCCTCGGCTATCTGCCAGTAAAAGTCTTTTGAAAATCGGTCCAGCAGTTTTAGAGATTAGCCGGAACAAGCCGAAAGAAAAAACCCTGTCTATATTTCTTGTTTAAAGATAACAACTACAATGACCGCGATTAAAAAATTGCTACAACATGTTATCAATCAAATCGAAGATGCATAATTTCGTACGTGAAAGTTATCGCTGATAAATTGAACGAACATGACATTATTAATAAAATCAAAGTGAAATCTTTATATTAAGATACCGCGATCAATTCTGGACTTACCTATACATAAGTTTAAACAATATGTAAAAAACCCTTTTACACGTACACTATTATAAATGCGGTAGAGATGAGAGCGTTGAGAAGCATGAGTGGATTAAAACAGAGTGACAGAGTAAGAAATAGTGTGATAAGAGAGCGTTGTGGTATAAAAGAAGACGTAGTGACTAAAATTGAAAAAGGCTTAGATGGTTTGGGCATGTAGAGAGAATGAATGAAAGGAGTCTGACAAAAAGGATTTATGAGTCAAGAGTGAATGCGAAAGTTGGAAGGGGAAGACCGAGGCGAACGTTCCTGGACCAAATCCAGGACATTTTAAATAACGGCCAGGTCAAGAGTACTCTAAACCGACGAACTTGTATGAAAGGTTTAATGAGATTGAAAGAAGCGAAGGAGATATGCAAGGATCGTGGCAAGTGGAAGGATGTTGTCTCTGCCTACCCCTATGGGAATGAGGCGTGATGCTATGTATATGTATGCTATTATACTTTCAAAGAATATTAAAATGACAGATACGACTTTCTTTTAGGACCCATATATATGGGTTCAATCATTTTGAGGGCCTCTCTTGCGAAATGGCGCGAAACATCGCTTTGCTGACACGTTACCGCTTGACCTGATAAGTGATAATTCAGTATAAGATAGAAGCGAGCTAATTTGTTAAGAGGCAATTTAACACTTATGGTTTCTACACAGCGTAGTAACGGAACACAAATCTAATGCTTGGCTGCCGTCTTTACTGGTAGGGTGTTAACTAGTCACGCCTGAAGCCTCCCACCAGTCCAGACTTTAGAAAATGCAATACCGGGGATCGAATGCGGGTCGTTCGCTAGCATTGCCAACGAGGCCGTCCTGCATTCGATTGCCAGATTTAGGAAATTGCATTTTTTAACTTATCTGAGTCTGATTTGGAGGCTTCAGCCTTGGCTAGTCCTACCAGCAACGATGTACCAGAAAAAAATATTATCACTCACATTAGGTGCCCCACAGTCAAGCGCGATCTTGTAAGCACTTCGACTGGTCGGGAGTGTGGGGCTTACTATCACTCCGAATACTCACGAAAACCCAACGAACTCATCCTGAAGTGGCACACCAGCGGCTCGCTTGCGCAGTCCAATATAGTATCCCGGATGAATCTGATTCAAGGTTCCAATCAGCGGGAGGAGGCGCGCATAGCCGCGTCTTCTGCCACTCAACCTTCTGCGACGGATAGCAGGGGAGTCAGGCTCCAACTCCCGCTCTCTCCCTCACGAGCCTTCTTTAACGGGATAACGGTTTCGCAAAAGGAGGTCGCGGCTCTCCAACCCGCTTCGCTAGTGACCATCGTAACAGTGACACCAGAAGATGCCGCTGAGGACTCCACGCTGGGTATTCTGCCAAGGTATGGTATGCCGAGTCGACGGGGGCACCACACGCATGGCAAATAGGAGATTCCTCTCGGCCAGCAATCTGATGCAAGTACCAGTGAGCCCCTGCCCCAGTCTGTATGACAGCGCTCCAGATTTCCTTGATAAACAATTTTGTAGCCGGGGGCGTAATACCTCCACTGACACTGCTATAGAGGCCTCAAGATATTCTCTCCATTTCATGATCGCAGTTATTTCTGCTAGTACTCTGACACTACGGACCTCATCGTAATCAAACATTTCTCCTCTATTCTTCGCGGCTTGTTGTGTTGTTTACTTGTAAGCAATAAAGACGGCCATCCTGCAATGAAGCAGTCTGATGGGTCTGTGCTTTATAAACCCTCTCTCCTATGCCCTCATAGGAAGCCAATACCCAGCAGTCGGACGCTAATAAGCTGCTAACTTGTGTATAAAAGTTGTATTAGTTTCTTGAAGAGGGTTGCTTTGAAAAATCTATTAAAGTTTGAAAGATCCTAATTTATTCCTGTTGTTATATCAACTCGATATTAGCTACGTCACTTAAGTCATTAGTTATACCAGAGCTTGCCAACCTTTATAATTCTTACATGATTAATATATTTTTACATGTGGCAGAAACTACAACTATTGTCTATTTTCTGTTTTATCTAAGGATAGCTCTGCTAGATTTCTGGGAGACCATAAAGAGGAAACCATTTGGAAGTAAATTGCTTTTTACCGGGTGAGTGCATTATCACTTAACATCGCGTGAGATGACATTCAAGTGCATACCTTCCGCCAATAAAACATGGCACGTATGGTGTAACGAGAGAATATATTTTTTTATTGCTGACAGGTGAGTTTGCTGGTAAGGTGGTAACTAGCCACGACCGACGCCTCCTACCATTCCAGGTCTATACAAATAAGAAAACGCATTATGCCCCTGCTGGGAATCCATCGCAGGATATCATGCGAAGTCTTGAATACTCGAACTATTACTTATATACCATTCATTATCCATTTTTCTTTTATTAACCAACTTCAAAAAAGGAGGAGGTTATCAATTCGTGTGTATTTTTTTTATGTTTGTTACCTCATATCACCCGACTGGTATCACCTGAAAGGTGGTGGATTGGGTCATTAAATCCAGTTCTGATGATGGCATCCATGGGAAAACAGGTTAAGTTTTAAATTTGCGTAAGCATGTCCGCGACAAATGGACGAATAACTCAAGATCAAGCCAACCGATTTCGATGATTCTTTTTTTATTAGAAAGGGTTACCTCAAGGTTTGTTTTGTGATAGTTTGGTATGGTTCTGATGATGGAATTCATGACAAAGTGACGCAACTCTTCAATTCTTAGGAGCAAATGAACGATACTCGGCAGAATCATCTATAAGCTATCCAAATATTTGAGTCGCCTACCATAACTTCGGTATGGTCAAGTGCTAGTCGTAGTTAAATATGAAGATCGATGGAACTCCTCAACGGCTTACAGTAAGAGTGTGATTTTTGCCAAAATCTATAACTGTCTGTAATCAAATGCCAATGACCTTACGTTTGTTGCTGCATTGCAATATTTGAAAGGTGACATATGTGTGAAGCGGTGGTATAAGGGTTTCGGGTTCGATCCCGGGTGTGGCGATTTTAATATAAATTTAACTTTGTAAAGTTGTTTGATTTAAACGGTGTTATCTCATATGAGAAACGCGTTTTAGGTGTACACATATTAAGACCAATTTGTTAGTTTACTTCAGATTCACTAAAAATAAAAAAATAAATATAAATTTTAACATAAAAAGAACCGCCTTCAAAACAAACTTACAAATACATTAATATGCTCTAAAAAGTAAGAAATAATTGCGTAATCTTTTATAGTGTTCTTCGTATTGTTATATTTGGAGTCGGTGTCAGTCAAGGTATCTACATATATAGATATAGGTGGGAGAAACGCGAGAGCTGCCAAGTAGACACCCGGGGAACATCTTCCTTGGCTGACACCGACTCCGAATATCACAATTCGAAGAACACTTTAAAAGAATGCACAATTATTTCTTACTTTTTAGAGCATATTAAAGTATTTCTAAATTTGTTTTGAAGGCGGTTCTTTTTTTGGTAAAATTTATATTTATTATGTATTAATTTTAGATTAACACATTTTATATTTATAGATTTATATCGTACAGATTTATATATATTTTTGTATTACTCGTCTGCCTGTATACTAATAATCCTGCAACTTTCTCTTAGTTTAATACCATGTCTTTGTTTCTTAAAATTAAAACAATACTCACCTCGTGGTAATAAATCTACATAGAAATCTAAAAAGTTTTATTGGAAACCAAATAAATAAATTATGCCACCAAATATTCTAATTGAATATGGATTTCTTCATAACTTAAAAGCCCCTGGGGATTATGATGCCTACTTTGAGAACCTGTGACGCTATTTATAATGTTTTTTGTGCCTGAATGCAAAACACAATAAAAACTTAAAAGATAATAAACTCAACATTTCTTGAAATAAAGTTAAATTCGTTTTGAATAACTAAAATCTTTTGAGGTATATTAAATTGCCATTAGTGATTAAGGTATTTTAAGTTGATTGCAGTGCTTTTAGAACTTAAATAGAATATATTTTTCCACGTAATAATTCATCCTATTATCTTTATTAATATTAAAAAGACTAAGAGTCCGTTTGTTTGATATAACTTTCGCATTGTTTAAGATATCGGAGTATCAATGGTAATGGTGCGAATAACTGCTTCTCTAGGAAAAGTCCAGAGTTCCATTCCCGGCAAAGGAAATTTAGGAAACTATATTTTCAAAATTGTTTGAGTCTTGACTAGTGGGGCTTCGACTGTGGCTAGTTATCAGACTACCAGCAAATAAGTGACGCCTTTGCATTTCTATACGATGCTGTAGAGAAACCATAAGAGATAAAATACCTACGCCGTCGTCCTAGCTCGCCACGTCCGCACGTGCGTGCTAGGTGGAAAATTTGTATAAAACAGGCTAGTTACATTAGCCTTAGATTTTCGATTGAAGTAGGTCCTCACTAATCGCGAATTGTGAAAGTCTCTCAACCACCAAGAACCTGAGCTGTAAACTGAAGAACCAATCCCTCAAAAACTGAAGACGGAAGCACTGAACTCTGACCTAACTGACTGACTGAAGACCTAAGCACATTGATGACCCGAAAATTGTAATAAAAAAAAAACCCGAACCCAATATAGTCCACTGAACCTGGAGATATTTGTCTGATCTTGAATCCCTCCCCAACAAGTATATAACACAGACGAAGTCACGATATATAGTGTATGTAATAAAAATTGTTACAATTTGACAGCAATTCTCTTTGCGGGACAATGTAATTGTGCTAAACACTTGTTTTAACAAGCAGCCAATGGCAGTGGGGTCGACGACCACCAATCACTGGGAACATCGTTTTGACCATATTAGTGTGGGAGATTACTCTCCACACAACCAGCTCTGACTTTTCAAAAGAATCGCAAAGAAAAATATGATAACGTTTCACTGAATTGAATTTGTATTTTTAAAACTCTTTATCCAAATAGGCTTTAATAGCATTTTTGAATCGTCACACATCCTTTTCCGATATACAACTGATGCTGATATTAAATAACGACTTAGAATCTAAAATTACAAGGGTTCCTTAACGCTCTCTTAAGAGAAGAATCCACAAGAATCCCAGTAGGGTTTCTTTTCTTTAATAATGACTGTTCTGAAATGTAAACTTGTACGTGCTTAAAAATATTGACACTTTCAAGAATAAAAAATTATTTAAGGGTATTTAAACGTTTCCATAAAACAAAACTCACAGAAGACGTTCTAGAGACGTCACATGATAAATGTAAAACCTTAATTAAAAGAAAGGTAAATGAAAAGTCTACAGTATAATTTAGAATATATAATCTATTTAAAATCGACCTTTCGAAACAGTATTAGATTCGTTACAGACGGACAGGCTCGACCTTTCATAAGAACTTTTAATACATGAAAGAAAAACGAACTTATAAAGTGATTTTACGGTAGAAAAGGTTCAGAAATCGTTTATCCGGTTGAGCAAACGATTTTGCCTCTAAATAATTTTAAGAAGCATGTCAAAAACATTGTTTTACAAAAGGGATATTATAATATTGTAGTATTTCGGCGATAAAAAAACTAAATCGAAAAGAGTAATTGTAAGAAACCGGCAAGAAACTCAGTCAGGTTTCTTCTCAGTGAACTCAACTTTCTAAACCGGTGGTAGATTAAATACCGTGTGGACAGAAACTTGAAAAATAGTTCGAAAGTTAGATAAATAAAAAGTTTAAAATAATATGAAATAAATGTATATACTGTAAGTAGTAAGTAAGTAGCAACCAATTGACGTCCCACTGCTGGGCACAGGCCTCCTCACTCCGAGGAGCGAGGGTTTCTAGAGCATAGACCCACCTGCTCCACTGCGGATTGGCAGGCATAGTAAACAAGTGCACTCTCTATTCCTTCAATCTCATAGTCCGATGTGATGGGAATCCGACACGACCGGAGAGAGATCAGGTGCAGGACCGACGGCTTAACGTGCTCTCCGAGGAACAAAGATGCAGCACTCCACCAACTACACAACACAAGGCTAATATTGAGAAAATCTTAATAGAAAACTCAATATCGATATTTGAATTGGCCCGACCCGGGTCTCGAACCCAGGATCTCATGTCTGTAGTCGAACATACTAACCACTAGACCAATGAGGCAGTTTTTATATATTGAATCAATAGCTTTCATGCTTTTACTACGTAACCTTTCAATTAGTTGTTTACTCATTTAATTATGACAAACACAAACTATATTATAGCCAAAAAATAAATTTAGATATGCAATCAAAAACATGACAAATCTGTGAAGTAGCAGCCCATTAGCGTCACACTGCTGGGGACAGGCCTCCTCACTCATATGAGGGAGGGTTTTTAGAGCATAGACCCATTACGCTGCTCTATTCCTTCACTCTCATATTCAGACGTGATGGCAATCCGACACAACCGAAGAGAGATCAGGACTGGCGGCTTAACGTGCTCTCCGAGGCACGGAGGGGGATCACACCGCATTTCGCCACTTCGGGTGAATATTGAGAAAATCTTAATAAAAAAACTCAATATCGATTTCGAATTGGCCCGACCTCGGACTCGAACCCAGGACCTCATGTCTGTAGTCGAACATGCTAACCACTAGACCAGTGAGGCAGTCTGAATGACCAAATCAATGAAACTTAATGCATATTTTAAAGAAAATAAGCTGTAATAAGAATTCAAATATTTTGACATATTAAGGCAGTTAACATAATGACAGTTCACTGCGTATATATATTAGAAAACTTGTTGTATGTACATAAAAACATTGACTCTTTTAATAAAAAGAGTGAATGTACATCATATAACTTACGAAACCAAAACAAACTTGTTATAAATTCTAGTAGGCTGCATAAGATTAACAACTCATTTAAGGGTAACTGTATACGTTTCTATAATAAACTCCCACAAGACGTTCTAAAGATGTCAATTAATAAATTCAAAGTCTTTGTTAAAAGAAAGTTGATAGAAAAATCGTATTATAAGTTGCAAGATTACCTAGACGATAGAAACGCTTGGGAGTGAACAAATTGCTCTAATTTTAATTAAAATATAGTAAACTAATATGTTATTGTAATGATGATGGTAAAAAAAAATACCCGACTGAGTTTGTTGTGGGTTCTTCTCGGATCAGGGCGCGAAGGAACCCTCGTAACTTTAGATTTTAAGCCCATCTTGAGTACCATCATCAGATGTATATTAGAATCAGAGTGTGGGAAAAAATATATAATTTGACTATTCAAAAGTGCTGTAATATTCCTACTTGAATAAAGATATATTTGATTTTGATTTTATAGAAGAAATGCGTATTTAGTTATGCGCCGAAATCTTGAAGCATGCAAATGATCAAAAATAAATTAATTGTATTAGTAATTCTGGCTGCTCTGCGACACAAAAACTAAGTGTATTCGTCAAATTTAAAACGTGTTCTTTGTGTTTTTTTAATAAATATTGATAATAACATTAATAGAAAAGAGTAGCTATTGAGTTCCTTGCCTGATTCTTCTCCATAGTACATACATTCCGAACCGGTGGTAGCTTCATTGACAAGAAAGTTTATTAAGTTTACTATAATTAAAGAATATACAATTAACCATGATAACATTATATCGAACCTTAACATTAATACAGACAAAATAAAAGTAACTAAAATGCGCCATCAGAAGCAAATGGATGGGTGCCCATAAGGCTGGCAGCGGTACCTCTTTGGACAGCGATACTTATACGCTGTCCCAAGTACCAACCGGCCTTGGGGTCACTTTTAGCCTCAGGAGCCCACGGGCCCAATGTCTCCTCGCCAAAAGGCACAAATATGTATTCTAAAGCGAGGCTCTCATATTTGTCAATGTGAGATGGTGCAAGCGTATCAACACATGTAGCATCCCACACCAACGACCTTCCTTTTTTCCAAGGCATCAACGACATACCATCAGGTCTCTTACCATCATCACGTGCAATTCCATTCGGCTCGAGAATAGCCGGCACGTTAATGGTGACAAGGGTCCTTCTGATGATGTCGTTGATGCCGGCGTGTCTCGGAAGACGACCAGCACTACGAAGACAAGACAGACCATGGTGACCGAGTTGATTTACCCACTCAACACATTTAATTAAAGAATATTTTAGTTTGGTTATTAAATTTGCAAATTATTTGCCATTCCTGACACGCACGAAAGCATTTATTTAATCGGAAAGCAATGTAAAGTGTTTACTTTCGATACAGGTATGATGAAAAGAGTATTTTTATGTTTATCTTGTTAATCCTACCCGTTCTAACCATTACCAGCTGACAGTATAGTTACGAAATATATTCCCATAGCAAACATTAATGTTACAACTACATTTTATGCTCCATTGTTCCAAGATGTCTCACTAAACAATGGACGATAACATTATTGATAAAAACATAATTATTAGGCATGCCGGCGATGACGAACGTACTCTTAAACTGACGTATCTGTATGAAAATGCTAGATAGAATAGACTTAACATAATTCAGCTAAAGCCTTTTTTTTATTGCTGATAGATTAGCGCTTGACTGTGATCTCACCTGATGGTAAGTGATGATACAGTCTAAGATGGAAGCGCGCTAATCTGTTAAGAGGCGATATACCCCTTACACGGTTTCTACACAGCATCGTACCGGAACACAAATTTCTTTGTTTGGCGGTACGTTTTTGCTGGTAGGGTGGTAACTAGCCACGGCCGAAGCCTCCCACCAGTCCAGACTCAGACAAATTAGAAAATACAATTTCCTAAATTCGTCCTACCGGGGATCGAACCCGGGACCTCCTCTAGCAAAGCGAATACTCGCATCACTGCGCCAGTGAGGCCGTCAAGTCTATCTATTTTAAAACTAAATAGAAATCAAATGCATCGGACCAACGCATCAATCCTTAAGGAACTTAATATTAAATTAATAAACCTTAATTTACATACATACATCACGCCTCATTCCCATAGGGGTAGGCAGAGACAACATCCTTCCACTTGCCACGATCCTTGCATATCTCCTTCGCTTCTTTCATTCTCATTAAACCTTTCATACAAGTTCGTCGGTTTAGAGTACTCTTGACCTGGCCGTTATTTAAAATGTCCTGGATTTGGTCCAGGAACGTTCGCCTTGGTCTTCCCCTTCCAACTTTTGCATTCACTCTTGACTCATGAATCCTTTTTGTCAGTCTCCTTTCATTCATTTTTAGTCACTACGTCTTCTTTTATACCACAACTCTTCCACACCATTTCTTACTCTGTCACTCGGTTTTAATCCACTCATACTTCCCAACGCTCTCACCTCTACCGCATTTATTTTACTTTTGTGATTCTTCTGCCATACCCAACTTTCACTACCATACATATTTCTTATCTATTTATATCTGCCCTTAATTTAACTATATATAACTAGTTGACTCATGCAACTGCGTCTGTGTACACATACTACTGGATGCGAATACAGCCCGCCAATCAATATACCTATGCAATTTAAATCTCTGATATCTTTGACGGCCTCGCTGGCGCAGTGATGCGAGTATTCGCTTTGCTAGCGGAGGTCCCGGGTTCGATCCGCGGTAGAACGAATTTAGTAAATTGTATTTTCTAATTTGTCTGAGTCTGGACTGGTGGCAGGCTTCGGCCTTGGCTAGTTACCACCCTACCAGCAAAAACGTACCGCCAAACAAAGAGATTTGTGTTCCGGTACGATGCTGTGTAGAAACCGTAAGGGGTACATCGCCTCTTAACAGATTAGCGCGCTTCCATCTTAGACTGTATCACTATTACCATCAGGTGAGATTACAGTCAAGCGCTAATCTGTCAGCAATTTAAAAAAAAATATATCTTCTCAGATATCCATTTTTATGAAATGTTATGAAGGGTAATTTGGATCTACATAAAATATACAATGCATGTAATGTATTTAACTGGATATAGAATGACAATACTTTTGTAAATAACACATATTTATTTGTACTATATAAAATATGAAAATGATTACTGCGTTTTTACATATATTTTTAAGATATAGAATTTTGTAGCATTTATTTATTTTAAGCGATAAAAATGTTTGGACTTGATTCCAGTTGCACACGAAAGAAAAATATTACATATTGTAACATAAACTATCTTTAGAACAGTAACCGCTGAGTTTCTTGTCGATTTCTTCTCAGCGGAGACAACGTTCTGAATCGGTGGTAGAATTGTTACCAACGGACATACTACTGATGATTCAAAAGTGCTTTAAATAAAGAATATTCTTATTTTAATATTGTGTGGAGTTCTGCGAGGAAAGAGACCTCGCAATATCCACTAAACCCTCTTCATCCATAAGTGAGACACCAGGAGTTCAACCTTCGCATTCCTCCCTGGTACCTCAGATGAGTCTAACTGAGGATTCAAGAAGGCTGGGGGAATTACGAAAAGAAGCGCCGCCTGGTACCCTGCCTCCTTCGGCGGTGAGGGGGAGCAAGAAGTCTCGCAGAAGAAGGACATTCCTGCCCACATATTTTCATTGGAGAGTATCGCGCCTATAATGCGAGAAACCCGTGCGAGAAATCGGCGCCGATGAGCGCCATCAGGAGGTGACGCTGAGGTCCCCAGGCCGGACAATCTACCACAGTGCGATACGTTGAGTGTCGATATGCCCACGATGTCACCACAGATTTTTTTTTATTATTGCTGACAGTTTAGCGCTTGACTGTGATCTCACCTGATGGTAAGTGATGATACAGTCTAAAATGGAAGCGCGCTAATCTGGTAAGAGGCGATACTCCCCTTACGGTTCCTACACAGCATCGTACCGGAACACAAATCTCTGTTTGGCGATACGTCTTTGGTGGTAGTTTGGTAACAAATTAGAAAATACAATTTCCATCCTACCGGGGCTTGAACCCGGGACCTCTGCTAGCAAAGCGAGGCGCAGCACTGCACCAACGAGGCCATAAAAACTTATGGATCTAGCTGAAATATGAGGAAATCTTAGTCTACATCGCGATGGTACGATTTCTCGCTTCTCTGGTGGTGGTCCCTGGTTGCATTCCAGATAAAGCTAAAATTAGATTGCTATTTTAATTTGACTGATTCTGAACTGGTGGGAGGCTTCGGCCGTGTAATTAAAATGTTGTTTATTCAACTAGGTTCAAAAAAACCCTTTTGAATCCAAACAGAAAAATCACCCGATTAACTTGAAATATAATAGGTTTCCTTTCGCTTTCCTTTAGATCATGACAGACACGAGTTTTCCTATATTCCCAAAGGATCCAGAACTAATCGCTGGGCACAGCTAATTTTCTTAGGTGTTCTAGAATATTTTATGTATATTTATACATATTTTCATATAAAAATTTATTGCTATTTCAATTTCTTTCATTATTTTCCGAACTTTCCAATACCTAAGTTAAATAATAAATGAGTAACTGAAGTTATACATTTTATACCAATTTTATTTAATAACTAGCAGACCCGACAGACTTCGTTCTATCATAAACGATGAAACGATGAAAGATGAATAATTTTTAAACGAAAGATAGTACCATTAATGAATGCCATATTTACATAACCTAGAAATGAATTAACAAAACCGTTGGTATAGACAACGGTCTAATAATTCATGTCACAACCTTGTGGATGCGTGAGTAGATACGTGGGAGTGCGTGGGTGGATGCGTGGGAGTGCGTGGTTGGATGCGTGGAAGTGCGTGGGTGGATGTGTGGGAGTGCGTGAGTGAACGCGTGGGAGGGTGTGTGTAAACGCGTTTATAAGCATTGAAGTGACGTTAGACATTTTCCCGGTCTTTGTGCGCTCAAGTTGTCGTACCAGAAACAAATGTCTGTCCACATAAATTAAAAAAAAATGGTAAAGGGTTGATGGAATTCAAAAATTGAATAGCCTAAAACCTTCTACAATTAATTCCGCGTCGAATGGTCTCATGCCGATCGGTCCAATAGTTTTTAATTTTATCGATAACAAAGAAAAAGAGAGTTGCTTCTATATATACAGATTATTTTCAGACGTTTCTAACACAGTAGTTATTAAAATATAATTAAACTAGCTGTCTTCGCGACTTCATTCGCGTTGAACAGTATTTTTGAGTAGCATTTTAAATAATTTAGGCAAATTATTTATATGTGATAAATACTTTCATGGCTTCCACTGCAAATTAGTTACAACAGACATTACTTTTGAATTTCTAATATTATTAAGGATCGTTATTTTATACCTTTGAAGTAAAACGTACACTAACTTTGAATGCCATGTTTATTTGTTATTTATATCGAATCAAAAGTCTAAATAGTAGCGTTTTAACCTTCTAGCTCTAAAAATAAATTGATTGAGAAGGGGTGAGTAATAAAAATGTATGGCCACTTTAATATATTGTTCGTTAAAGTGTAAGGCATCTTATTAAGGCCAATGTATGAACACTTCAGATGCGAAATGATCTCGTTGCACCTCGTATTGGTGTCAGGGAGTCGGTATTCGTTTATTATTTGCATCTGGTGAATTATATTGTCTGCTCATTCTTATGTATACTACTGGGTAACACGTATCAGAAAATATACAAATGTTAACAGCAATCAATAACTCAGTGTAATCTAATTAAAGGCCTTTCCTCTATACGTGTGTAGAAAGTACTTATTAAGCACTTATTCAAACAGGAATTACGATACAACCTCATTCCTGTGAACACCAGTAGATAATATTTGTATAATGATGACAAATGTGATGTTGCACAGAGATTTGTTTATTGCACCTTAACTGTATCTGGCTTCTGTTGTAACGTTTTCTAAAACAAAGTACGCCACATCTGTTTCCATTTCCGTTGGCGAGAAACTCAAAAATCATTGAACGGATTTTCATGTGGTTTCACAAATAGATAGTCTAATTCACTAGGAAGGTTTAAGTATACAACTTGTCAAGATTTTGTGTAAATTGGTTGAAATCTAACTATAATCGTAAGTCGAAGTGTCGAAACAAACACGCAACGATTCCAGAAATTGTTCATAACTTAAAACTTTTACAAAAACCAAAAAATTATAGTTTATCCTCTAAAATTATCGTTTTTCGACATTCATGTGGTAAAACAATATTTTGGGGGTTACCATGACGTGTTTGCTTTCAATCGTCGATATAAAGCTCTACCTGTGGGCTTTCATCGCAAAAGTTGCCTAATCTTTTAGAGATACCTCAAAACAGAACATAGTAAGATATTCGTCGTCGTCGTCGTCGTCGTCGTCGCTTCAATCGATGGACGTCCACTGCTGGACGTAGGTCTCACGTCTCTTTATATCATCGGCCCACTTTTTGGGGGGTCTGTCTACACTGCGCCGTCCGGTGCTGGGTCGCCACTCCAGCACCTTCGGCCCCCAACGTCCATCGTTCCTTCGGACTATGTGTCCCGTCCATTGCCACTTCAGATTCGCGATTCGTAGGACTATGTCGGTGACCCTGGTTCTACTACGGATTTCTTCATTTCTGATCCTATCACGTAGAGAAACTCCGAGCATAGCCCTCTCCATCGCACGCTGAGTGACTCTGAGCTTCTGCATGAGGCCCATAGTCAGCGACCACGTCTCAGAACCGTAGGTCATCACTGGCAACACGCACTGTTCGAAGACTTTGGTCTTCAGGCACTGAGGGTTATCGAACGAAGTAAGATATTACTATTTTGCAAATCTACAATAAAGTCCAAGATGATGTCTATCTGTTCTTTGAGGATAACTTTTTATAGCGATTTTATCTTTTAAGAAATAGACACGTATAATACGGTAATTGGAAAGGTATACAGACGGGTACAGCATTCCTCGTCGTCGCTTCAACCGATGGACGTCCACTGCTGGACATAAGTCTCACGAAATGATGTCCACAAGACCCGATCTTGTGCCGCCTGGCTCCAGCGGCTACCGGCGATCCTCCTTATATCGTCGGTCCACCTTGTGGGAGGTCTTCCTACACTGCGTCGTCCAGTGCGGGGTCGCCATTCCAGCACTTTCCGACCCCAACGTCCATCGGTTCGTCGGACTATGTGCGCGGGGCCATTGCCACTTCAGGTACAGCATTAATTCTTATGAAATGAATACCTTAAAGTTTAAATGTACCCGCAACGCTACGGGGGAAAGGCGTTACGGGTTATGCCGGACTCTTACCGGCTAAAACCCGACGGTGCTCCTCCCTCCGTTCTTTGGCGAAAGCATGGGATCGGAATACATCCGCACTCTCGTCGACGATATGCCAAAAGTACTCCTCTCTTTGTGATCCTCTTATTCTGGTGGCATGCCACCTGTCCTCCCTCGGAATCCCTCTAAAGTGGCAATAGGTCCCGCACCCATTGTCCAGAGGCTAGTACTAGGGGAGCAAACGACGGTCGTGCACTAACCGTCTGCGCCCAGCCCTCCGCCGTCGTATGGCTGGAGCATCTCCGTCTACCTCTCTGACGCGCTCCGCCGCCTCCTTCTGGGACATCACGTCCTCACAAAAGGAGACCACGGCATTCCATCTGGCTTATCTGCCCACCATGGTTTTTACCACATTAGGCAGAGAGAGGTCGTCCCCGACAACTGTTACTAGTTCGGCTCGGCGGTCGGCCCACTGCGGACACACTGGGAGTGTGTGTGCCGCAGTGTCCTCCAGAGTTTGATGTACCCTCTGTTAAGTATAATTAGCCTATTGTAATGAGGCAGAAGTTATCTATGTAGAAAAAAAATTACTTTATTCACGTTTATGTTTTGTTTTTGTTAATAGGTTAGCACTCGGCTAAGATCGCACCTGATAGTAAGTGATGGTTTCTACACATCGTCATACTGGAACACAAAGGTACATTTTTGATTGTACGATGGTAACTAGCAGCTTAGATAAATGAGATAACGCAATTTCCTTAATTCTCTCTACCGGATATCGAACCCGGGGCCTCTGCTAGCAAAGAGAGTACTCCACTATACCAGGGAGGCCTTCAATGTATATAATGTCTATTAAAGAAAATTGTATTACATTTGAACCTAATCTCCATATTTGACTCATCAATCTCTTGTAGTTCTAAGACATAAAATAGGTAGATATATTATGCTCTACTACTCATACGAAGCCGGGGCGGGTCGCTAGTGCTACATAAATGATAGAAAACTAGACTAATGAACAAGTTGTTTAGAGTAATTTCACAGCAGTTAGCATATTATCGCACAATCGTGCAATCCGCGTTGAAATTACAACATTTGCATACTGCGGACAAACATGGCGTGACTCCGGTGTGGACTTACACGGGGGGGACCATGATTCCGGATTTATGGAGACTATTTTGTAGTCTTCCTTTTATTACTGTTACTAGATCAAAACAATTAAATTTCTCTGCATCATATAAGAGAAAAGAAAGCGAAATATAGAGAACAAATTTGATTAACTGCGATAAAAAAGGTTATATTGTAGAAGTGCTCAATAAATTTGATGAGTAATACTATATTCCGATTCTTCATTATTATAATTCACACTTTACTGCACACAAATACAATGCTTTTAAAACAACGTTGATAAAGACTAAGGACTTTATAAGTTCCAGAGCCTTTTATAGCTTTGAAATAATAGCCTATCACAACCATCTACCAATTGGGACGTTTCACTCCAAATACTTTTGTTACTTATCATATTTAACATCTATAATACATTTCCCAGTTAGTTGGCTATAATTATAATGAATATAATACATCTCATTGTAATTATTTATAAATATTACAATAATTCTATAGCGAGTGGGTTTTAATTTCAACATTTAGATATCCTCCAATTACAAGCCTAACATCTTAAAATAGTCAATTGACGAACCGTATCCTATTTTAATAGTATTTTAACAAACATATTACCGATTTATAACAATAGTGATTTTACGTAAACATATATATATATATATATATATATATATATTATATATCGTGGGCCTCTTTATATATTGTATGAGAGTTTCAAAAATAAATCATCTATCATTGTACTACCTTTCGTAGTAATGATACATTTTTCAGGCAGTCTGATTTAATAGTTATATGATTAAAAACGATGACCTAGATTGATATAAATAATAACACAAAAAAGTCAAAATGTCTAAATTGCCTGTTTATACGCCGGGAATATCGATAAGCTGGCGTGATTTTTTTTACAAATTTGGATTACACAAAATCACCACATTTCCATCGTTCTTGGATTTTTTGCCATAGAAGTTCTGGTCCTATTGATTGTATTGTGATATAGTGTTGCCTATAACTCACCTCGATAAATAAGCTATCCAAAACTATACGAATTTTTCAATTCTGACAAGTACTTCCTTAGAAAAGCGTATTCAATGTCCTCAATTATATAATAGAATATCTAAGTAAAATTGAATTGAATAGAATGCTCTAAAAAGTCTCTTCTCTTTAAATGGTGTTACAGTCTGAGATGATAATGAATAGTGTATAATAATGATGATATAATAGAATAGATAGTGTATAATAGTGATGATAATGAAACAATATTTATACATTTAAGCAATCTCTCTAAACTAAAGGTTGCCTGGTATAAAACAAACGGTACAATTTATTAAAGACTAAAAGAGATTTAATACATAAACCAGTAAAGTTTTAATTAACAAATGAAGCGCAAGGCATAGGAATATTTATATTTTGAAGAGCATATATAAATTAAGTAACATCTGAGTTATTAGTTCGTATTTTTTCCGCTACAAACTATTTAAAATACTATTTTACAATGAACTGTTGTCTATATCATGTTTTATACGCATGAATAATTGAAGCTGATTTTTTAAGCACTGTCGCAATAATCAGTGAAGGCTGGTCACCACAATCGTCTAGGAATTGCTGTAAGTGCGAATTTGCGCCCCAATTGCAATAGCAATAAACAATATCGAAGCTATTTGCAACCTAGAAATTACAATAAACTGTTTTGTGACATTTTAATCAAATCACTGCATTCATAGATGTTGTTACTCAGGGTTGAATTCTCTTTTGCTGAAGGTCGTGCCTTTGAAAGTCCTTCTTCAGAGAGGTGGTCGTTGTTAACCTACATTATACTCGGTTTTCAACTTCTTTTAAGGCAGCTGCTATTGACAGGCCTCTGAGTGCCGTAATTTGACCACACCAGAGGGTAGGTATCAATCGCGAGGTCTTTTCCATTCGACCTTGCCAATCACCATTAATATTTCTAGGGTTGTCTGTCTTATATCGCATCGTCGCATTAAAAATATTTTGCTCGGCGGGACGTCATTTATAGTAACTAGCCACGGCTGAAGCCTTCCACCTGTCCAGACTGAGACAAATCAGAAAATACCTTGCCAGAAACCTTACAGACAAAATCAAAAATAAAGATAAAGAACTGGCATGCTGCCTTAAATGGCGCTGGGCAGGACACATAGCTAGAACAAACGATGGTCACTGGACGGAAAAAGTTTTTACACTGGTATACCCCTGGCGGACGACGGCCGAGAGGGCGACCCTGACGCTGTTGGCGAGTTGACATCGTGGATATGGCGGGCCTGGCTTGGACGAGGCTAGCGTGGGACAGACAGGGGTGGAAAAAGACGGAGGAGGCCTTTGCCCAACAATGGGCGTTCCAATATTGACTCGTCTTAAATGAAAAAGCAAACCATTGACATTGACATATAATAATTTAATTAAACAGACATTACTAATAAATCTTGATATGAATATTATATTAAAAGTAACTGCAATGACATATGCATACGAAAATTTAATTGGAAAATAAAGGCTTTATTGCCAGAAACCTAACCTCTGCTCGCACCACTGCGGCAGTAAAGCCGTCGAATCCTCCAAAGGAAGTACCCTAAAATCGGGCTACTTCCCACTAGTATTTTACTAGCAGACAGTACATGTTGTAAGGAAAAATAAAGGTTATTTTTAACACAGAAGTACAAACGTAAACAGGGGAATTCCGGTACAGAACTTGGACTGAAGCAATGCGTGTTTGCTAATCTGGCCATTTGTAAATATTATATGTGCACGTCATTAACCTGCCACGAGTTTAGTGTCGAATTTCAACTTGAATTCGAAATTCCTTTATTCATTACTAGCTATCCCATACGATATTACCCGCGTTGTTTCCGATCCCGTAGAAATATGAATACATCCTTTAGTAAGTCTACGTCGAGGCAGGAATATGTTCAATCAAAAATAATTTTAAATTGCTGCTGTTGATAATTAACTTCTGGACTAATTAAGGACAATTTCCAGAACTTGCACTGCCAGAAATCGGAATCAGAACCTCTGCCTGCAGAGTGAGAACTAAGTCAATTACGCCAGCAAATCCATCAGATATTATTATGTTTTCATCAGTAAATATCTGATTAGGGCAAGGTGACAGCCTATTAACGTCCCATTGTTAGGCTTAGATTTCCTGACTTAAGGAGAGTGTTTTAGTGCATAAACCCAGTACTCTGCTCCATTGACTGTTGGTAGGATACAAATACGCCAGAACTTTTCCCTAGATATGTAAGTTTAATAACAATATTTTCCCTCACCTATATCGGATTAAAAAGAGAAGAACCTAGTAGTTTACTTCTCTGAACTATGCTGTCATGACTCAATAAAACATGATAAACATACCTCATTTTATATGTTAAACAATTCCTCGAATTGGGGTGAAATGGTACGAGTGTTCACTTAAAAGGACAAAAAAAATATATACCACCTTCCAAGCTCGGAGAAATCTCCTCCGGAAAATCTAAGATACCAGGTTATTGCCAGGGCGCTTCCATAGTAGACTGTATTATCACTTAACAACATGTGATATTTCAGTCAAGGGCTAACCTTTAAGCTAATAAAAAACAGCCTTCTTTTCTCATTTCTTTAAAAATATGAAGCAAGAATTTGCTACGACAGCTGTGGCTACCAGTTCCATCCATGGCAGGGCATAAGCCAATTTTATTTGTTTAAATCTGGTGGAAGGTTTCGGTCGTGGCTACCACCTTACCAGCGAAGATGTGCCGCCAAGAAACTTACATTCCGGAACATATTGTGTAGAAACCAGAAGGTACCTTTTACCAAGTTACTCTTAAACTGTCATCACTTACCATCAAGTGAGATTACAGTCAAACGCTAATCTGTTAGCAATAAATAAAACAATGAATGATAAAGTATATATGATCATTAAAGTAATAACAGCCATAAAATATATTGAGTTTGAAGTACGATTAAAACACAAACACTCGCTTTGATTGGTTTGCAAAAAAACTCTTTATCAATTTGACATTGCTGTTTCAAAGAAGACATGATTCATGATGATTTCAATTTTATCACTTGTCTGCTGAAATTCTAGTATTTCGCCCAGGCTTTGTATATGTATATCATTTTATGCCTACTTGTGTCTGTCGTAGGATCGCATACTGCTGGACATAGGTCTCACGTAATGACGTCCACAAGGCCCGGTCTTGTGCCGCCTGGCTCCAGCGGCTACCGGCGACCCTCTTTATGTCGTCGGTCCACCTTGTGGGGGGTCTCCCTACACTGCGCCGCCCGGTGCGGGGTCGCCACTCCAGCACCTTCGGGCCCCAACGTCCATCGGTCCGTCGGACTATGTGCCCCGCCCATTGCCACTTCAGGTTCGCGATTCGTAGGGCTATGTCGGTGACTTTGGTTCTGCTACGGATCTCCTCATTTCTGATTTGATCGCGTAGAGAAACTCCGAGCATAGCCCTCTCCATCGCACGCTGAGTGACTCTGAGCTTTCGAATGAGGCCCATAGTCAGCGACCACGTTTCGGAGCCGTAGGTCATCACTGGCAACACGCACTGTTCGAAGAGCTTTGTCTTCAGGCACTGAGGGATATCAGACGAAAATATCTGGCATGGTTTCCCGAACGCTGCCCACTTAACGAACGAAAATACTTAAGTATATATAACACTAGCTTTTTCCGGTGTCATCCGCGTAGTTTTAAGGATAATGTTTATAAAAACACCTTAGCAAATAACGCGTTAAGTTAGAACAAATTTGGTTAACATAAAAAAGGTCATAGTGAGCCAACCTTAAAAGATAAACTTATGCTGTCTCGGAGTTTTTTTTAGAACGTTTCAAGGGGAACAATTCTGCCATACATGATTTTCACGAAACTTTAACCGTTTACGCATCGCACGGTGCGGAAGAATCAATATTGAAAAACCCCCGATTTTCAAACATTGTTCATTGGTGCACCGCTCCTATTAGTCTTAGCCTGATGATATAAGCCTATAGGCTTCCTTGATAAATGGGCTAATCTAACACTGAACGAATTTCTCAAATCGCACCAGTAGTTCCTAAGATTAACGCGTTCAAGCAAACAAACTCTTCAACTTCACAATATTAGTATTACGCTCGGCATCAAGCAAGCCTGGCATCTTTTTTTTGCGCGCATTCCTTACTATTCCTGGTATAAATTCTAAAATATTGTTTTAAATTATATGGTCTAAGTAAGTGTAATAATTTACATTAAAAACTTAAGGTGTGTAACGTGTTTGATTCAATAAGATTTAATATTATAGTCTATATAACTTTCTAAATACCGCATTGTGCTTGCCGATTGTTTCAAATAAAGTGGATATAGTAAGGTATCCTTAAATGCTAGATATATGCAAGCGTGGACTTTTTTGTAGATCTATAAAACAGGAATCATCCTGCCATATATTTTCAAGGAATTAGGCAGCATTCAGTAAAAAGCAAGCTCCCAGGCAGCTTAACCGCCACTTCCAACAATTATCATTGTATTTTAACCAATTTAGACAAAACCCTGACCAATTATAAGTGAAAATCTTCCTCAAAAGTCACTATACCTATTCGTGAAAACCATATTAAAATCTGTTTAGTAGTTTTCGAGTTTATCACGAACTAACAGACGAGGATTTTTTTCTCTACCAATGATTGTCTGGCAGAGATTGCTATCAAGTAATAAAATTGCCTCTTATACTCCAGTCTTTTTGTATCATAATTAATACATTGCAACGTACAAAAAGTATTAAATAAATAAGTATATGAAATGCAATCACGATCTTTTAAAATGCAGTTAACTCCCACAAATATCATTCTCATTAAAATGTTTAGAAACAAACTAAGCCAAACAAAGTCTAACCTTCGTCTTTCTTGGAATGTAAGCTTTACCCAATTGCCCTTTAAATATATTATAAAATTATTTCAATTTTCAACCCTATCACATGAAACAAAGGGTTGAAAGTCTATTGGAACTGTCGAAATATTCTATACAAATCAATCCGAAGTTTATTGACGTCACGAGGTAAGAACTAGGAATCCGTAAGAATGCTTAAAATGTATAAGCATTTGTATTGCTTAATGTAGGTGTTGTATAAAAATGTTTATAGTTATATCATTTACGACTTAAGCATACGTTTTGTTGTGAAACTTCTTTAACGTCGCTATAATTTGTAAGTCCACGAAACGAAAAAGCGACAGTAATAAATAAAAATTTTAACAAAAAAAGAACCACATTCAAAAGAAACTTACAAATATATGAATATGCTCTAAAAAGTAAGAAATAGTTGCGTATTATTTTATAGTGTTTCGTATTGTTATATTCGGAGTCGGTGTCAGCCAAGGTAGATGTTCCCGCGTGTCCACTTGACAGCTCCCGCGCTTCTCCCTATAGCTACATATGTAGGCACCTCGGCTGACACCCGACTCCAAATATAAGAATACGAAGAACACTATAAAAGAATACGCAATTATTTCTTTCTTTTTATAGCATATTAATATATTTGTAAGTTTGTTTTGATGGCGGTTCTTTTTATGTTAAAATTTTTATTTATTTTTTGATTTTTAGTGAATCCACAGTAAACTAACAAATTTGTCTCAATATGTGTGTACCTAAAAACGTGTTGCAATGCAGCAACAAACGTAAGCTCCTTGCTATTCGATTACAGACACTTATATTTTCTGCCATAAACCGCACTCTTACTGTAGGCTGTTGAGTTGATCTTCATATTTAAGAACGACTAGCACTTCACCATACCGAAGTTACAGTAGGCAACTCAAATATCTGGATAGCCTATAGAAGATTCTGCTGAGTATCGTTCATTTGCTCCTAAGAATTGAAGAGTTCCGTCACTTTGTCATGGATTCCGTCATCAGAACCTAACCAATCTTTCACAAAACAACCCTTGAAGTATATCCTTTCCAATTAAAAAAGAATCATCGAAATCGGTTGGCGTGATCTTGAGTTATTCGTCCATTTGTCGCGCACGTGCTTAATGCAAATTTAAGACTTATCCGGTTTTCTCATGGATGCCATCATCAGTACTGGATTTTAAAAAACGGAACCCTATGACGAGCACCACCTTTCATATAAAACAAATCATCAAGGTCGGTCCGCCCAGTCCGAAGATACAAGGTATCCAACATAAAAAAGAAAAATACAGACGAATTCATAACCTCCTTCTTTTTTTGAAGTTGGTTAAATAGAGACACACATAAAGCGATAAGATTGAATGAGAGAGGAAGCATTATAGTGTTTGTATGTTCGTGGTTCTGTTTGTGTCCTACTTCGCACCCCTTCCACTCCTGTTAAGGCGTAGTGAGGGTTTACATTAAATCATTATTAAAACCTACAATTATCCTCTTACCTCACATTTTACATACGTTTCATTATCATGAAGACATTACTTTTGAAAGGTTATCTTTCACACGTGGGAATTGTAAATAACATCGGAATAAATTCAGCAAATTGAATAAAAAAGGTAAGAAATCCATTGCAACTTTATAAAATGAAACTCAAAAACTATGACTATAAATTTAATCACTGCTCTTTGAGAAGTGTCTCGTTGGCCATGTGGTTGTTTTGGACGGCTCCAGACATGAATATATACTATGGGGCTCGTAAGAAGACTCAGAGTCACTCAGCGGGCAATGAAGAGGGCTATGCTCGGGGTGTCCCTACGCAATCAAATCAGAAATGAGGAGATCCGTAGGAAAACTAAAGTCACCGACGTAGCCTTCCAAATTGCAAACCTGAAGTGGCAATTGGCAGGGCACATAGTGCGCAGAACCGATGGACGTTGGGGCCCGAAGGTGCTAGAGTGGCGGCCTCGCACCAAGAGGACCGATGACATTAGGCGGGTCGCTGGCAGTCGCTGGATACAAGCGGCGCGAGATCGGGCCAATTGGAATTCATTAAGAGAGACCTTTGTCCAGCAGTGGACGTCGATCGGTTAAGACGACGACGACGATAGACATGAGGTCCTGGGTCGAATTTGAATTTTCTATTTAGAAATTCATAATATTAGCGTTGTTCTGCAGTTGACGGTATGTCCCACCCACTGCTTCGCAGAGCACGTTAAGCCGTCGGTCCTGCGCTTGATCTCTCTCTACGAGTACCGGATTGCTGTCCCATTCCACTGTCAATGTAAAGGACGTGCTTGCCAGTATCAATGTACTGTGCTTGCCAATTCACAGTAAAGCAGCGTGATAAGTTTACGCTCTTAAAACCCTCTCTCTTGTGAATGAATAGGCCTATGCCCACCAATAGGACGTTACTTCATCCTTGATATTATAACTCACAAAATTGTAAACATCTTGAAAGAGGATATTCTCATCATACAGAATTATTTATATACCACCATTAGGTTACTAGAACGAACCAAGACCACAGCCTGGGACACGAAACAAATATTTATCTACATTAAACGGCGGAACCTGTTTTGTTTCAAGCTGGTTCTAACTTGTTCGATATATTTCTCATAAATAACTTATATTAATAAACAGTATAACAAATACTCGTCTGTTTTGGGAATGCCGTCGCGAACCGTTACACGATGACGTCATACGAGTACAGTTGACAAAAAAATATTAGGGTGAGATCACGTAAAATGGAGCCCAATTTTCCAATTCATCACGATACTTAAATCTATGTGTAGTTTTGTTATGAAGTCGCTGTAAAAAATGAATCCTCAATTCATCTAATATATAAAGTTCTCGTGTCACGGATTTGAACTCCTCCTAAATGGCTCAACCGATTTTTGTGTATCTTAACGTGCAATCGGCTAGGGTGGAGAATCGGACAACAGCTACTTTTCATCCCCCTTGATGTTAAGAGTGATTCACCCCTAACCTATGTTTTAATTTATTTAACAATTTTTTTTGTTTTGGTTATTATTTTATGGTGTGGAATTAAAAAATACATACAACCATAAATTTTCACCTTTCTACCCCTATTTGTGAATAGCAAAACGTTTGCTGGGTCAGCTATTTATATTATAAAAACAACAGCTAACAATTTTCGTTCTCTCTACTATTTAAATATACACTACTTGGACTATACTAATAATTTCTTTATTATTTGAATTTATACAATTTAGCATTAGTCGTCCTACAACAAACGCACCATAAAGCAGCACGAGAGACTCTTTCAGACAATTGTTCTGCTCGTTAAAGCCACCTCGTATTTCATAATACTAGAGATAACTCAGAATGAAGTTCGAAGGAAGCCTCGTAACTTCACATTTCAACTCGTTCTCTAATATTAGTCGTACTTTTAAAATAATATGTAGACAAAACTTAAAATTAAAACTTAAATAAAGATTTTGAATACAACATATATAAAAAATATTGCCTCTTCTGAGTTAGGAAGCTTTTGCCCAACAGTGGGGGGGTTAAAAGGCTGCTACTTAACCTTTTCTATACATACAAAAATGGGTTGCGACTGTGTTATGGACACGGCCGTTTGAATACATCTAATAATGAGGCTTCCCAATCCGCCGTGCGCGATGTGTTGCAATCCTTATTCAGCGTAATAAATTCTTCAGTCCTTTAGCTATCCAGTGGTGTAATTGAATTTGAGATGGAGGTGAAAGATATGTAGCTACAACAACAAACTGTATCCCACGATTTTGTTATCAATTGTTTCTTACAGATGCGATTTTAAAGACGTATTCACGTCAAAACATGGATAATATGTATCTCTTACGAAAATCGAAACTGTTTCTCATTTTGCATTTAAAAGTGATATCGATGAAGTTATTTAAACAGGACATTGACCCTGTGGATGTAGGTGACGGACGTTCTGTCCTTCGCGACCGTGAAAACGTAATACTACCATAAACATATATAGATATAAGTGTACAGAATAATAACACGTATGTTTAATGATTTAAGGGGTGGATTGGCATGGCGTTAAAACTGGTCACTTTATTCACCAAGCCGTCGAAAAGCTTCGACATTTCCATCAATTACATACACTACTAACGACCCGACACCGCTTTAGTATGGGCGATATAAATCGACATACATAACATCACGCCACATTCCCATAGGGGTAGGTAGAGACCACGTCGTTCCACTTGCCATGTTCCTTGCATATCTCCTTCGCTTCTTTCATTCTCATTAAACCTTTCATACATGTTCGTGGGTTAAGAGTACTCTTGACCTAGCCCTTATTTAAAATGTCCTGGATTTGATCTAAGAACGTTCGTCTTGGTCTTCTTCCAGCTTTCCCTTTCACTCTTACCACATAAGCCCTTTCTGTCAGTCTCCTCTAATTCATTCTCTCTACATGCCCAATCCATCTAAGCATACCTTTCTCAATTTTAGTCACTACGTCTTCTTTTATACCACAACGTTCTCTTATCACACTATTTCTTCGATTTCGATCCGATACGAACATGTCAGCAGATTAATGTCCTCTTCGTTAATATGGAAATTATATTGCTAATATTTTCGGTTACATTAACTGTTAGTTCATTAAAAATAACATGGTACTTTTAGAACGACTTGAACATTTAATGTTACGAGTTTCCAAGCGCTCTATTTACAGAACCGATGGACGTCCACTGCTGGACATGGGTCCACAAGGCCCGATCTTTCGCCGCCTGGCTCCAGCGGCTACCGGCGACCCTCTTTATGTCGTCGGTCTACCTTGAAGGGGGTTTCCCGACACTGCGTCTCCCGCTGCGTGGTCACCATTCCAGCACCTTTGGACCCCAACGTCCATCGGTCCTTTGGACTATGTGCCCCGCCAATTACCCCTTCAGGTTCGCGATTCGTAAGACTTTGTGGGTGACTTTGGTTCTACTACTGATCTCTTTATTTCTGATTCGATCACGTAGAAAAACTCCGAGCATAGCCCTCTCCATCGCACGCTGAGTAACTCTGACTTCCGCATGAGGCCCATAGTCAGTGACCACGTCTCGGAACCGTAGGTCATCACTACTAGCTACCCACACTTAACTTGTTACATAATAACTCTACCTATATATAATACTAACTTACATCTAAGCATTCTGTATAAAACTAACCTTTAGACTTGTAAACAACCTCATTAGTACATAAGGTCTATTGTAATAAACTAACTACCACATCCTTATCTCCTCACGCACCCCACGTCTCAACCCCCACCACTTCTACCCTATATAAACGCTTCCCGGACTCCTAACACACATTCTATTTCCAAACTCCTTACTACTTCGTTACTCTGTCTCTTAGTTTACTGTCACTCTGATAATTCTTAGTTTTATATTAGTTTCTTGTAGTATTCTTTATATTAGTGCCATAACTTAAAGTTTAAGTTTAATTATTAAACATTAGTTTTTAAAAAGACTTTTTATTGCTCTGCCACGTAACAATTTTGGCGCAGTCGGTAGGATTATTCGCAAAAAGACGAATACAAACGTGGTTTTCAAATAAATATCACGGTAGCTGTAGGCTTTTAAAAGTATTCGCCGAACCGCAAAATGATCCAGATCATCGTGTTACTGTGGTAAGT
>JACTOM010000078.1:853503-869218 GCA_015832385.1 Elymnias hypermnestra
ATGGTGTCCCGGATGAAGCCGAATCAAGACTCATTCGAAAACAAAACCCGAATCAAGGCTGTGGGACGAGGCGCGCAAATCCACGCCGTCTGCCGCCCAACCTTCGGCGACGTATAGCAGGGGCATCAGGAGCAACCTCCCGCTCCCTCTCATGCGCCTCCTTTAGTGCGATAACATTTTCGCAAAAGGAGGCGACGGCTCTCCACCCTGCTTCGCTAGCGACCATTGCGCGGGCAATGCTAGTTAGCGAGAGGTCTCCGCCAATTAACGACACCAAGAGATGCCGCTGTGATGCCCACGCCGAGCATTCTGCCACAGTATGGTGCGCCCTCTCGGCCAGCAATATGATGCAGGTACTTCCTGAAACAGCCGTGTCCGGTGAGCACCTGCACTAGTCTATACGAGAGCGTTCCATGGCTCCTGCACAACCACTGTTCCAGCAGAGGGGGAGTGAGGAGGCCTGTGCCCAGTAGTGGGACGTTAATAGGCTGCTACTTACTTTACTTTTACATCTGATTGTGAGTGATGATATATACTAAGATAGTAGCTAACCTAGTATTATTAATATTACCTGGTATTATTACTGATATTTTCTTTACTTGCACGTCTTTTGCTGGTAGGATTTAGATAAATTAGGGTTCACAATATCCAAAATTTATCTATGATTAGTATTATGCAGGGTGTACCTAAATCTTAACTCAGTAAAGACTGTGCTTTTCTCCAAGGATGTAATACTAAAACACCTTTCACCAGCTCAAACGGAGTAAGGTAAGTAAGTAGCAATTTAACATCCCACTTCTAATCACAGGCGTCCTCACTCTAAGAGAGGATATTTAAAGCATAAACCCGCCACGCTACTGACGTTTGTCTAATAAATTAGAGTTTCTTCTATATGTTTCCAAAATACAATTATGAATTTAAAGCAATCAATGAAGTAATTAGTATAAAGCAGATGCTCCTACTCACCGCCAAAGGATGCGGGATACTAGGCGTAATGTATTCACGCACCTGCTCTGTCTCCGTGAATCCTTAGTCGGATTTATCCGGGACAATAGGGAGATATATCAAATTAATACGCTGCCGTCTCACTCATGGATCAAGAGCACGCTGGGTTTTAGTAAGGATTGTTGCCTTCTTCTGTTGGTCGTGGTTGGTTTATAAAATTATTTCCCAGAGAAAAAAGTGTCAAGGCATAGTTTCACACGTTTAAAAAAACAAGTCCTAATTATGTAATCTTAGTATCTAGACTTGATTTGAAACTCAAGGATGTTATTAACGTTATTATCGACGAGGTTATGACTCCCTAATTTTATTTTATATAAATAACTTTATCTAAACATTTGGTTGACAAAAAAAACTCGACTGTTTCATTTTAAAGACGATTTGATTTGATGATTATAGTTGTAATTCAGTTTGAATAACTTTCAAACGGTTGGGTTTACGAAAATGTTATTATAGATGTTATTTGTAGATAATATAATTACCTATAAGAATATATCTTAATCGTATAAATTCATCAAGAGGTTCTCGAGATATATTTACATAATATAAAACATGGTTCTCTGCCGCGCAAGTCTGTATAATATTAAGTATTTTTTAATTAATATAAGCATTAAATTATTACTCATCACGAGATATCAAAAACTAAACTGTTAAATAGTGTGTGGGATCTAGATTTGGCATTGTATTTTATATCGCTTATCACATTTTAAACCTCTAGCTCTTGATTCGCATTCGTAGCTGACCTTCATTCGGTATCGGGTGTTCTCAGCAACATTGCGACCCAACGGACAGATTAGATAATAATGACCAAATCTGTTCACCTACTTTAGGTATTTTAATAAAGCTAACTCGCTGTATACTGAGTTACCATTTAGGGATAAATAATCTCGCTAACTTTTCAAGCTCACCTTCTCTTGACTCGATTTAGTCCAGTCGAATTAGGACATTGCATTCATTTGTTGCCTGCCTCATTGGTCTAGTGGTTAGCATGTTCGACTACAGACATGAGGTCCTGGGTTCGAGTCCCGGGTCGGGCCAGTNCAAATCTGTTCACCTACTTTAGGTATTTTAATAAAGCTAACTCGCTGTATACTGAGTTACCATTTAGCGATAAATAATCTCGCTAACTTTTCAAGCTCACTTTCTCTTGACTCGGTATTTGTTGACAGCAATTTTTCTTCGGGAATCATCAGTGGAGGTCGCCGACAACGTAACTTTTGATTTTCGAGATCCACGCTATGTTACGTCGTCCGCCATCTTAGATTTAAGTCAAATAACTCGTTCATTTTCTACTTCAACTCGGAAAAATACTAAAGAATTTTGTTTATCATCACTATACGCATAAAATAATTAATTTTTCACAAAATCTAACAAATTAATCGAAAAATATCGAACTTAGAAAAAATTTGTAGGTTTTCAGACAATAAATTGAAAATAAGCGAGTTTTTGAATAAATTAAAAGTCGCTCCTTTTTTGGGTTCTAATTCAAAAAATATAAATCCCAGGAAAAAATTAATAAGGAACTAAATTGTAGGGAATTTAATTTTGAACATTTTTGGTCATTCCCATTTTTCGTGTAAATTTGAAAATAAACGAGTTATTGCGTAAACAAATCTATCTACCCTGTTTGACCTAATTCGACTAAGCTATGGTAATTATTATTACGAGTAGGTAGATACATGTGAGTATTTATAAGTGACGGGTTATCTTCAATATACTTAGGTTCGCTTTACTAGACTAGACTTAGTTTAATTTTAAATTAAACGTATTACGAATATGTGTACTTTATGAGCAAAACACACAATTTTAATACAAGAAATAAACACAAACTTGTAATGCCATATTTTAGAGTGAAAAAAGTTCAGAAGTCATTTGTCGGGTTGAGCATACGCATATTTAATAAGATACCTGAATCACTTCTGGGTTTGCCTCCACGTAGTTTTAAGAAGTATGTTAAAAATGTCCTAATAAAAAAGGGACAAAGATGTTTGGACATGATTCCAGTTGCATATGAAAGCTACAAAAAAAGCTATGTTAAAAGGAGTAGCCGTTGAGTTTCTTGCCGGTTTCTTCTCAACACAATTAACTTTCCGAACCGGTGGTAGATTTGTTACCAACGGACAGACTACTGACGATTCAAAAGTGCCTTTTGAGCCTACTTGAATAAAGAATATTTTGATTTGATTTGATAGTCTCAATTGCGTTTGTAAAATTATAATTTACCTCTCTATGGTTTTACCTAAACGAACTTACATAATATATTTTACAGTGATTTGTGTAAGATAACTTTAATTAGGCAGGTTCATTATAAACTTACTCGACAGCTGCGTATCTTTAGCTCCAATGGCAAATGACGGTCTCTCGGCGAGGCGAATTCAAACTCCGTTATGTTTAAGTTCAATGTCTTTGTAAAAAAATAATATAAACCTCTGGTAAGGTACCCGAACCGGTTTCAGAAGAATCTGGACCGTCGTATAATGACAATTATATGGATAATCTAAAGAGAATCTCTATTAAACGTCAACGTTAACGTTTGGTTTACCTTGATGTCTTAAGCGTGAAGATTCAATAGAGTAAACGGTGTCTGGCGCAATAATATGAGTATTGGTTTGCTGGCAGAAGTCTTAGATTCACCGACTTAAGGACCCCGGCGACATGTTTTGAAGTCGTTGGTCAGAGGGGTCCTTTCATTGGAAGGTATAGTACCTTCCTTCTGCGAAACTATTATTTGCCTGAAGCAGGCATATGAGAGGCAGAGAGAGGAGCAGAGGACGTAGATTTGTGCTTCACCTGTCTCTTTCCAAAGTCTCCCCAGCGAAAGCCTTCCGCAGTACCAGGCTATATTGCGTCTATAGATCTTCTGGTACTACACTAAAGGATGGAGAGTCCAACACTTCCGATTAAATTTTGTCTCAACGTCGGACGGACGTCTCAAGTTCGATTTCTGGCACAGCTTTCTTTCAGACTGGTGCAGGTGATGATTGAGGTTGGATGTTTTGGTAACAAATCTATCTGTGATGCGTCTGTTGATCCGGCCGACCAAACTGTGGCAGAAAGTCTTAAAGGAGACTACAGCGACATCCTCTGATGTCGCTGATCGGAAGGGATCTCTCATTGCCAAGTATAGTAGACTCAATTTTTAGCAGTGAGGTAGGATGTAGATGCCTCTAGAAGCGAAATTGTTATCTCGTAGAAGGCGGCAATTGAGAAAGAAAGGGAAGGTATTGCAGATGCCCATCCCATTCGGGTTGCATACGGGATTGCCAGAGCGAATGCACAAGGGAGCCTCTAAGCACCTCAATACAGGTTAATGAGGCTGCCGCTGGGTTTTAGCAGGTCTGCGAATTCCTCACTCCCTGCCTTTCGCAGTAGGGATGCTTTAAAGCATTTCCCAGTAGTAAATAGTTGACAAATTTGGAATACAGTATTTTCTATTTCCTGTGGGTCTGGACTAGTGGCTAATTACCACCTTAACAGCAACGACTTGCCGTGCAAATGATTTGTGTTTCAGTACGAAACTGTCTCGTTAATTTAGTGGTCTGTATATTCGTCTACAGACCTAAGGTCCTCCAGACCTAAGGAGCATAAACCCACCACGCTGCTCCACTGCGGATTGGCAGGCATATAGTACACAAGTGCACTCTTTATTCCTTCACTCTCATAGTCCGATGTGACGGGAATCCGACATGACCGGAGAGAGATCAGGCGCAGGACCGACGGCTTAACGTGCTCTCCGAGGCACGGGGGTGGATCACACCGCCAACTTCCCAACTTCGGGCAAATATTGAGAAAATCTAAATAGAAAACTCAATATCGATTTTGAATTGGCCCGACCCGGGACTCGAACCCAGGACCTCATATCTGTAGTCGAACATGATAACCACTAGACCAATGAGGCAGGTGAGATCATCAAGCGTTCATCGTAGTTCCGTCATAGGAATATAATAAAATCCTAGAACACTATATGTATATTGATATCTTTACATTGAAATCTATAATAAATATTTATCCATTTATCATTACGACAATTATGTAATAAAAATTCATTGAAATTACTACAATTGAAGATAGTTGAATTCACAGAACTCCTTTCGTTTTGTTATCTAATAGAGAAAGTTTTCTAACCTTTCAATATTTCATATGAAAGAAGACATTGAAACGATGCTGTGGTTATGAAAGGTCGATCGTAAGGGGACGTCGATCCTTTATTCAATTCAGCAGGTAATATTACCTATTTACCACAAAAAAACGTTTGTATTGTCCAATCGAAACTATAAATAAAACCTAATACGCAGGTATTTTTTACTTGTAAGCAAAAATTATTAATGTTATTTAACAAAAACAGACCTTTGTAAGCTTATATAACATCAATACTATTATTGTAAATTGTACGTTTGTTTGAACGTGCTTATCTCAGGAATTACTGGTCCGAATTGAAAAATGATTTGTGTGTTGAATGGCTCATTTATCGAAGAAAACTATAGGCTATATAACTTTACAATCAATATGAGCTGATGATCCTGACAATGAAAAATGTTGGAAAATCGGGGAAGTTATATATTTAGAGCTTCCTTTGGGTGAACTACGTAATAAGGAAAGTTACGCAAAAAACATGTATGACTAAATTGATCCTCTAAAAAAGGTCTAATAAAAATCTCTAACGACATTTGTCTATCAGTTAAGGTTGAGTCACTATAACCTTTTTAAAGCAATGAAATTTGCTTTTTCTCTCTTAATGAAGCAGAATTGCGCATGTCAGCTAGTATACCTAAGTTATGCCACACTTTCTTCTAAAAATCTACATAAATACATACAGGCAAAGTTAATCAAACCGTATAGTATTAAGCTCAAAAACTTCGCCATCATAAAAATGATCAATTTGACGAGCCTGATTATAGCTTAGAAGTTCTTAATAACCGGTAACCGTTAACAGTTTTTGTAGGTACACAGAAAACCTATTATTATAACTCGTTTCGAATTATAAACGTATAAAATCATTATCAAAATATTCTTTAAACGTATAGGCTTAACAAAGTCTTTTGAATCTTCAAGTTTGTCTGCTCCAGAACGTTAATCCTATCGATAAGAAACCGGCAAGAAACTCTACAGTTATTCTATCAAAGGCGACTTAGTAACCTATAATAAGTCGCTACTGTATTTTCATTAACGAAGCCATAAATTACACCTACCCACCATAAATTCAACACAACAAAAGCTGCTTGATATTCTTTCTTTATCGTCATCCTTGCATCACTTTAGAATCAGCTACAACCACAATTTGGCCCCAACGTATAAAGAGTCAAGTATAAAATCCTCAATTTGTGATACATGGTGTAAAAACTATTATTTCTACACTAATGATGTTTTGAAGCATCATGTTTTAATGTTATAAAAAAACGATGACCCTGGTTGATAAAAAGTGATATAATATAAAAATTAAGCGATAGAATATCCCAGTTTAGAGTGAATAAATTAAGAAGTCAATACTCACGTCGTAACTCCACGTGCAAGAGACGCCGGCGAATTTGGCGACACATCGGCCGAGCTCGACGTCTTCGTGTGTGGTATAGAGGTGCTTCAAACAATACTTGACGTGAGGGGCGACCCTCCGCATAGTCTCTCTCGATATCAGCACTCCAGGCCCGCCCATACAAAAGTTCTCATTGTAATCCAAAGCCAAAGCATCTTTCTCGTTATTAGTACCCCTCCCAGCCTGCCCTATGAACTGGGGCTTCCTACTGTCTACAGAACGCAAAAATTCACCCAATTTATCACCCCTGACGTAGACGTCGTCGTCCGCTCGCATGAACCATTCGAACCTTTCACCGTAATGCTCGTACATGTACAGTAACATTAGAAACGACTTCTTCTGGGGAGGATAACTGTCGTCCACACTACGCAACGGTATCAAAGGCAAACCCGGGGCTCTAGACACTTCCGAACTGAAAAATGCTATTCGCCCAGGTAAATCCTGAGCCCACGTCTCGTATACGGCCTTCGCTCTGCTAGTCAAGTACTGCTCGGCTGTCATAACACCGACAAACACTAAGGTCCTGTTAGAATTGAATATAGTGTCCTCCTCGTTTATACCTACAACGGACAAAGGGTCAGGGGCCACATACAGCTTGCCTGCATCCGGACAGGCTTCTATAGAAGTCCTGGAGGAGGGTCTTAAGCACAATTTTAAGAAAACACCGAGAGTCACACCGGCAACCACACCGGCCACGAGGTGCATCCACTTACTCCTTCGCGGCATTTTGAAAGGGCTCTAACGTGGACACGTCGTTATCCTTTCTATACACGAAGCATTTTGATCACATCGCCTAAATATCACATGAAATCAATCGCCACTATCACTGTCACGATTTTAATATCATATTTTAAAGATATTATCGTAGAAAGGAGCGCGGCGAGGCGCGACGCGTGTCGAAATGTGATTTCATTATACGGAGTTGACCTGTCGCTAGACGGAGCACGTCCGTCTCGAGCGACGGACGATGTGCAACTGCACTCTGCAAGTGTGCCGGGTGAAAACAAAACTCGAGCAAAGTAAACCTGTCCGAGTCTGTCCGCTGACCGTAACTCCGTCTCGCTCTGGCCGACGGCTTATCATATACCGGTCCTTGTCTCGCTTGTAATACGCGAATGAGCTGATCCCATTCATCGGCGGGAGAAGGTATGATAGACAACTCCGTCGAGCATTGTCTAGCGGAAGCGTCACTATAGGTTATAGCACAGATGGCAAACTTAGTAATATCTCGTAAATAACTAACGACCCGACACGGATGTCGGATTGGCTAAAGTATCGGACAACACCGAGGGATGCGAAGGTGACCGCATCGAGCTAGTTACATTTTTAACAACAAATTTAATAAGCATATCAGAGGTTATTGAGAGCCAACCTTAAAAGATAGAAGTATGCTGTCGCGGACGTGTTCTTAGAATCCGTTTAAAGGGGAACAATCTTTACTCATTGTTCCCTCAGATGTTTAATTAGTTTTACTTTATACCTGTAGTTTTAAATACCTACAAATATAATTTTGTATCTTTTTTCGATTATTTTTTTGACTTTCATTCTTTTTTTCTCGATTTAATATGTGTGTGTGAGTTTCTAATAATAGCGATGTTGCTGCGTAAATACAATAATTGAAATTTTAACAAAAAAAGAACCACCTTCAAAAGACACCGACTCCAAATATAAGAATACGAAGAACACTATAAAAGAATACGCAATTATTTCTTACTTTTTTGAGCATATTCATATGTTTGTAAGTCTGTTTTGAAGGCGGTTCTTTTTTTATTAAAATTTCAATTTATTTTTTGATTTTTAGTGAATCTGAAGTAAACTAACTACTAACTAAATATTGCAATGCAGCACGTCAAATTATTATTTTTTTCTTTTCTTTTCCACACTCTAATTCTAATGTACGTCTGATGATGATACTCCAGAACGACTTAAAATCTAAAGTTACGAGGGTTCCTTCGACCCCTGATCCGAGAAGAGCCCACAACAAACTCAGTCGGGTGTTTTGTTTTTTGTTATCATCATCATTACAATATCATATTAGTTTAATATATTTCAATTCAAATTAGAGCAGTTCGTTCACTCCCACGCGTTTCTATCGTCTAAGTACTCTTGCAACTTATAATACGATTTTTCTATCAACTTTCTTTTAACAAAGACTTTGAATTTATTAATTGACATCTTTAGAACGTCTTGTGGGAGTTTATTATAGAAACGTATACAGTTACCCTTAAATGAGTTGTTAATCTTATGCAGCCTACTAGAATTTATAACAAGTTTGTTTTGGTTTCGTAAGTTATATGATGTACATTCACTCTTTTTATTAAAAGAGTCAATGTTTTTATGTACGTACAACAAGTTTTCTAATATATATACGCAGTGAACTGTCATTATGTTAACTGCCTTGAATTTGTTTCTTAGCGACTCTCTTGGACCCATATTATTAGGATTCAATATTCTATGGTATTTCAGTAGATAATATATAATCTAAAACGGATAACAAGTTAACAATGAATTGCTATTATTTTTCTCTGAGATATAAGATAAAAAATGCAATTTCATCGGTTGCAAAAGGAAAAAATCAAAGCGTAGTCTCAGCCGCACATGTGTTGATGTCGAGACGTCGGGGAAGTCATTTGCTTGACAGATGGGATACTTTGAAACCCTAAACGCTGTATCACACGAATTGTAGCAGCTAAATAAGGCCCCACCGCTGGGCACAGGTTCCTCACTGATAACAGACAAGTTTTTGACAGAAAATAAACTCAACCACTGACGAGAGTTCCTATAGAGAACTTGAGGCGATATTTCAAGTTTTGTGGATCTCCTAAAGTGTCAATGAGATATTAATTTTCTATAATATTTTCTGGGAATTATTCCGATATTTTTATAGTTATCCTGCTATTTCGGGCGAAGACGAAACTAACCCATTCAGATCTGATAAACGGTACTTGATGCTGTACCACTATTTAAATCTCTGATATCTTCTCAGATATCAATTTTAATAAAATGCTATTAAGGGCGGTTTTTTCTACATGAAATATACAATGAATGCAATATTTAATTAGATGAGGAATAATATTGTATTTTATAAAATAGCTGCGTAAATAACATATATTTTTATGTTATGTGTAAAAGATAAATGGTTACTGTGGGTTATCCTTTAGAGATAAATTTATACCATCTAAGACTTTTTCATAAATCTTTTTAAGATATACAATTCTGTAGCATATTAATTTGATCTATCTCGTAAGGTTTAACTAGGCGTTTGTTAGTTAAGCGCACCTAAATATGTTTGTTACGACATTACATTACAGAGCTTTAAATTTTTCGTATTTTCTGTACTATATATAGACCTTCCTCTTGAATCACTCTATCTATTGCTGAAAACTTTATTAAAATCCGTTAAATAATTTAAAAGATCTAAAGGAACAGACAGCGGAAGGCGACTTAATAATAATATAAACGTCTGGTCGTTAATCTAATGTGTGAGTATGTAAAAAATCTTGCAAAAAATAAATAATTAATGATTGCAGTGTGGCAGGGCCTTTAGGGCACACGTAGGGCACGGCCACATTGGCCCACTGCACTTGAGGGCTGAATTCATTAAAGGCGGTATTTTCTAACTTCGAAAGGGGTCATTAACTACAAAAGCATCATGGAGAACATATTTGTATTTAATTTTGATGTAGTATATTTTAAACTCGGGATAAAAATCAGTTATAAAGTAAAAAATGCCTTATTTTTGACATTTGCAATGTTTTTTTTTAATGGCGTTCCGGTGTGACAATTGAGCGCCATTTCTCCAGTGTCACGTAGGTTGGAGAAGGTACAAAAGAGTCTATAAGATTTAAAAACGTAATTTTGATTAAAAAGGTACACAAATCATTAGTCAGGATGAGCATATGAAATTTTAACAAGATACCACTATCAATTTTGGATTTTCCTACACATAATTGTAAGATATATGTTAAAAACATTGTCACGCATATTATAATATTGAATGTTATTTACGGGACAAAAATGTTGTAACTTGATTCCAGTTGCACACGAAAGCTGTCACAATTTAGATTCACAAGAACTACATGTGTTTAAAGGAGTAATTACGAGTTTCTTGTCATCAAAATCAACTTTGCAATCCTCTGGTAAATTTAAGTTTATCCTTTTAGGTAACTTAACGATTCCAAAGAAGTATCTGGGTTTAATTATATAAAGAATATTGTGAAATTCTTGCGATCGATGGAATGGTAATCGAAAGGTCTTGATTTCTCGTTTCTAGAAATAAAATTCATCATTTATAAAATCAGCTACCTATCCGTTAAAGTCCTATTAATTTAAATATAATATTGGGAGAAATTAGTACTTTATTTTTAATAGATTTTATACATTGTGTGGAATTGTAATTGCCTGAAATAAACTAAACTATGTATGTTATAATTTATACCCCTATACAAATCTGGCTTAGTTTTTCTTGTGGATTTATAATTTTCTTCTACCATTCTTGAAGTGAAACTCCTTACAGGTATATTGTAGGGAATATTGGTAGGTATAAATGTCTGGGTCTTTACTTTACTGAGTCACACTTTATTCAGAAAAATGACGACAAAATACTTATATATGTCGGAGAATAAGAGAGAACGGAGAAGTATAAAGCACAGGGGCATAGAGTTCTCCGCCGACATCGTTATTAATTGGGTCCATTATTTAATTTCTTATTCTGTGGGTAATGTTGGTGCAATCAAACACTTTGTTAATTAACTCGGATTATAATGTTCAATCACTTAATTTTCCCGATATCAATTTACACAAACTCATTTACACTAATAGCTAGGAACACGACAGTTTCAATAGTCGACCACTCCGGCCGACCGCCACTCTAGAACTGCCGAGAGACAGCCGGACTGCCACTTATTGACTCTGCCCCCACGCCGATACACAGATGGCGCCAGCGTTCCACAGACTATTACACACGGACCAGCGATCCACAGACTCTTGCACTCCGACATATATAAGATGAACTGTAATCCAAATTACATTCCAGATTTAATACATTATAAGACAAAGAAGTTACACTTCCTGCACGTGTACACAAGTACACTTTTTTCTGTTTATACGAACGTGAGAACCCTTAAGTAGGCGCCTTGCTGAGTTTAATCAATTATTCAGTCTGTTAATATATTACTGTATACCGTTTGTTGTTTTGTGATGTCTCCATTGCAGTAAGATAATTTAAAAAGCCTGGGACATTTATAAAGACTTGGGGTCGCCTTGTGGACGAAATTCGACCGCAATTAGTTAAATTTACAAGTTTGAGCAATATTAAGGCTCTAATGTCAATTGTTAATTCCTATACCTCTATAATGACAAATTTCGCAAAGGCTACGCTGTTAATTTGCCTATATTTTTTATTATGTTCTATGAAATTTAAATTAATATGATTCAAAAAGTGTTTAAAACAAAGGCACGTTTTTTTTGTCGATACCGACAAACCTTGGCTGACACCGACTCCAAATATAAGAATACGAAGAACTCTAACAAAGAATACGCAATTATTTTTTACTTTTTCTATTTATTTTTTATTTTTTAGTGAATCTGAAGTAAACTAACACATTTGTCTGAATATGGGTAAACCTAAAAACGTGATGCTTAAATAAGACAGCACCGTTTAAATGGTTACAACTTTACAAAGTGAAATTTACATTGGTACCGCCACACCCGGGATCGATCCCGCTATCATCAGTCTTTTATATGGCAATCGACCTACTGTAAACTGTTGAGGAGTTCCATTGATCATCATATTTAACTACGACAATCAGTTGACCAACCGACGTTGCAGGAGGTGACTCAAATATCCTGATAGCCTACAAAAGATTCTACCGAGTATCATTAATTTGCTTCTAATAATTGAAGAGTTCCGTTACTTTGTCATGGATCCCACGATCACAACCTAACTAAACTATCATGAAACAATACCTTCATATATAACCTGTGAAATCTGTTGGTTTTCTCATGGATGCCATCATCAAAACTGGTCTTAAAATCGGGACTCTACGACAAGCATCACCTTTCATATAAAAAAAGAATCATCAAGATCGGTTCTCCCAGTCGAAAGATATGAACCTCCTCCTTTTTTTGAATTCAGTTAAAAAGGGATATATTTTCCCCCTTTTTAGCAACATTTTTCATCGATACTCAACTTCTAATTTTCGTAACGTAATATTATATTTATTTGAGCCTTCCTCGATAAATGGGTTGTCCAATACTACAATATATTTCAATTGGAACCTGTACTATTTAAGACGAACACTGTTTAGTTTTAAATTTATCTGACATAATAATGTAAGTAAGTAGCAGCCCATTAACGTCCCACTGCTGGGCACAGACCTCCTCACTCATACAAGAGAGGGTTATTAGAGCATAGACCCACCACGCTGCTCCATTGCGGGTTGGCAGGCATAGTACACGAGTGCACTTTCTTTTCCTTCACTCTCATAGTCCAATGTGACGATAATCCGACACGATCGGGGAGAGATCAGGCGCAGGACCGACGGTGGTTCACACCGCCAATTTTTTCCCAACTTCGGGCAAATATTGAGATAATCTTAGTAGAAAACTCAATATCGATTTCAAATTGGCCCGACCCGGAACTCGAACCCAGGACCTCATGTCTGTGGCCGAACATACAAGCCACTAGACCAATGAGGCAGTCCATTACGGGGGCCAGTCCAGCGAGGCTTTACGCCCTTTGATGCACTGCGGTGCTGTTATTGAGTATAATACATAATAATGTATAATTGGTTAATTTATTTTCCATGTATAACAATATCATAAACTAGCATAGTTTAAGCCTATCTATAAACTTTAACTCCAAGGCAACAAACAATTTTTACTACGAAATAATTATCGATAATGTAGAGTGGATTATTTAATATATGCTTTTGTATATTAAGTGCATACACTGGTTTAACAACATGTTACGTATTTAACAAGAAAAAATTAACATGCTGATAAAGATTAAGTAATGTTTTAATTAAATTATTGTCAGTTATTGCTGACATAAAGTGTATAACGCTGTTAACATGATAGTTTTAACGTAATCATTTATCGGTTATCACGTAAGTGAACGCTTCTCTGTCTCCTGACGTCAGAATGAAGATCATCTTCGGTTTCTAGCTATAGTCTAGACTATAACACGAAATTGGGCTGGCTCTGGGAGTACTCCCACAATGGAATAATATACTATATTCAGGTAGGTTTAAAAAGTTCTTTCCAATCGTCAAATCTGTCCGTGGATGTCCATTCTACCGAGAAGATATCTCCAAGTAATTTATTAATTACTTTTTGAAGTGAAATCTTCTTTAGTGCCACTATGATTTCGAAGTCGATGAAACGAAAAAGTGACAACAAAAATAACGTACTTATGGCCGATTTCACCTTCCCTAAGCTTTATATGTCCCTTAAGTACATTTAGCCTGAGCTAGTTAAGGGGATTCTTTCGTTAGCTAAGGGGTCCCATAAGCACATTTAGGTGTCATTTGAGTGAACTATTTTTAGCTAAAGAATCCCTAAGTACACTTATGTGTCGGTTAAATGGACTGTTACTATAGATAAGGGGTCCCCTAACTATATGATGCTTTAAGGAATGTTGGTGAAATCAGGGATTGTTTATTACTTTCATGCCAAAATCAGTTATGCCATTCCAGAAGATATTTCAGTAATGGAAAGATGGTGTTATGGAACCCGGAATAACAGAGGATCAAGACGTCGATTTCTGCTTCTAAAACCAACAAACAGACAAACATACTGAATACACACTTCATTAAGACAGAAAAACAGAATTGAACGTGGCATTCCCCTAACGGGCATACATTTATTGAAATTGATTTCCTTATTACTAAGAAAAATAATGTTTCAACAATACAGAACGTGGAGGTCACAACACAACACCCAACTGATCACAGGGTGGGTAGAGCAAAAGTCAGGATTTATGCGAATCAAATTAAATCAAGAAGAGCTTTTAACAAAAAGCGCTCTGGATATATACCTCTTGAATGTGAACAACTGAAAAACACAAATGACATTCACAAAAGTTACTCAAATCTTGTATGCGCGATTCGGGAAAGTGCCAATAAATTGCGAGAAAGAAAAGCTGAAAATAGAATACAGTATATAATAAAAGATGATCTAAAAACCCTAATCTCAGAAAAAACAAAACTGCAACATAAAGATAAGACAATAAAAAGAAAGTCCGGCTAGCCGCTAGAGGAGGCCTATGCCCAAAAATGGGCTTTCCAATAATGACCTACTAAAATTTGACACAACGACATTGGACGAATACTATTAAGACATAATCACAATTTAAAGAATTAGATATTTATTAGCCTGGAATGCGAATATTGTAATGTATAAAAAGAAAACTAAATATAGTAAAATGTATTAATTATTTCAGTGACTCTATTGGAAATAAATGTTTCTTTCTTATTATTACTTCCATACCACAGTAACATTACAAAAACAAAATATAGATAACATACAAAAGCGTGCAGAGTACAAAAGCCAGTCTTATCACTTGATAGAGACTTCTACTAGAGAACCTTTGGTATAGGGATCGTTGGGGCAGAGAGTAGTGGGTGGCGAAACATATACATAAACCTTCATACAAATACTTACATACTAGTACGTATATAGCATTAACTCTTTCAACACAAATCGACGTTACATATAAATACTTATCATTATCTTAAAGCCAAAGTCTTTTAAGGTCTCCTCTTTTACCACGTGACGATAGCAAGATTGCTTTTAGACAATTTATATATTAATGGTATCCTTACAAATATAAATAGAAATATAACAAAAAAAGAACCGCCTTCAAAACAAACTTACATATACATTAATATACTCTAAAAAGTAAAAAATAATTGCGTAATCCTTTATTGTGTTCTTCGTATTCTTATATTCGGAGTTGGTGTCAGCCAAGGGAGATGTTCCCCGCATGTCCACTTGGCCGCTCCCGCGTCTCTCCCACCTACAGCTAGGCAGATATACGAGGTGTGTTCAAAAAATATCGCGAATTTTGTGTTTTTTCAAAAATTATTTATTTATTCATGAATATCTATTTTGTCCCCTTCAAAGTAATCCCCATGAGATATTATACACTTGTGCCAACGGTTTTTCCAATCTTCGAAGCAC
>JACTOM010000078.1:871215-884328 GCA_015832385.1 Elymnias hypermnestra
GTAATCTTGCAACTTATAATACGATTTTTCTATCAACTTTCTTTTAACAAAGACTTTGAATTTATTAATTGACATCTTTAGAACGTCTTGTGGGAGTTTATTATAGAAACGTATACAGTTACCCTTAAATGAGTTGTTAATCTTATGCAGCCTACTAGAATTTATAACAAGTTTGTTTTGGTTTCGTAAGTTATATGATGTACATTCACTCTTTTTATTAAAAGAGTCAATGTTTTTGTGTACGTACAACAAGTTTTCTAATATATATACGCAGTGAACTGTCATTATGTTAACTGCCTTGAATTTGTTTCTTGGCGACTCTCTTGGACCCATATAGTAAATCGCACGAACGGCCCTTTTCTGCAGCACAAATATTGCATCTATATCAGCAGTATTACCCTAAAGTAAAATGCCATATGACATAATGCTGTGAAAATAACTGAAATAGACTAGTCTAGCAGTTTCAATGTCCGTAAGACGGCAAATTCTTTTAACCGTTTAATTCCGTCATCCTGGATGGCAACGGTGCCAAAGGCATGGCATAGGAGCGTGGTAGTTCTGTTCTTCAAGAAAGGTGACAACACCTTATAGAAACACTATATTCCTAACTACTTACATACAGCCACTTTGCTTAGCGTTCGTGGACGATGAGAAAGCCTTCGATTCGGTGGAAACAGGGGCCATGTTGAGATCTTTGGAGAGAGGCCAAATCGACCAACGGTGTATAGACGTGTTGAAGTGCCTGTGCAAAAACGCTACTGTCAGTACGTAAGGTAAGGTAAGTAGCAGCCCATTAACGTCCCACTGCTGGGCACAGGCCTCCTCACTCATATGAGAGAGGGTTATTAGAGCATAGACCCACCACGCTGCTCCACTGCGGATTGGCAGGCATGCTGCGGATTGGCAGGCATGTCAGTACGTAAATAGGACCAAAGCTCAGGATCTACCCAACTGCAGCGTGGAGCGCGACAGGGAGACGTTATCTTCCCGAAGCTGTTCACCGCAGCGAGTACACCACTCATCTACGATTTGCCGACGACGTTGTCATAATGGCGGGGACTCTGGAAGATCTCAATGCAATGCTCGATAACCTCAGCAGGGCTTCTCAACAGGTGGACCTAAAATTGAACATGGATAAGACGAAAGTTATGTCCAATACCCATGTTCCGCTCCACCCAGTCATCGTTAGGAACTCTGCTCTCGATATATATACCTGGAACATATAGTCCAGCTAGGTAGGTCCAATTTCGAGAAAGAGGTCAACCGCCAGATCAAACTCTGTTGGGCAGTGTTCGGAAATCTACGTAAGATCTTTTTGTCCAATATCCCTCAGTGCCAGAAGACCAAAGTCTTCGAACAGTGCGTGTTGCCAGTGATAATCTACGAGTCGGAAATGTGGTCGCTGACTATGGGCCTCATTCGGAAGCTCAAAGTCACACTGAGTGCCATGAAGAGGGCTATGCTTGGAGTTTCTCTACTCGATCAAATCAGAAATGAGGAGATTCGTAGAAGAACCAAAGTCACTGACATAGCCCTAAGGGTCACGAAGCTGAAAAGGCAATGGACGGCGCACATAGCCTGACGAACCGATGGACGTTGGGGGCTGAAGGTGCTGTAATGGCGACCCCGCACCGGTACCGCAGTGTAGGTAGTCCCCCCAAACGGTGGACCGATGACGTTGAGAAGGGTGGCCTGTAGCCACTGGAACCAGGCAACACAAGATCTGGCGCAGTGGGTAATATTAGATGAGAGCTTTGTCCAGAGTGAGAATAAATTAAATATTAACAAGGCTATTTACGTAACAATAAAACTATTAGACATCGGAACATTAAGATTTTTAATTAAAAAAAAAAAGCTTTGTACAGATCTGTAACGAATATATACCTTTTATATAACACCTTTATTTAATAGTTTACAGTGATAAACGTCTTATAAATACACAACTTTATACAGAAACTACGCCGCGTCTGAAACATGGGACGATTAAAGCGAATTATGCACACACAATATATACAATTTTAAGTTATATAATTAGGCAGCAAGTGCGAGTTATACTCACGCGCAGAGGGTCCCGTACTATAATTTAGCAATATTTTCTCATTATGAGACATAAATACATACATATGGACGAGATTTCTGTAAATATATAAAGTTATTACAGTATCATCGGTATATACTTAATAATTTCGAATGCAAGTGTCTTTATGTAAATACGTGTTTAATTTTAATTATTTAGTGATAGTTTAGTTTATTTACTAAAGTGTTTAAGTATTATTAGAAAGATAATTATATAGAATGTAATAGTATCAAAACCCATTACGCTTACTCATTGCTTACCGAACGTTTGTCAGTCGCATTTGTCCTTGATAGATATGGGCCGTTTTGGCGGCAAATTCATTCCGTGCTTTAAATATTTTCTATTGTTTCTCTGATCTTTTATTTCAATAATAGTGTACCAAGATATTCATTGAACAGTCGTGAGCTGAGACGGTGCTCACAATACTATTATCTCGGTATACTTTCTTATTCGAATTCCTATTGGAAAGAGATTATTGTATACAATGTAATATGATTAAGAATAACCCACGAGACGCTTTCTCGTTGCTTCTAGAACGTTTGTCAGTCACATTAGTCCTAGATATATAGGAAAACAGTCAGTGATCTTTATACAAAGTATAACCCATTTTTCTGTTTAGCAGCAAAAATCTACCAAAATATTCACAGCAGTATCTTCACTTCTCTTTCGGTGGAGTTGCAATCAAGTATCAACCTAATTAGTCATCGATAATAAAAGAATATCGCCTTATAGCTCTATATAATTGACATAGTAATACGTAACAACGTGCACATAGAAGCTTTGTAAAAATGGATGATACATGAGCATTTCCTGACCTAACAAAAGTCTGACTAAGTCTCAGAAGAGACTCAAAGATTTTAAAAGTAAATAAAACTAAAAAATACACCATCCACATGTATGTATCCATGAAAAACATTTACACGATAAAAAGAAATGGAATGTATACACACTCATTAATATTTATACATATATTAAGTAACTTCGAATAAATCCTATATATTTTATTGAGATTTTTGTAATTATATTAGTAGAATGTTTAATAACAAGTTCAACTCAAGTTTTAACGTCGACTGTGATTGGTTGAGTTATGTTTCAAGCGGGAAGTTTTAGGGGGGATAATTGGTGGTAGCACATGAGTAAAGTGGTATCATTTATCTTGTTAAATTAATTGAGCTTTTAATAGTACCATGTAAGAAATAAATTACTTCTATCCATGTTCATGTGCTATCATCACTTGCCATTAATTGAGATTAAAATAAAATCTAACCCGTCAATATTTAATAAATAGAAAAATTATTATCATTGTCACTTATTTTAAACCAAAAAATCACTTTTAAAATAATCTGCAAAATTTACACACTCAATATTTTGATTTGATGTATAAGAAATGGTTTCTACTTCGGATTTAAAAAAAAATGGAGGTAGTTAAACTCCTTTGGTTTATATTGTATTAAAGTCTATAATTGTATTTTTAATTCATCTTACATATAGGTATTTTGTCGTTACTGTTTCTGAGTAAGCGACTGAGTACAATTAACCAACAGACACACACATAAGAAGTTTCAAGTTTAAAAATATAGGACTATGAAATGTTAAGAGACACTGCTAAATTTGAAAAAAAAAAATCTATTTTACAACTGTTGTTGCTTTAAATAAAATATTTCGATATAAAAATAAATTGCCTAAGCCATAGATTACCAAATAATTTATACATCACTCAAATTCACTTCAGTTTCATTCACAATATATATAAATGCTTATTATTTTGCATACAAATTCGTCGACAGCCCCGACGTATGAACGTAAAACTTGGACTTTTTGACTTAAAAATCAAAACATATATTAAATAAAATAATCGTTTTTTTTTTGTAGTTTGATGATTGTATCACCCCATTTATCAAATTGAGCCACCATCTCTATATTACATAGCTATCAAAACATGATATTTAAATAGTTTTTGTAATTTTGGGGAGTGTAGCACACAAAATATGATGTTTAGAAAAACATATTTTTAATACAAAAGGTAGTGCTGTAATAAATTTGTCTTTGAAACACTGATTTACAAAATTAAGATTACATATGTGACTCTTTATACGTAGGGGCCGTAGATTTATCCTAATTACTAGGAAATATAATCTATACTTAACATTAAGGGAACTGCAAATTTTTATAACCATATTATATTACATTTCAAATATTTTATCTATACATATTTATATTTTAAAATAATTACTCTGTATAAATTAGACATCTGTAATTTGAATAAAAAACAATTAAAAATGTAAACGATTATGTATCTATGGTAACAACTAGTGATGTGAACCGATTACGATTTTCGATACCGGCAAACGCGAATTATTGTGGGATAAAATATGTTTTAACGTGATAACATGTATATCAAAGACCACGTTTCGCCTGAGCCGAACGTGCAAGCGATCGTGTTACAAGCAATAGAAAGGCGCGATCATCCTAATTCCACTGTTTATTACAACAACAGTTTTTATCAATGTTTTCTTATAACGTTATCACGTAAAATTATCGTACGTTAACAGACTGAACAGACAAAGGTGTAAAATACCTTCATCCGTCACGATACGCCTTGTAGATGTGAAACATCGAACTTTTTAAAGCAATAGACAAGTTATGTGTACCGTAGTAAACAAGATACCGTATTGTTTCGGTAGGTACCGCGAGACAGATAACAGATCGCCGAATCCAGGGGAGAAGAAAACACATGGCGACGCCTCGCCACACCATGCGTCGGTCCCACGCACCGCTATAAATGTTTCAAATCGATCATCGGCTTTGTATTTTTTTTCTTATAATGTTCGACAATTGCAAACATTAACTAAATTTAAAAATATTTACGTAATACTTTAAGGGTTTCCCACTATTATTGAATTTTTTTTACATTTTTTCTTTCCCAGTTTGTTTAATTATGAAATTTGACGTCATTTGGAGATATGTTTTTAGATTTTACTAAGATTGAAATATACATTCAATTGAAATATACATTTATTTCTGTGCACTGTTTATTCATAATAAATTAACAAATATGGGCAAAGAACGGTTTCATCATTGTTTGAATGTCATAACAAATCACCGATTTCTTTAGAATTACATAATACATTTTCGAGTACTCAATAAATTAGTTTCCATAAAAGTATGGAAAGTAATACATTAAATGCTTAAAAAAATAATTTAAGATACTTTATACATAAAAGATCACTATATATAAATTTAGTCGTTTGTAATGAAAAACCGATTTTTTGTCGATTTATACGATCATCGTTTTTTCATGAAACCTGTTCACATCACTAGTAATAACCGTAACCTATTCAAAAATCAAAATATTCTTTATTGAAGTAGGCTCAGAAAGCTCTTTTGAATAGTCAATAGTCCATTGGTAACAAATCTACAACAGTTTGGAGAGTTTGAAAAGAAACTGAGTGGTTACTCCTCTAAATATAATTCCTGTAAGTTACATTGTGTTCTATGTGCAACTGGAAACAAGGCCAAACATTTTTATCCTTTGAAGAAACTTCATTACATTCATTTTAGACAAAATTATTTTTCAAACTAATTGTTATGCTGAACTGGACAAATGATTTCTGAACTTGCCTCATCCAAAACCATGGTGTTACAAGATTGTTTTTTTTCTTGTATCGAAATTGTGTAATAACCACTGTATTTTTTTTACTTATCCAATGAGCATTAAGATACAAGTTCGTCTAAAGCCTTATCTCTGTTAAATTCGTGCTTAGCGAGTGCAGCTGACACTCTCGCTTCGGAGAAACCGAGGTCCATCAACTCCCCTAGTAACAAAAGACCCTCGATCACCTGGAAATTAATTACATCCACTTTTATAACAACTCAACATCATAATAAGAAAGCATTGTGTGATTTTATTAAACGACAATGCTTGTGAAACAGCTGATGCGAGCCATCTGTGCCACTATATTGACTTTATCCCCAATCAGAGGTTATCTGCATGCGACTTACAATACATGGAACTACTAGAGATCCAGAGCTCAATGTCCACAATTAATGAAATAGATATATTGATTAGGGGCATCTTCCAAGACTTTTTTGTTGCTGATAGTTTAGTACTGTAACCACACTGATGGTACAGTCTTAGATGACAGCAGCCAAATCTGGTATCAAGTAATTGACCATAAATGACTTCTACATAATATTGGAAGAATGAAAAAATTTGTGAACCTTGGTGAGGGAACCTGCATATCTTATGAGAAATTCTGCAATATGTGTAGCCAACCTACAGCTTGATTGCACATCTCTGCTAATGAAGTGGAAACAGGACAAAGCAGACACCTCTCACTACATTCCTAGACAAATTAGTAAATGCAATTTCCCACATATTTCCTGGCAATAAATGTGCCCAGATCCTGTGCTAGCAAAACAAGTATACAAGTAACAAGTAGCTAACAGAAAACTTTTGTTTGTTGCTATAGATTAAAGATATCAAAATGTGACTACAAATATATCTGACTTCACTGATAAAGAAATATCTATTCTTTGTGTAGAGATATTATTTATTTATTTAATCACCACAAACTTTAAGGTTTAATTAAAGTAGTATAATGTATTATACAACAATTTTTTTTAAATTCTCTACTAACATGAAATTTTAAAAAAGGTAAGTAGCAGCCTATTAACGTCTCACTGGTGGGCGCAGGCCTCCTCACTCATATGAGAGAGGGTTGTTAGAGCATAGACCCACCATGCTGCTCCACTGCGGATTGGCAGGCACAAGTGCACTCTCTATTCCTTTACTCTTATAATCCAATGTGACAGTAACCCAACATGGTCGGAGACAGATCAGGCACAGGACTGATGGCTTAACATGCTCTCCAAGGCACGGGTGTGGATCACACTGCCAAATTTTTCCAAACTTCTCTTACTGGGGAAATTTTAGTAGACAACTCAATATCAATTTGGAATTGGCCCAACCCAGGACTCGAACCCAACACCTCATGTCTGTAGTCGAACATGCTAACCACTAGACCAATAAGGCAGTCTCATGAAATGTGTGTATTGACAAATTTGTTATATTACGTATTTTTTAGACTACACTAAATGTTGTTCTTACCTTTTTATCATTTTCTCCTACAAGACTACACACCCTTGCAACTCTGTCCAAAGGGAAACCCATATTATGTATTTTCTGACACATATTTTGCAATGTTATAGGAAACTTCTCATAGGGATTTGGTAATTTCTCTGTTCTTCTTCTCCGCCTTTCCTCTCCTTTATCACTATGTGAAGAANTAGTAGCTGCCTATTAACGTCTCACTGGTGGGCACAGGCCTCCTCACTCATATGAGAGAGGGTTGTTAGAGCATAGACCCACCACGCTGCTCCACTGCGGATTGGTAGGCATAGTACACAAGTGCACTCTCTATACCTTCACTCTTATAATCCAATGTGACAGTAACCCGACATGGTCGGAGACAGATCAGGCACAGGACTGACGGCTTAACATGCTCTCCAAGGCACGGGTGTGGATCACACTGCCAAATTTTTCCAAACTTCTCTTACTGAGGAAACTTTAGTAGAGAACTCAATATCAATTTGGAATTGGCCCGACCCGGGACTCGAACCCACAACCTCATGTTTGTAGTCGAACATGCTAACCACTAGACCAATAAGGCAGTCTCATGAAATGTGTGTATTGACAAATTTGTTACATTATGTATTTTTTAGACTACACTAAATGTTGTTCTTACCTTTTTATCATTTTCTCCTACAAGACTACACACCCTTGCAACTCTGTCCAAAGGGAAACCCATATTATGTATTTTCTGACACATATTTTGCAATGTTATAGGAAACTTCTCATAGGGATTTGGTAATTTCTCTGTTCTTCTTCTCCGCCTTTCCTCTCCTTTATCACTATGTGAAGAAGATCTGGGAACACTGACTGGTGCTGGACTGGCATTGTAAGAACGTTCGTTGGCCCTTTGGTGTGCCGATACAATTTCATCATTGAGCTCTTTCACAATATCTGGGACACTCCGGGACCTTGATTTAACCGTAGTTTGAGAACTTGCAGATGGACTACCTTCTACATTTTTCTGCTCAGGAACTTGTGTAAAAGTATTTGCTAGAAATGGTACAGCAACTTGTGGATACTGGTAATAGTATGGCTGAGGTATAAAAGCTGTTCCATTTGGCACCTGCAATTCCCCAGATCCTGTTGGTAACTGGTTCCCATAATGTTGATAAGGACCTTGATAAGGTTGGGTAGGAACATAATACTGGTAGTTTGGTATATACATATTTTCCAAAGGTACAGGGTTATCACAGACAGTCTCTTGTACATAGTAGCCATTTGACATTGGATAATGTTGCGGTGAGGAGTAAATGACACTAGGCCCTGGGATCTGTTGCTCTACAAAGGCATTAGGTAAATAAGGTACACTGTCTATCTGTGCTTGTGTTGCACAATTTGTATAACCAGTATAGACCTCCTCTTGTGCATATGTTGATTCTTGAGCTGCTGACTCTTTCTGACTTTGTAAAACTTGAGCCAGTAATTCCATATCATTAATTGTTTTCAATTCTACATTATCAAATGGGCTGGATGTATCATTTTCAAAATCTTTAAAAGTCATAGTGTCTGTATTTTGATTATACTGGGGGTATTTCATTATTTTGGTTTGCATTTTGAATTCTTGTAAGGGATCTGGATCATCAAGTAAATTACTTTGCTGATAATTTGATGGAACTTGTATTGGTTGGAGGATATTTATGTGAGATTGCACAGAGCTGGATGGGTATTCAACATCCGTATTAACAGATTTATCAATGTCAGGACTGCTATCTTGTGTAGGAAATGTATCACAGACTTTTTCAAGTTTATCATCGGGTGACAAAGCACTTATTTCGTCGGTGCTCGGATAGGAAACCTCTGAAACACTCAGTTGTTTCAATTTTTCTTCCGCTTCTGCCACAGCTATAGCATCCAACTTCTTTTGTTTTGCTTCTTCTACAAGTTGTAGACGATGCTTTCTCTCATTTTTCTTCGTCTCTTTCGCACTCCGAAGTTCTTTAAGTTTCGATAGCACATTTCGCTCAAAAGTTGAGCAATACTGAATACTGTCAACAAAAAGTTGTGACCGCAAGGGACACTCTGTCACAACGTAAGGCAAATCTATTCGTGGTGGCCTCTTATATTTTTCTGATATTTTAACGGGAACACCGTCCATAAAGTCTCCAAAATGAGACATATCAATGTAAAGTAAAAAATGATAACACAATGGGACGACAACGACTGTTTCTTGAGACTTTTCGCACTTTTAAGGTTACATCGTACTCTTTCAACGTCATCACTTTGGGAACAACATCAACTACACATAATTTGACACATTTCTGAGACGAGTGTACGCGACCTCCATAATAGAGAATGCTAATAAAACTATTACTCGACAATTTTTCAACAAATCTTTAGTATTATTCACTGTTTCTCACTTCACTAGCAATACCTTTTGCCGTCAAATGAAATGTCATTGAAAATATTATTGTCATGTGATATAAAATCGGATACTTGTATAATATTCCAAAGGGAAATTACATTTCAGACGTACGTGAAACAAAAATATATTCTTTACTTTATTAACAGAAATATATATAAGTATCTGACTCATGCCACTTTGTTTGTTGCAAGTAACAGAAAGAGAAAAATTGATTTCTATAAAACAGGCTACATTGAACTAAAATTAGAAGAACCATTACGTAGTATCTTTTGCGAATTGCGGCACTTAACAGTTTATGCAGCGTACACAACGAAAGCTGTCCAAAGGGATATATTTTTCTATTTTGCAAAACTTCATTGAAATCTAAGCTAAAGAATTTTCAATTAGAATCAATATTCCCCGAGATAGACACGTTCAACCAAGTAAATAAACGAACTCATCAGCGTTATAAATAATAATAGTGGTAAAGAATTAGCTTAACATAAAGTACACAAGAATTTTTGGTAATGGCTGAAAATGGAACAGTCGAATTCGAACTTAAAAAAGTAAAATATCACGTGTGAACTTTTTGACTGCTGTCAGATGTCGCTAGTGTTTCTCCTTTAAGTCATGGCGGATTTTTTTCATTGAATTATTAAACATTACCGTACTTTGTGGGTATATTAATTATTGCCGGCGTCGAAATAATAAAAGTGTGGTCTGTTCGCACTGTGAGGGCCCAGCGACAAACACGTGGAACAGACTTCGTTTTTACTCAAAATCGCTATCGACGAGACAGAAAAGGGACTTTGACGGATCGTCTCGAATTTCGTCGGTCTTAGAATACTGGAAAAACTAAAATTTCGACGTCGCAATAAATATTACGTCTAGTATGATCCAATAATCGGCCGAAAACTCTAGACGTCTTCGTTTACAACGGTCGTGAAACAGGTTAGTGGGCGAATATATTTCGATTTCATACTCTGGGGCATATATATAGTCGACAATTATGCCGGTAGATTTCGAGGCAGCATGAATGAAGGTGCAACGGGGCTTTACAATGGGAACAGTGGGTTCGACGGACCGGCTGGAGTATATGTGGTCCAGGATCACATAGAGAGACAGGCACTACGACACTACCCTCAGGAAATGTTGCAAGTGGGAGGAGCGAGATCCCGCGGCGGAGGCTCGCCTAGACAAGGTGTGCCGCGCCGATGGCACGCACGAAAAGATCGCCAACAAAGCAAAACAGACAATAATGCATTTGGATATGATTCCGATGATTCAAGCCTATCAAGTAATGCTTCAGGTTCCAACAAATCAAGCGAAAAAGGTATGTATTCATCGCAAAAACCAGATATTTTAGCAGTTTATGAATAAGTAAACAACTAATATTTTGAGTTTTCTTAAAGTTCTGAAACGCTTATAATGGCAATTTCAAATATAACAACAAAATATTGGTTTTATAAATGCCTTGTTTTTAGCAAAAATTCTTCAATTTGCTTCAATTTCTTACATGTTTTACATCACCTTCATATTCTAATCAACCACTAAAAGTTTGCTTAACTCAAGTCAAATTATGCTGTTGTTTAATATTACAATATATTTATTATATGTTTTTAACCTATTTTCTATGGTAAACAAACTACTTGACGTTAGAATTCATTAAAATTCTGTTTACCTTTCTAGAAGATGTTTGTGTTTTTAGTTTTTTTTACACGAATCTCAAAAATATACAATTTTCAAAAGTAATCTACCAACCCTATATCTTTGGCCTTTTTCTTTTGCAGTTTACTAACAGAATTTAATTTTATCAGATGTACTAGTGTAGTGGTGTACTGGGATTTAAAATTCAATTGTTTTTATAGTAATTGGACTTTTCTAAATTCATTCAGTAGAACTTTTGTAGTTTTTTTGGGGATCAGAAAAATTACGGAAATGCATTTTCTAATTTCTAACAGCAAAGATGTGTCACTAAGCAAAATATTTGCTTTTGCTATGATGCTATATAGAAACCATTAAGACGTAGGTGACCTCTTACTAGGTTATCTTGGACTGTATCATCAGCTGTTTACATCAACTGATATTATGGTCAAGCATTAACTACTCTTAGGAAAATATACTAATAAGTCTACTGGGGGTGGCCTATCTGCAACCTTCCACAGCTTCAACCTAAAGCCTACTCGCAAACTGCTAGAATGGGTATTTGAGGGTATCTAAGTGAGACTAAATTATGCAGTGTGACCAAAAGATCTTCAAGGGTTGAAATGCATCAACTGCCTAAGTGGGCTACTTTATGAAAAAATAATAATAGATATAATAAATTTGTAGACAAAACTTCCTTGCTGTTTAAAGTATACAAAAATATGATGTTGTTAATAGTATCCAGTCACATGTGGTTTTCTGTTAATAATTTGATATTAAACTCAGCAAAGACTAAATGTGTTAATTTGCTTCCCCATATGCAAAAGAAGTCTGTAAAAGTATTCAACTTGGCTCAGTTGCATTTACTGCTAGAAAATACACTGATGTTGAAACTGCTGAAATGGTGTTATATTTTCATAGCATTACATCTTACAGCATAGTGTTCTGGGGTAAGGTGGTGGATATTGAAACTATCTTTATATAAGAAAAAACAACAATACATGCCATATATCAATTGGGATCTCATGTTTCCTTAAAAGAAAAATTTAAAGAAAAATCAATTGTCATAGTACTGTCACAATATATATTGAATACAATATTTTAGAGTGAAGAAGATTAAGAAGTCATTTGTTGGGTTGAGCATACAAATTTTTAATAAGAAACCTGAATCTCTGTTGGGTATGCCGCCACACAGTTATAGAAAATATGTTAAAAACATCCTATTACAAAATGCATATTATAACGTTGAGGGTTATTTAAGAGACAAAGATGTTTGGAAATGTTTCCAGCTGCACATAAAAGCGTGTTGCGACCTACAAAACTATAATTAATGGGAGTAACCGGAATCAACTTTCTGAACAGGTGGTAGATGTATTACCAACAGACTACTGACGATTCAAAAGTGTTTTTTGACCAAAGAATAAAGAATATATTGATTTTGTTTAAATAGTACTCTCTCAGCAAAATAGATAATTAACTTTGTTTTAGACTTATTTGAAATCAGTAGGTATATTTAGAGTAATCCTCGTATTTTCGATTTTTCAGTCGTTCTATAATTTAATTATTAATGGTTTATCAGATCTTGGGATCTAAATTTACAAAAGATGGAACATGTGAAAGTGATATCGAAAGGAGAGTGAATGCAGGGAATATGGTAAATGGTGCTCTGCATGCTTTTATGAATAGCCAGATGGTGTCTCAAAGGGCTAGACTGGCAGTGCATGCTGGAGTGTTGGTGCCAACACTTATGTATGGTAGTGAAAGTTGGGTATGGCAGAAGAATCACAAAAGTAAAATAAATGCGGTAGAGATGAGAGCGTTGAGAAGCATGAGTGGATTAAAACTGAGTGACAGAGTGAGAAATAGTGTGATAAGAGAACGTTGTGGTATAAAAGAAGACGTAGTGACTAAAATTGA
>JACTOM010000078.1:884892-989132 GCA_015832385.1 Elymnias hypermnestra
CAATATTGAGTTTTCTATTAAGATTTTCTCAATATTTGCCCGAAGTTGGGAAGTTGGCGGTGTGATTCACCCCCGTGCCTCGGAGAGCACGTTAAGCCGTCGGTCCTGCGCCTGATCTCTCTCTCCGGTCGTGTCGGATTGCCGTCATGTCGGACTATGAGAATGAAGGAATAGAGAGTGCACTTGTGTACTATGCCTGCCAATCCGCAGTGGAGCAGCGTGGTGGGTCTATGCTCTAAAAACCCTTTCTCACATGAGCGAGGAGGCCTGTGCCCAGCAGTGGGACGTTAATGGGCTGCTATTAACTTTACTTACTTACTGAAGGTACAGTCATTCTATATAGACATAGTTGCAGGCAATAGTTAACATATGTTAATTTTATAATGATAAATTGGAGAATTCCCCATTTATCAGTAGAATAGATAAATCAATGCAATATTATAAACAGGGTGATATTACATTCATAGCATGATTCTATTACGGAAAATATCTATATTAGATAAATTGCCACATATCTATCTAACAACTTCGGCCTTGTCACCTGCGTGAGATAAGTATTACAGATTCAGTTAATATATGTGACTACCTAATTCCCATGAATTACATGTATAAATCAAAATTATTTATAATTATATTTGGCAATTTATTTTAATATTTAATGTGAGACGTGATGTATCACATGTCGCATTACATCTGGCCGCGAAGTGGGCGTAAAATGAAAGGCGCTCGCTCGACAGAGTTTCCAAAGCCAATGTGGCAAATTGAAAAAGGTTCTCTTGCATCATGGTTTTATAAAACCACAAAATAAACTAAAAGTCAAAACTGCAACTACTACTAAACTTAAAGTTAGTCAACCAAAGCCAATATGGCGGCGCCCCTGGCTCTAATCAGCTGTTTCACTTGGATCGTTGTTTCATAAAACCACGCAATGATTTTTATAGTTTATTCGAGTCAGACTTTCTTCAAAGTTGATCCACCTACAAGTGTTTAAAGTTAGTCGTGGGTTCGTATCATAGAAAGTTCATGTAGATACTAAAGTTAGTCGAGAGTTTTACCAAAACTAATTTAAAAATTTAATGTCAATTTCGTGACTACGCATATAAATGACGTCACACCATTAACGTACGCAGTGAGCTCTTGTAAAAATATTTACACTACATTATGCAATGAGCTGTATCTACAATTGCTTGTTTGACTTGGAGGCGCAATTACATCATTTCGTATCGCAGCGTTAATAGTTTTCAATGTTCAGGCGAACGATATTTATATATTTACCTATAAAGATGTATCGTGAGCGAGATAATCTGTTTAACGAGATCAAAGTAAACCAACCCAGTTATGTATAATATTTTGCTATCCTGGGATCGAAACTCGGAAAGATAAATTTAGGAAATCGTATTATCTGTCTGGACAGGTGGTAGGTTTCGGCCGTGACTAGTTCCAAAGAAATTGTATTCTGGTTTAATGCTGTCTAGAAAGAATAAACAGCGAAGCGCAACAGCAATAAAAAATAAATTCTTTCTATATATAAACTTTATCGGTTTATTATTAGTACAGGGAATTTCTTGACGAAGACAAACAATTTATTTCTCCATATTAAATATATTCGGGACTTCCCTTACTCGTCATATTTTGCTGACAAAATAAAGGGATAGTGATATTGTAAACAGATATTTATATAAGTACAGATCGACCAAATGTATCAGAAATGCGTGCCTATACCTTAAAAAAGGAAGCAGGAATGTAAAGATTATTTTTTTGCATAGAACTGTAGTCATCAATATCACGTAAAAGTTATGTATGATATTAACTAAAGTCATGTTCTTGTCCAGGTTTAATCTATGTAGATTAATAATTAAACCAAAATATGAGGTATCTCTTGTTTTTATTGTTCATCTTGAGCTTTGGTTAGTTCAATTAAAATCTATGACTAAACCACAGGTGAGAGTAGCAGTTGTAGTAGTAAACGCGAAAGGGACAGCGGGACGGTATCCCGGGAGTGGCGCGGAAGAGGTCGTAGGGATCCGCGGCCACGGAGGATTGCCCCCGAACGGTTCCTCAACGCTGCATACCCCTTCCAAGTCAGATACACGCCGGATAACTTACTCAATGGTAAGGAAACAGCACACACATTGCTCAAAGTTCCGTAAAAGTCTGTACTAAACCCAATATTAAAGGTTTACTCATTATTAAGTCTGCCATTCATCATCATGTCAGTGGCCGTAAACAGTTTACTCAAGAACAAGTCTGCCATTCATGAAAATTTCTGTCTCCATTTAAAATTTATTCAAGAATATGTCTGCGATTCAACAGAATCTTAAGTCTCTACGGGCACTCTTACTCTACTCTACCACTTATCTACGGGCATGTTTTTCGACCTGCTGAATACGAATTTCAAGTCAGTTTAGGCCATGCAGCCTTGAAATTCGAGTAAACTTATTACATGCCAAAATTACAGGACAATAGCTATTGCCTAATAGGTCTGCCGTTCATCAAAATTTCAGTGTTCATTAAAAGGTTATTCATGAATAGGTCTGCAATTCCTCAACATAAAAGTGACCGTTAAAAGTTTACTCAAAGACAAGTCTGCCATTCATCAAAATTCCTGTGTCCATTAAAAATTTACTCCAGAATAGATACTATAATTCGTTCAGATTTTCAAAATTTTTCCTAGTTTAGAAGTCATGTGTTGGCGGTTTTCATTGGAAAACAGAGGTATTTACAGGGGAGAAAACGCTTTCTCGCTAATATCCAATAGGATCCAATAGTTTTTAACCAGCATCTCCAAACAAAGCTAAATGCATAAAAATATTGGTAGTACTTGGAAGTAGTAACATTCTTGATTTGTCCTACTTTTTGGGAGACATTAATTAAATCTCAAAGGAATTTGATGATGCCCTATAAAGAAAAAAATCTTTGCTCAAAACATTTGTATGAATACAAGAAATTCCTGATGTAAAACACAGGCTCGCAGTGGGACACACTATCGCAGGAGATATGGGACAAATTTATGAAGTCACAGCAGACAGAGGAAACTTTCCGCAAGAAGATGCACCTTTGGAGATATCTGTACATTACTATTAAAGTAAGTATTTTATTGGGGTTTTTTTGGTACTCATTTACCTCATTGCCGTTATTTAAAAATAATTACAACCTATTTTATTATTGTTGTTGTCATCGCCTATCCCAATGGCTGTTACTCGTTACTTTCTATTGTTACGGGGGTGTCCATTTAAATTTTCCTCATTGTAACTGGGTTATAAATGATTTCATTGTTCATTTAATGGGGGGGGGGGGGGGGGCAGTTATTCCTCTTATTGTTCATTATGTGGGTTATTTCCACTTATTCATTAATATCATCATTGTAAATAGACCCTTGAACTTTATTAGTATCTTTGGTATTTTCCCTTATTTTTAGTTTTACATAGGAACATTGAATATTTAAAACCTATACGATTGTCGTTATCACGTATCGACAAGTTTCATTTTTCATCGTAATGGGGTATAATGGGAACTTATCCAAAGGTTCCTTTTCTGAGAGAGGTAGGAATTTGTGTCCCGCGACTAAGAACTCGTTGAAACCTCTTGTTTACTTCTGTAATGAAGGTGTATTCTGTAATATTAATGAATAACTTTACGTAAAGTTACGACTATACCAAATGATATGCGTATAACATACAATGTTTTAATGGATCTAAAAGGACTATTAAGGTTGGTTTTTGATCTGGTTATTCGCATTTCTGCAGATCGATTTCTTACATTAAACCGACCTACGTGGTCCATGTAACTGGCCATTGTCTGCATTCGAACCAACGTTTGTCTGTCGTGGTTCTTTCGGTCGTTCTCTTCTTTAACATCGCGATGTTCGAATCGTGCCGTGGTTAATTGCGGTGAATGGTTTCAGGCCATATTCCCGCGCTACGGGCTGTACGTTGTGGGCTCCACGATGTCGGGCTTCGGGCTGGACTCGTCGGATATGGACCTTTGCTTGCACGTGCGCGCGCTAGCCGAGCTGGAACCGCGCGCGCATGCGCTGCTACATCTCAACCACATCCTCGGTTACATCAAAAGCTTCGACCCTAGTGAGTAGACAATGTATTTAACTTTATTGCTGCCGGAATCAATATTCCAGCTTTACGCTGCTCTAAAAGCGAAGATTCTTCGACCGCGAAATACAATATTCTCAAAGTGTTAAGAGTAAAATTATTTTGCGTCAGACAACGACACATCTAGAAGGTTAAGATGCTAATGGATTGGAGCCCATTTAACTGGCAACGCATTTGTTGTTTCACTAGTACTGTAATTATTTATGCGTATTAACGTAGCCAATTGCAGGACCAGTAGAATTTCTTGGTTTATTTTTAGCAAAAAAAGTATTCCTGTTTTTATAATCATCCAAAAGCATATTATCAGTTGTTAGATGAATGGGTAAAGAAGGCTCCGCTAGGTTTGATCCAAATATTGTGGGGTGTCTCTTTCTTCAATTCGAGGGTCCCATCAAGTTGGGCGGGATTACTGAACAAAAAATTCCTATATATAAAAGACTGGATTATTTTTGACGGCAGGCGCGGAGCTGATCCACGCGAAAGTACCAATCCTGAAGTTCCGCGACGAGCGCAACGGTTTGCAGGTTGACCTCAACTGCAACAACGTGGTGGGCATCCGGAATACCAACCTGCTGTACTGCTACTCGAGGAGTAAGTTGCGACGTCGACAGTTCTATAAAGTCATCCATATGTATTTGGTAAAAAGATATTGTGACGTTGTAATCATATTGGTGTTTTTTTGTTGTAACCATTGTGTACCAGATGTAATCGAAAGGAAATTGTTATTCTGGCATTACAAACGCATTGGTCTTATGACATAAATATCATTTTTCTTTCTGTATAATTTTGTAAGAAGTCACTTTATTATTACATCCGCAATTGTGAAAATCTACTCTTATACAGGTGATATTACTAATGACACCAAAAAAAAATCATATTTTTAAAGCGTGCATTCATTGACCCGAGCGTCAGCTGTTTGTGTTTCATAATTGTTTTTTTAAGTAAAAGTTTTTAACGCGCATTAGGGTTAAAATTTTACGGATGAAACGCGCGATTAGCGTCACGAAGATGTGCAGCGTTTTAAATGCTAATTCGTTTGAAAGTTTACAAATATATTTACAAATAACATTTGGCATTTTAATTTGCCACTCGCCATTTAATGTACTATTTTTCCTAAAATCTAAAATAAAACTTATTCATAAATTCTCTTTTCTTAAATTTAATTAATAATTTCTAATATTGACATAAAACAGATGGCATTTTTATTTACAATTCGATATTTAATTTTCGACACTCAGTATTTTAATGACAATTAAATTAAGTTCTTTACTCCATTTTCCCTCCCTAAAGTTTTTAGTAATTTAATGTATTTTCAATAAAAGTATCGTTTCATTTGGCTTCGTTAACACGATGGAGTGTCATTAGTACTATTGCCCGTGTCCGTGTCCGGGAGAGGGCTCCTGACACCCTGTATGCTTGTTGTCGCGGCAGTGGACTGGCGCGTGCGGCCGCTGGTGGCGCTGGCCAAGCTGTGGGCGCGCGCGCACCGCATCAACGACGCGCGCCGCCGCACGCTGTCCTCGTACGCGCTCACGCTCATGGTGCTGCACTTCCTCCAGTGTGAGTACGGAGCGCCATCCCGTCCAAATCTTTCTCCATCTATAACTGTCTCGTCACCTACACGATAAATAGCCATAGCCGTTACCCCCCCCCCTCCCCCCTCAAATTCAAGACCTAGATAAATTACGAAATACAATTTCCTTAATTGACCCTGCCGGGAATCGAACTCGTGACCGATTTAGCAGTAAGCTGTCCTTACCGACTTCAAAAACAGAAGGAGGTTATCAATTTGTCTGTATTTTTTTTATGTTTGTTACCTCATATCTCCCGATTGGGTGGACCGGTCTTGATGATTTTTTTTTAATTTTATTAGAAAGGATATACTTCAAGGGTTGTTTTGTGATAGTTTGGTAAGGTTCTGATGATGGAATCCAAGACAAAGTGACGGAACTCTTCAATTCTTAGGAGCAAATGAACGATACTCGACAAAATCTTCTATAAGCGTAGTTAAATATGAAGATCAATGGATCTCCTCAACGGCTTACAGTAAGGATGCGGTTTAAGGCAGAAAATATAAGTCTAATCGAATAGCAATGAGCTTACGTTTGTTGCTGCATTGCAACACGTTTTTAGGTGTACACATATTGAGACAAATTTGTTAGTTTACTTCGGATTCACTAAAAATCAAAAAATAAATATAAATTTTAACAAAAAAAGAACCGCCTTCAAAACAAACATACAAATATATTAATTTGCTCTAAAAAGTAAGAAATGATTGCGTATTCTTATATTTGGAGTCGGTGTCAGCCAAGGTGGGGGTTCCCCGCGTGTCCACTTGGCAGCTCCCGCCTATATGTAGGTACCTTGGTCGTCAGTATAAGCCGAGGCGCCTACATATGTAGCTACAGGTGGGAGAGACGCAGGAGCTGCCAAGTGGACAAGCGGGGAACCCCACCTTGGCTGACACCGACTCCAAATATAAGTATACGAAGAATACTATAAAAGAATACGCAATTATTTATTACTTTTTAGAGCAAATTAATATATTTGTAACTCTGTTTTGAGGGCGGTTCTTTTTTTGTTAAAATTTTTATTTATCTGGAGAAGATTTCTTCGAGCTATGAGAGAGAGAGAAAAAATACTTTATTGCACACAAAATAAAAAGACACATAAAGTAAGATACTTTTTACTATAATAAAGCGTGCAAAGGCGGTCTTATTGCTACAAGCAATCTCTTCCAGACAACCTTATTTTGTAAAGAAGCAGATTAAAATAAATAATAAGGCCGGACAGCGTCAGAAACTTAAGTATCATATATAATAATGAATATACACAAAAGATATGAAAAAAATATACAATATAAAGAAAATGATATATAGCTATGAGGCTGCCTGTACACCTTTTATTTTTCATTCTACCCTGTACGTATTACAAAACGTGGTCCAAACCAATACTAGTTAGTTTGTTATAACGTGTACAAAAGATCCACAGGGGTCGACCCACCGCGAAATAAAATTGTTATAAAAATCAAATCAATATATGGCTACATGGGTCGGCAACCTTTTATTATAGAAGGGTCAATCAGGGGTAGCCAACTACAAATATAATGCAAAAATTAATTCTATCTGCTAAACGAACCCATCCATGAATTAATACAACGAGTCAAAACCAAGCTAGCGTCAAAAAACGGTAAAGCTATACTAATATTATAAAGATGTTTTTGTATTTGTCTGTTTATAACGTTTTCACACAAAATCTACTGGACCGATTTCAACATTTTCTTCACCATTAGCCACATAGGCTATATTACTAAGAAAAATGCGGTTATTGCGTGCCCAAACTATTGAAGGTAGAACAAAAAAATGTTGTGTACAGTATTATAGAACGTATTAATATCTACGACAAAGCTGTAGTTATGCCACTTTTTTGCATCTGAAACGTTAAAATAATCAAATCACATTTAATAATTTATATAACGATTATAACTAATTAAAAAATGTCAATCTAAAGAAAAACGTAGCGACCCTTATAACTGGACCTACTACTGGTGAGTGAGGTCATATACCAAAAATACCAATGAGACTCACCGATATACCTATACTGGTTTTATTTTTATCAATCTAATTTAAATAATTCTTTCAATAGTTGTTTTAAAATTTGCTAATGTCGGATATTCTACGTAAATGATGTTACAAATTTGAAAATGTATCAGTTAGATATAAAGAACTGTATTTCGACTTGTACTTTTTTTTTGACAAATTTAGTAAAATTAGTAATGACTATAACCGACTCAAAATATTTTTTATAATTTGAAACTATTATTCTACTGACATTTTATAAATTTGCTTTTCTTTTGACATATTGATTTGTTCTACATATTTTATTGTATGTATTAAATGAAAAATGATTATATGACAAACTTAGATGTAACAAAAAAAAATGAATCCAATTGTATTAAGTGGAAATAAAAGGCTATATTATTATTATTATAAAGAACTGTATATTGATTAGACTATAAATGTGTCGAAACTAAATGATATTTTAACGAAAACAAACCTATTGTCCGATTTAGTATACTTTCCACTGCTACGAAATCGGTACTTCCACCGGTAGTAAAGTAGAGCATGTGCGGGTTTAATGCCGGTAAGGTCGGCCAATAGAAAAGGTTTATGTGCTGTATGTGTTTTGTGGGTATGTGCACCAGGCGGCACCAGTCCGGCCGTGCTGCCGCGTGTCGGAGAAGGTCGCGGCCGCGCCCTCAACCGTTGCTCGCTGGGCGAGCTCTTCCTCAACATGCTCAAGTACTACGCACACTTCCCGTGAGTGCACCACTTCTTGACATTATCATCACGCTGCACCATATCACATGGAAATAAAGCAAATCATTCACTACCGATTGTGTACATAATTTAGGTCTCCACCACAGCATGGTATGCAAAATATAAAACGAGAACTGAATTACAACATTAAAATATTAGAGTTCTAAATTTGAGAAGTATGAGTGGATTAAAACTGAGCGACAGAGTGAGAAATAGTGTGATAAGAGAACATTGTGGTATAAAAGAAGACGTAGTGACTAAAATTGAGAAAGTTATGCTTAGATGGTTTGGGCATGTAGAGAGAATGAATGAAAGGAGACTGACAAAAAGGATTTATGAGTCAAGAGTGAATGCGAAAGTTGGAAGGGGAAGACCGAGGCGAACGTTCCTGGACCAAATCCAGGACATTTTAAATAACGGCCAGGTCAAGAGTACTCTAAACCGACGAACTTGTATGAAAGATTTAATGAGATTGAAAGAAGCGAAGGAGATATGCAAGGATCGTGGCAAGTGGAAGGATGTTGTCTCTGCCTACCCCGAAGGGAATGAGGCGTGATGCTATGTATGTATTTAATTTAAATATACATATATGTATATATATATATATGTATATATATATATATATATAATATGTCAGTTATATTTAGTGCTGTAGAATTTGGCTGTTTAATCCGGCCATAAAGTTAAACCAGGTTAATTAATCCAAATTAACTGGTTAAATCTATTAACTAGTACATCAAAGTACACAACCGGTGGTTAGCATGTTCCATTACAAACATGAGGTCCTGAGTTCTAGTTCCGAGTCGGGCCAATTCGAAATGGATATTGTATAAGTATAAGTTGGGAAGTTGACGGTGTGCTCCACCCCCGTGCCTCGGAGTACACGTTAATCCGTCGATTCTGCGCCTGATCTCACCCAGCAAGTGTCGGATTCCCGTTATATCACTTGTGTAATATGCTTGCCAATCTGCAGTGGAGCAGTGAAGAGGCCTGTGTTCAACAGTGGGACGTTAAAGCCTTACGTTGTTACTACAACATCGTACAGTGCTGTGCAACACATTAAGTATATGACGATGTGAAATATGTCAGAATGTTAATCAGATTGCTCTGTTCAAGGATATCCCCCAACTGACAGATGAAAAGTTTGTGACTTCTTTGTGGACATTATTAATATGAGCTTTTTTTAATCTTTATTGAAAAGGAGTTTTCTCATTGAATGTCACAATGTAAAGTCCCACATATACAATATCTTAACCTATTCCTAACTTAACTATCACATAAGAGAGCACACACCGTCCTAGCCTTCTCTGTTAAGGGAGAGGCTAAGATGCTGTTTGGCAAGTTTGATATTCCTCTCAGATGTGTGAATTTATTTGATGGTATATGTCCCGTTCTACGTCTAAAAAAGGAACCAAGGGTAACAAAAACTTAGAATTGTCTTATACTATATACGGCTTGTCACTGACCGTTGACCGCCATGCTGGTAAAGAGATGCGTTTTACGCGACCGTTTTAATAAGAAAGTAATGGAAGACACTCATATGATTCCTGAACAACCTGAAATCCATTTTCTACCTACATTTTCGCAACAAAAAAATAGTCCTCATAATTAAAATGTCACTTTTTGAGTCTGTAAATAACTTCACATGAGGTGTTATTGCGTGGCCTGAGTGTTGACAGTATGGTGTGGTGGCAGGTGGTCGCAGATGGCGGTGTCGGTGCGCGCTGCGCGGCGCGTGCCGCTGTGGGAGTGTCGCGCACGCGCCGCCGACCCGCTGCACTGGAAGCTGCTCTGCGTTGAGGGTGAGGAGGCCTCGCATTACCAACCGCTCTACCTCATGTTAACGCGCTCCTATTTAGCTCAAATTTCTAAGGCGTGGGATCGCCTTAAAATTTGACACACTTACCTAAGCTGTGATTGCAGTCGAGCGCTGATCTTTCAGCAATTTACGTATAATCTCTTATAATGGTAATTGCAGAACCGTTCGACTTGACGAACACGGCGCGGACGGTGTACGACCCTGAAACCTTCGAGAAGATCGTGGAAACCTTCCGGGACAGCTACGAGCGGCTGTCTCGCGGTCTGCGGCTGCAGGACGCCTGGCCGCAGCGATGATGGCCGTCCACTGCCCACCGCTGGGCTCAGTGCCAGTGCAGTGCGTGTAGTGCGCGGACCGCCCACCCGCCCGCAGTGCTCACGGCGTAGTGCGCGGGCGGAGTGCAGTGTACAGTGAAGTGACCACGCAGAGTGTGCAGAGACATCTCACCGAACGACACTTACTGCAACCACTCCAAGGACAAGGTTAAACGAGACCTTGTATTTTGACTAAAATAACCACATCGCCCGTAATCAAGTTTAAAACCCCCGGTCAAATTGTTCATTAGACGTTACGTATATTTTTCAAATAAAGGACCAAACACACAACGTGGCTAACGTTTGTGCTATATGATCAATATATATAGGATACAGTCCGAAATATAGCCAGTATAGCGCTAAATTATGAATAACCTCACAGGCTGTGATATGCGACTGATTCCCTTGTAAATATATCCTAGATATAGCATAGTACTTAGACGTGTGCGTCCCAAGATATTAGAGATGAAAGATATGAGAGACTCTTACTACGAAATGTTCTTTTATTGTGACTAAAGGGCTATAGAGATAACTAAAGAGCCTCGAAACGGTCATTAGACTTTAGGCTGCAAATTTAGCACAATTGATATACCTAGTCAGTGAAATATAGTCACGGAGACTGAGCGTAGTCCCTCGTAGAGCTGTGTTCCTCCACTACTCCAGCCGTTTAAATGCAAGGGGATATTGTTAAATACTACATATTTTATTATTTATACTTTTAAAACAAAATGCCACTATGTAAATTATATGTTTAAATCCCATAGTGCCATATCGTCCACTAATTTTATAGTCCTAAGTATAGATTTAATATTTATTTATATTTTGCAAAAAAACACTTTGATCACTGATACAGATAAAGGGGAGGATTAAATCTGTTAGCACGACAAATGCACGAAATCACTAATTAGTCATTTTTAATTTTTAATGAAATAAAAATGTTAAATATATTTTGCAATTTAATGAAATTGGCATCAAAAAAATCATTTACATTTATTTTTTAGTTTGTTAAATATAGGAATTTATAAAGTAACTAAATTGGATATACTTTTTCATTCATGCTATAACTTCTGCACCTATTATTTTAAATCATAAAAAATTAGAACTAATAATATATACATGTGGCAATATTAACAATATCAATATCATGATATAAACTAAGGGTAGGCCAACTTTTTTAAATGTATATCTTTTCTATGATTCGATGAGCTTTTTATTGAGCTCTTTTAAACCAATGTTTCAGTAATATATTGCTTTTATTTAAAAAAAAAAGAAAAATTCATATTATTGATGTTAAAATAGTCTACATTGAAATCTATTTATATATATTTAGAGTTTAGAAGATAATATTGTTTTTATTTTATTGCATGAATTGATAACTTATTATAAATATTGCAACAGATTTAAACCTACCTTTATTGTGATGCCAAATTTCTCGTTGCTCAAAGGGAACATTACTTGTTAAGCATGTACCTGAATAGCCAGGAGTGATATCATTTCAAAATTTCAGTTTAAAACCAAAATTCTTCCCAGTGTCAATATGTCATGAGCATAATACTAAGACGTTAGGAGCGGTGCTGCCTCCGGAAGCATCCAGTTTGTTTTTAATATTTATATTGTTTATAAGTTATTTAATGTTGTACATAGTAAGAAATGAGAAAGAGAAAAAAATATTGGAATGGTTTTAGGATCGTATATTGTATGTTTTATGTAAATAGTATATTTGTATTGCGTAAAGAGTAAATGACAAAAAAATCTTTGAACTTGTATGCATTTAGGTAATTTATTTGCTCGGCGGTGCAACAGCGTTCACTCTTTGTACTAACACCGCGTCATTGGGGCTTCGTGAGACATTTTATGGTTAAAATATAACAGCACGTTAAGGGGGGACTTTGGGGTAGTGGCATCACATAGTACAGTGGGACTCATTACAACATCAGCCTCATATATACTTCAAATCAATGAAATATAAGATGAACTGGACAAGGTGAGAACTTGGGGTGGTGATATAACAGGTTAAACTTAATAATTGTTTTATATAGGTTGTTATAATTTGCAAAAATGTGGTATAACAAATTCATTCCATCACAACTGTAACAACCTCAAAACCTTAACAGAATAAACGAAGAGGATTGTGCCCAACACACCTTTTTTTATATAATTATATGATAAAATCATGTTGAGAGTTGCTTCATTGAAGTAATTGTACGTGTACACTATTTGATACATGTAAACCCAAGTATGATACCCTGCGAGTCAAATGTGTTTTATAATTTAGCTTTGTTGGGGGCTTTGTCTAGTTAAGAAAAATTATGTTTTGTTAAAAACTTTGTATCACCATCATCAGGTTTGCATGTTTAGTATCATAGATTGAAACATCACTAAATATAAAGAACGAACAAAAGCTGTTGGCTTTTGTTCGCTGTATTATGTGGATGTCCCCAGGGCTGCAAAAGAGGGGAGAAGTTTCTCCTTATTGTGTATGAATATTGCAAGGTGTCATTGGTGTATTGATATTTATCAAAATAAAAGTTGTTAAATATTTGCATACTGCATACATTCCAGGGAAAATGTTTTACAAAATTTCATTATTCATAATGTTTACTATATTAAAGCATTGACGGTGCTACTTTTTAAACGTATTAGGGACCAAACCAGCTATGTACAAATATTATAATTTCAAATACAAAATACCAAATGATATAACTAAAATTTTTCTATATGTTTTTGAAACAAAACAAATTTGTCCATTTGTGGATGACTAAATGAATTCTAAATCGTTTTTAGTGAATCTATTTTTACATTACATTTGAATTATATTCTAGTTATTTTTCCAAATTTACTTTAATATATTGTTAAAGTTACTGACTTGAAAACTTCATTCATAAGAATAATATGATAAATGAATGAATTTCTGAAGTGAAATTTGTACATAGCCCGTGCGGTGCATGCCAATAATTATAATATGAATTTAGATAAACTAAGTACAAGTTGTTTAAATGTTACTAAGTTGGTGCTAAATTATTGTGTTGCCTTACCTATATACATAAGCTGTGCCGGCTAAGCAATAATTTTATATATAGCTTGATACCTCTGAATTCCTATATTGAGGTGAAATATATGAGAGGCATATCTTTAACTATAACGAGAAAGATTGTACAATTGTTATATCTTATTATATAGGAGTTCTTTATAACACGTTGTTAAGATGTACACCAACCGTGTCCGATGACATCTCCTCGGGGTATCTAGTCACAGAACTACCCTCTAACGGATTGCAATTCAGCTTATACTTCCCTCGTCTAAGTGAATTATAAATACCGACTAATTTGTTTTAAATAACATATATAGATATATCCTTTCACAGAAATAAATTTTTTAACTGAACATAACGGCCCCGAACGCCCTACCCTTTGCACACAGACACATTCGCCCAGCGTATATAAGCATTATCGGAGTAAGATTTATATATCAATTAAGAGGCGCGTTGCCACGCTAAAAAAGTACAATATATTTTTTAACCACTAATACGTAAGAAAACTTTTAACATATAGCGTCTCCGAAACGTTTAAATATAAAAAAAAAAACAAAAACAAAAACGTGAAAAACATATTTATATATATTATAAAATAATCAAAAAAATTACAAAAAAAAACGACAAAAAATAATAAAAAAATGTACATAAAAAAAGAAGATTTTTATTATGACTTTTCCTTAAACGGTCTAATTATTATGATGCATGATTTTATGTAAATATATAAGGCTTCCAGCTGCCTCCGTCTGCGGCGTCGCAGCGGCTGGCCGATGCAATATTTATATTTCACCGGGCGGTCGCTGCGGATGATGGCAGACAATTTTTTTAATTAAATAAAAACGCTCACACCTCTCACCCAACCACACAAACTTCACTAATTTTATATATAAATTTACAAAGAAACTTTGGCCCCTATATTAGTTCTGATCTTGATGCATATTTTATATGATACCTTTAATAATTTCAACTCGCAAGTATAAATCAAAAAAGATTGAAAATGAAACGTGTCCGACTAATTCCCTACACTGCCAGGTTGGTGTGCATTTCATAATTAGGCAGTCCAATATTTGTAATGTTTCAACATAAATTAATCTGTATTTTGTATGTTTTCGTCCGTTCGAAAACGTCACAATACCTTTGTTAAATTTCATATTTCGGAACTGTTTGTTGTTCAAATAAATAAAATGCAAATACCCGAACGACGGTTTTTAAATGTCAATGTTAAGTTTTATTTATGCGTGTATAATCTGTGTAATACTTGAAATAATTTAACAAAGCTTTGCTACTTCACTAATCCATATGAAGCCATTTTTGTTGGCTTAGTTTACTCTAAAATGACAGACCTCTAAATACAACAGTTTTGTATCAAAGTGAACAAACCCAAGCTGTTTTTGTTAATTAAGTATTCCTGGACACAGGTGTAATTTGTTGACTTTATTTACTCTTAAAATGATATAAATCTGAAAACAAGGGTTTGAGTCCAGACTAAATTTAGCATGTTTATTAAGCATAAAATTTAATAGTTTTCCTATGGAAATTTACTGCTGCAAATATGTCTTAACATACTAAAAAGGTTACAAGAGTTAATAATAACGACTGATTTCTTAATTTAAACAATATTTTAGATATCAAATGACAGATGTTCAGAAATGTCATTTTGGAGATGTATAACTTTAGAAATATGTCATTTTAGATAATCAAGCCATGTGTGCGGTTACGATGCTGTGTAGAAACTATAAGAGGTAAATGACCTCGTTAACAAGTTTTAACGATTGAATCCAAAACTCACCTGGTGATATCTCTAGTCATCAATATCACCAATGTTTAATTTCCATATACCTGTCAAATTGAATATGTCAAAATATTCTTTATTACCTCTATGCTTCGAGAATGCCGCTACCGCGCAACTTTATTGTTAAGTGTATTGTTATTATTGCATTTAATATATTTTCTCGAAATTTATTATTTATATTGTGTGTAATTTTATACAGGAAACTTAAAACATTTCGAACGCGATATATTCTCTTGAAGTTATATGTTTTTGTTTCTATTTTAGTGTTCACAATATTCAATTATATAATAGTCGTCTACATTTCTGAGATATATTCAATAACAATATATTGTTAACGGTTCTGGTCTGACGTCATCTTTTAAGCGACGGCATTCTCAAAGCAGGCTAGTCTCGTCTGTGTTAATATAGGTATTTATTTAGTTTTGAATTGTTATCTATAAAAATATTTATTTCTATGTTGCATTTTATTTATTTGGAATACAAACGACACTGTACAATAAAATTGTTGTAACGTGTAACAATAAATTACATAAACTGCCAACAATGACTTTTATTTAAGATGGTGTTATGCGTTTAATGACAACAAATACGTATATAAAATTTACTGAACGGATTATTCTGAGCAAGAGAGTCGGTATTACTGTTCTCAAATCGCAAAACAAATACTGCGCCTGAATAAGAATATCAGCAATACATTTACTTAGTTTGCTGGTCAATAATGTTATACCTAAGAATACTGTAGATTTAACTTTCTCTACAGGAATATCATTAATCTGAATATTTGTACAAATTTCTATTGTATTTGGCAAAGTGAATTCAACATAGTCTTTGCCCAGTTTTATATTAAATTATTTACTGAAAACCAATGTGAAACAAGTGGCAGGGTACAATTAAATCGTCAAAATTTTCTTTACTGTCTATCAATTTTGAATAACAAGGAGTTGTCATCATCATAGAGCACTATATCACATTTGTCTTTCACACGGGAAGTTAAATCATTTATATATATTAAGAGTAAAAAAGGGCCAAGTACTAACCCTTGTGGGACCCCCATTTGTACCGGTGATCCCGACGACTCTACGCCATTTACAAATACCTTTTGTAGTTTATTCTCAAGATACGAACTCGACAAATCAAGTACACCACCTCTCACAACATAACGACTTAATTTAAGTATGAAAGTGCTAGGTTCTACATAATGAAAAGCCTTTGAAAGGTCACAAAATATTCCGAGGTTCCAGAATGCATCTGGAACCTTAGGAACCTAGGAATTCCTAAGCATCAAAAATATGTCTGAGGGACAAGGCCGCGTCTGTTGTATTGAGGCCCCTTTAAAACCGTATTGCTCAGGAGGAAGCAGGTTATATATTAAAATGATCCAGTAGTTGATGAAGTAATTTCTTTTCAAAGATTTTACTGAGGGTAGGCAACACAGGAATAGGACGATAGTTACTAGGGTCACAATTACCAGATTTTAACAGAGGCACTACTTTACTATTTTTCATAAGATTAGGAAAAATGCCAGAGTCTACGCAATTATTAAAGAGGATTGCAGAGTGCGGGGTAATACAGACAATACCTAATTGGAAGAACAACTTTAACTGACATTTCCTGTATTTTTTACATTTAGGGTTTTAAATGTTTTGGTTATATCAGTATGGGAGATACGTTAGAATTAAAAGAGAACACAGCCTTTTGGGACATAATCAGAAAGAAGAGAAAGAGCTGTCGTTGACGAGTCTACAACAGGTTGTTGAAATTGCTATGTTACAAAATATATATTGAAAAACGCTAGCAATTTCCATGTTAGACGAAACAATGGAATCATTTAAATATAAAAGACTGCTTTTTTTCACATTTGACAACCAACAATTTGATGTACTTTGGCGTTTTTTTTATTAGAAATTCCTTTTGTCCTGGATAAGACTTGACCATATTTTGTACTAAAGTTGATACATACTGCAATTATCATTCCGCCTTTTTATTTATTGATTCTAAAGCGGTACAAAATTTTCCGCGCCATCTAGTAATACATAATTAAGTTGGAAAGTTTATTTTACGTTGCACAATGTTTTCCGGTAAGACATTCGGCGGCTCAATTGACGCAATGATGCGACTATCCGCTTTGCCATCACAGGACTTAGGTTTGATTCTGAGAAGGCACATGTAGGATTTATTTTCTAATTTCTTTTTACCTTGTTCCATCTCAGACTGTGTTCACTTGTCAGTAATATAAAGGTCTGGATGCCACACAGAATGTATGCAGACCGGAGCTCTTTACATGTGGGGGTTTTTTTTTATAACGTCCAATGTAATCACATGAGGGCATTCCCAATCAAACGTAAAGCGGTCTCTGCATTGTGATTTGTTCGATAACACGTGTGAAATGAAACAAGAAGAATATATTACGACTTTATAAATTTACACTTAGAATGAAAACCGATAACATTTTGTATTTATTGTTTATTAACATCAAAGTAGTCGTCACGATGAATACAATAAAATATAATGATTCCCCGCCCGGGAACGAAGCGGTCGCGATCCGAATGTAATAAATATAAAAACATCACACTGTTAATTTTAAATTAACATCCAAATAATCAGTCGAGTGAAGACACTAGTGTGCGGAGGGCTTCAATTGTACACCTTTAAGATACACGAGAGATGAGGTGACTGTTCCTACTGAGGCAGGCGTCTTTCTATCGTCAAAAAGGTAACTATGACAACATACAATATATAATTATAAATTTGATGAATAACTGAACAATGGCCGACATGTCAGTCAGAATAAATAACCTGTCCACAATAGTCATAATAGTCAATATGAACATAATAATAGTAGAGCTGGATGATAATGTCAGTCCGTCTGAATTGTCATATCAGACACTGAAAATACGTGCTCATTTTCACATGTATTAAGACTGATTTCTTATTTTATACACATCTATAGGAATGTAAAAAGAAATCTTACAAGTGTTACAACAAATCTCCATTCACTAGTGTCTCCAATGTGCAGGAAGATTGTAAAATAAAAACAAATAAAGGAACTAATATTCCAAGTCAAAATACTGTGACCCTAAATATATTAAATCTTAACTACGTCACACTCCCGCGCAGAACTACTCACCGATCATTAAAAAACTTTTTGAGAATTTGATAATTTCTAATAATTGTAGATTTTTGATTATATGTCGATTTTATTCAGTAATTCGTTTTACCTTTGCTTTCTGCAAAATTTGTAATGAAACTTAAGATCGTTAATCTGTGACAGATCCCATCAATTAATCTGTAAAAGCACTTCTGTGAAATTGCGAAATGTCAGTTGGCAGAATAGTCTTCCGACCGTAATAAAAAGTTGCCTATCTGTCACACGCTTACATAAGTAGCTTTACAGCTCGACTAAGAGCCTTTTCTTATCTTTATAAAAAAATATATTGAATGTAAAATCTGTTGGTGAACCGAAAAAAATGAAACCGTATTTATTCTCAGATTACAAGCACAACCTTTAGTTTTATACTATGGCAGTTATATTACGCAAATCATTGAAGCTGCGTAGAAATTACACGGGTTTCTACGTTAATCACTAATGATAATAGAACATTCGGGAATTGGCATTACCGATGACGTGTCGTCAGTCAATGACTGCAGCAGTGGAAAGTATTAGAATGGAATAGCAATAATATGTTGACAAAAACAGTCCTATTAACCAGCAAAGCGTATACAGGCTATGAATATAACACGAGGTAAAAAGTTTTCGCAGTTAATTTATTTAAAAAAAATTATCAATGAATGTCAATTTAGTGATCGGTGGGTAGTCACGCTTTTACCGGCCAAAAAATCTACTATCCCTGTCATATCATCTCCTTACCTTACGAGACTAATTACAATGTAGACTGTATCCTAGCTACTGACTAATTTAAAATACTACTAGCTCCCAACTCTTGGACTATTATTACTATATTTCAGTTAGATTTTTTTCTAATATTTTGGACAGATCGATTGACGTCACAAAAATAACATTCTATACAAGTGGTGTGACAATAGTGGTACACAAAATATATTCACGCAGTTTCGTCTGCGTGTCAGTGGGCAGGCTGCGGCTGTCCCGATAACGTCATATATATTGTTCAACTACTGACTATTATACTTAATATACGTAAATCTCAACCAATATATGTAGAACATTAACCCATTCGCTGCAGGGCCATTTTTTAAATTAGATTCATACACAAGTACGAAGGACATATTGTCTCAACAAAGATGTTTGTATTATAATAATACAGTCGAAAGAAACATTATTTGTGTGAAATAACTAATCGTAAAAATGTATATGTAGTATTTAATAGTTTCTACATAGCAGAACGCAATTTTTTGTTTGGAGACATGTCTTTGCTGGTATGGTGACTAGACACGGCTATTTAGACTTAAGATTAAAAATGCAATTTTCTAAATTTGCCATGACATAATTTTATGTATTAGTTTAATGGTACCTTCATATAGTCAAAGTTATTTAATATACTGTTGTCGTGTACTAGTCAGCGTCCGTGTGTCGCTAAGACACAGAAGTTAGTTTAGTTTTCGGAGGTATCCAAATATCTCCGAAGCTATAAAGCTTTAGTACTTGTACGTATCGTGTGACCGGGTCAGCCGCAGCGTGCCGTGACCATCGTCAGCACTGCCTCACTACAACCGATATAATATACAATCTTGTATACCTTAGAAAATAACTTTTTGGAAAATAATATATTTGCTATCAAATTTCAGATTGGTTTCCCTTGGCGAGGCCCGTCGTCGGCCCGCCATGCGACCTGCCCGGGCCGGTACTTTAAATGCATCACTTCTTCGCATTTGCACTGTTTTCCGTCGCGTCTGTCTTTTCCTCTGTCTTTACCACTTTCCCTTCACCTGAAAACAAAAAAATATATTTTTGAAATGAAACTTATTATGGTGGTGTAGCAATTTTTTACACAACTTCAAAAAAAGGAAGGAGGGACTTTTAAGTAATTCAATATTTTTAATTTTATTTTACTTACGAGTACTTAAAAAGAATACGCAATTACTTTTTAGAGCATTATATTGTGTAGTAGGAGGTTCCTTTTTTGTTAAAATTGTTTTTTATTTCTTATAAAACTAGCCTAACACACACATTTATACATACTGACATCTAAAGTACACATTGTTGTGCAATTTAGATGTCAGTATGTATAAATTTCTCAATGGGTTTCAAATATGGGTCAAAAAGGCATTCATGTTGTGTTTGGGCATGTGCGTTGCTGTATATGTGTATTCGTGGGCGTGTAATTAAGATGTTTTAACGACTTATAGCATTACTCATAAAGTTCCCTTAATTCTACGATTTCTGTGTGTGTATGTAGGGGTACTGGGTGTATTTGTGCGTGCACGTACCGTTGGTGGTGTCATGGTCGCCGTCGGTGTTGGACCGCCTGCGCTTACGTGGGAACTTCCAACCGCCTGCGGTGTGCTTCAGTTTCGGCAGCGGCTCCATGTCCAGCACCTGCACAGAAACACGTCCCGTCACGTCATCTCAGTAGCGGCCAATTGACTACGCCGAATGAATCACTCATTGGAGATGATTTGTGAAACTTAAGATGGTTTTTCCAAATGCAGATTTGCAGAACATAACAACCTGTCCAACTCTCCATAATCATTGATGAATTTTAAACAGCAATTACTCACATGATTTATATAAGAAAAACCTATCTGCTCAGATTTCCATTGAGCAAGTATGCTATTAAGAATGCATGTGTCAGTTTGACAACTAAGGCTTTTAAAAGTTTCACCTAAGGTTACGTGTATTCTAGATTATTAAAAATATTTTGTAGACCTCACCTTGTGTATTTGTCTGAAAGCAATTTGTCTAAGGAATTGCTGCGCGGATGCCGTCAAGTCTTCCCGTTTCTGAGCCGGCATGTTGCCCAGAGCATCCTGGAAATATAACAAATTATCAGAAACATTTCCACTTTTGCATTCAGATACATAACACATTTACATACACACAGTTCAACTCAAGTGTAAAGAAATTTAAAGATATTTGCAGAACTACAGGATATTTTTATAGATAAATCCGTTAGCGAGATTACGTTTCACATAATGTTAATCCACTCAGTCTCCCTAAAGCAGCAAATAAATAAGATAAATCAAGAAAGATCTATCTGCTAATTTATGCTAAAAGGATGAAGAAAAAATTTTGATAAGATTATTAGACAAGAAAAAACTTGTTGCTCATGCAATGACGTCACTTCTACCACGTGTAGCATTAATAAAATGCGAGTGAGGAGTGCACTGACCACGAGCTCTTTCTCGCAAGGATCCCGCAGGCCGGGCCCGTGCTCCAGCAGCAGGCCGCCCGCCAAGGCCTCCATAACGCGGCGTAGCGCCTCGCCCGGCGACAGGGCGCCGCCCGCCGACTGCATCACGCCCGACACCAGCAGCTCCATGGCCTGCAATAAATAAATATGTGTGTTACACATACACGTCGTCTTGTTCCTTCGAGCCAAATATTCCTTACTCCCGATGCATACGCAGACGCTACAAAACAAATATAATGTCATACATTTTGGTCCTTCGAGCCAGATGTTAACAATAAAGTAGGAATAAAATTTTGAACCAATATAGTTCAGATTTTTACATCCGTGAAAGTCTGTCTCGTTTTCTTATTAAAAGGTTATGGTCAACATTTTCGTTCTGTTATTTCATTTGAAAATAATTGCAGTGAATTTTTACCGCTCCTGCCGTATGTCGGGAACCTTTTATGCAAAATCCTGATATTTTTACTAGTTTTTTATCTGGTTCACTTTATGGGGAATCACGATATCCATTCTAAACTATGTTTCCTGACGCTTAATATCTGGATTATTGGCAATCATCGTACATCGTTAGTATCGACGCTGGAAAAGAACACCTACTAAATCCAAAATTGTTCATCAGTGCAGAAAAACTTTTCACACAAACAAAGAAAATTTTGTCTACTAGATTAATCATTTGTAGCTACTAAATAAATGGTAGGAATACAATATTTTAGCAGGTTAGTACGCGTTTGATTTCCGACGCCGATATTCAATGCGTTCAAATGTTAAGTGACGAAGTGTACTCACGTATGGGTTGAGCGGCGTCCAGTTGGGTATGCGGCGGCAGAGGTCCCGCATGATGCGGATGATGATCACGCACGACTGCAGGCTGGCCGCCCTAGCCTGCGCACACAACCGTCACTACGGGCGGGCCCGCGGACCCGGGACACTAGGCCACTAGGGCCGCAAGGCCACTACCACCACGCACCGCGCCACGGACACGACGTGACCGCCTCCATAGGACCTACTGCGTTTCCCTTCCTCGTCCCGCGGCGTAGCTCGGGGGCCTAGCGACCGCCGACGTCGAGCGGTGCCGGTCATATTACGACGGGCCGGGCGCGAGACAGCTTGTGACACTCAACATAAAATAAACCACTGCTCCGAACTTTAATCGATCTATCGACCCTCGGTTTTCGTCTCCTCGTCTACCATAATTTAGACTAAAATTCTATTTCCGATATTTCATCAAAATTAAACGTGGAAGCAGTCTTTTGGATTTTATATTGTTCACGCTCTGGCGTATCCCTGCTCGGTCAGTAGTAATACGCACTGAGGCCTGCGACATCGGCCGACTCGAAATATGATTCCTAGCTAGGTTCAAACGTGAATAAAGCGGTACGGCACCCCGAGTAGCGGGAGCTACGCCATGCGAGGTCTCCCATCGGCTATCGAAGTGCGAGGAAACGCAGCTCCGTTCCTACGACTAGCACTCGTAGCCACATGTTCAAGGGAGAGGAAACGATATTATTTAGGATCGCTTTTATTTTTTTAAACTAAAATTAATTCTACTTCGAATGGTAAAAAAAAATAAACATGTGACTAAAAATACGTGCGCACTCCCGCTGGAGCGAAAAAAATCGGTACGTGACATGGGAGGAATACGATAATTAATTTTGTTTATTCTTTTTTTTTCTCCATGCAAAAACTCAAATGATCAAGACGGCATCCGATTACGCAATCAACACTCACATTTAGTTTTTTTTTTTTTTTGTAAAGGGAAAATTCAAGGTGCCAGTGTTGACGCGTCCGCGTGGCGACGTCATTCGAGGCTTTTTTAAGTTACAAGAATGAACAAAAGTATCAGCTGCGTAAGCCCGTGGGCGGGAGGGGCGCTGGCGGGGCGGGGAGTGCGCACACGTTGCGTAATGTGGGCGAATGTACCTGGAACCACTTGGCGTGCCGAAGGGCGGCCAACGCGTCCAAACACTTCTGCCGCGGTAGCACGTCCTTGTCGTCTCGCTTTATGTCGCCGCCCTCTAGCGACAACAATACAAAGGGTGTTTGACCATCGACAACGAACACGGGGCAAACATGGGGCCCTACGCCTACGACAAGCCGGGTGCACAGACCCGGCGCGCTGCGGTCCGACGGGGGATATCGTTACATCACATTACAATGTTAACTAGAGACAGAGACACGGTCGGTTATGTTTGCACCGTTTCGGAAGCCATACCACCGCGGAGGCCGGCCGCGAGTGATATGAAGCGGATGATCAAAAATCCTTTTCTTCTCGCCGCTTACCCTATTCGCACCTAAAAATAAGCATTCAACACATCTGGCCGGCGGCGCCGGGCCTCACTTGAACAAATTATCTTTACTGAGAACAAAATGTACAACATTAAAAACATATATATAAAGATATAGAAAAATTACGATAACTATATAATAGATAGTTTGTTCTGAGAGTTTGCGAGAGCTAACGTGGGATTGGACAGTTTCCACGGCCAATTTCAACGGACATATGCACTGGCCACACACGCGTTTCGATACCGACACTCTTTTACGAATAAAAATATTTTTCATATATATTAACCATGTCGCAAATTTTTCCTCACATTTTATATTGAATGGATGGAATCGCATAGAAGAAATGTAAAATTGTACACATGTTGCGACGTTAAACCATCACACAAGGATCAATTTTGATGAAATCTTTATACCAAGGATTAAAATTATTTTTATATTTATCAATTTATCGGAGTATCGCTAAGATGAAGTCATTATTGATGGTGTATTATGTTCCGACCTTAATCTATTAGATATAGCACAAGCGAGAGCCTTGCGTGAGGTTAAAACATCAACAGGTTCAAATTCAATTAAAAACAGAATAAATTTCCATGCGATTCGATTAGCCACTCAAAACTCAATCAATGTAATCACAGTCACCCCTTAATACATAAAGATACGGATACGAATGTACGGTGTAGATACGAATCGACGTATTGTAATTGTAGATAGGGATATCTATTCAGTACATAAAATATGTACTCAATGGTAACCCTTACCTACATCTTGACCTGAATCAGTATGGCGCAGATACGGATGGACACATAGTGTAGACATGTATACACACGTTCTGAATACGGATCTACACAGTGTTAATATGTATATAAAAAGGACCACTCGGTATATGCATATCAACATGGTGTATAAACGGACGGACACTGTGTCGATACGCAGCAACAATTACTAGACAGGGATCCTAGGGTTGTGGATACGTATCGATACAAAGTAACCAATCACGAGATCACAAGACACGTTCTAGAAAAGGATAACAATTCAGTACATATAAAAGAACTGTATGGTATTTATCCTTGTCTACACATCTTGAACTGCGACATCTGCGGTGCAGATACGGACGGACACACGTGGTAGATACAGATTGACGCGTTGTGTCCATGTGTATTCTGTTCCACCGCGGTGCGGTATCGAGCGGGCGCATGTGGCGGTGCACGTGCACGTGCGCCCATTGCGACGCGGTGGCCTTGCTCACCGGCGGGCTCGCGCATGACGGCCGATGTGAGGCTGACGAGCACGTTGACGCTGCCGTCCGACACCTGCACGGCACCCTCGGCCGGCAGCAGCTCCACTTTGTACTTGGCCTCCTCGCCGGGACCCTGACAGCAACGCACAACGTTTAACCATTTTATTCCTTGTTGCAGTTGCTTCAATCGAATGGACGTCCACAGCTGGACATGGGTCTCGCCTGGTCATACTCACAAAAACGTTGTCACGAATATGTATATAAATTAAATCTTATTTCTGAGGTCCCCTACATCACCAAAACTATGCCAAACAACACTTTAAATTATACAAATCAATGTCATAAGCAACCTGTTTATATTATGGCCAAAAAAGGTTGCCATTTCCTTGGAATTAATTACGTTTAATATTTCATTACTATCCATTGATTAATAAATACAGTTTGCTTTGTAGTTACAACTCTGCTTAGTAGAGCAACTAGAGAATCTCCGTGACAACAAGTACAAGTATTTTCTTACACTATATTATTATATATAATAATTATTCAGAGCCAGATGAGGTACCTTCAACTTGGCGAGGTGCGTGGGCAAGTCGGCGGCGACGCGCTTGAGCAGCGTGACGGTGGGTCGGTCGTGGCACAGCACCACGAGCCGTACGTCGCGGTCGCCGCGCAGCAGCAGCCCCTTGGCCAGCAGCCCCACGCGCATTACGCCCTTGAGGGCGCGCGCGCCCGGCGGCCCACCCGCCCCAGCCCCCGCACTGGCCGGCGCGCTTGCCGCCGACGCCGCCTCGCCCTCGCCGGCGAACGAGAACCTGAAACGTGCAAGCAATTTCCAGTTACCATCACTCGCTGACCTCAAAGGAGACACCTTCTAGAAGAGATACACAGAGACATGCAGTCATTCATACATCACGGCCAAAAATAAAGGTATGATTCTACAAATATTACATCAATGACAGAATTTTCACTCACAATTGGTTGTCTCGACCGTCTTCCTTGCCCTCGGGTTTATCGTCCTTCTTGTCCTCGGCTTTACCAGCGACCTTCGCCGGCTAGTATAACAAAAATGCCAGTTATTATTCTTTTATACAGCAAAAGTTTTTATTCCACAATTCCAATCTTATAAATGCCTTATTGTTGAAACATGTCGAATGTTTCGTATTGACGGCGAGTGAACTTTTCCTTACAAAAAGTTAGCAGTACATGATGAGAAATACAGAGTGAACATGAACCTTCATGTTCACTCTATTTCTCATCAGGTAACGGACTGACTTTAATAAGAGACCTGAATGCAATGTTTTAGGCGATTTTTAAAATTCCAAAGCCAACAAGTTCAGACTAGGAAAATTACAGAGTAGAATTTCTTACAAAAAACTTGCACTGTTGTGCTAAGGTGTCATGTCAAGGAGCGAGATATATCTGAGGTAGGAGCCTGCCAAATGTGCTGTGCATGTTACCTTAGGCCGCGTGCTGTCTGCCAGCGCGTCCGAGAGCGCTTTGAGGGCTTTCTCGGTGTGCGAAACGGCGCGTTGGATCTCCTGCAGCTGCTGCTCCGGGGGGTAGATATCGGCGTGTTTGCCCAGCACGTGGCGGTCGTCCGCAGTCTCGGGCCGACGGCCCGCCGGCCCGTAGCCCATGCCCATTCCCTGCGACACAACACATAACCCTCATTGCACTGCACACTGAACTTTGGAATACACCTTCTCAACACGTTCATATTAACTTCATTTGTACGCTAACGTTAACATAGCTCAATTTTCTCCTTTTGCTGGGAATGGACAATTTGTAAACAGCATTTTGATATGTTGGCCGATTTTTAAAACAAATAATATGGATTATACTTTAAATAAAATAAGAATTACAAAAAAAGAATGCTCAATGATCATTGTTTCAAACACTCCACGCTGTTAAACAATAATATAAAGGTTTTTTTTAGTGGACAGTATATTATTATTCGATTAAAAATATCAGGCATGATTTATAGACCAACTTTAGTTACAGAAACATACACATACTTAGTTTGACTTATGTTAAACCTTATTTTTTCCTTACTCATTTGATATTGTTTAGTTGTTCTCCAAATACTCATAAACTGTTTTGATAGTGTATATGTTTATTGATATTATAGGATAGTGTGATGTACACGTACGTGGTGATGATGGTGATGCGGTCCGCGCCACCAGTCGGCGCCCTCCCAGTACGCCCGCTCATCCTCTTCACCAGCCTGCCCGACACAACAAATACACATAAAGCAGACATCAATGTACGTATTGAATTTATATTTCACCTATATTAACGAGTGAACTTTTGAGTGATTTAGCTTAGAAAGTGTATTAAGCTTGTTAGTAATTCTCTTAGAGATTAGGTCTCAGTTTTATTTTATATATTATAGTTACGATGGGCGTTAAAACGTAAACAGAAGTATTACCTCGTGCATCCGGCGTCGGGCCCACAGCTCATCGCGCACCAGCATACGTTGAGCCTTGGCCTCGGCCAGCTTACGTTGATGCATCGAAGGCTTAACTTTCACCTCCAAGTCCGGTTGAACCTGCCCAGACAATCCAGCCGCCATTAAAAAAAAAGAACCAGTAACTATAATACAGATTGATGAATTTTGTGTATATAAAAACTTTCAAGTTATTAAATTGAATCTTTTTTAGGCGCATGAGGGTAAACTTTTTTCTGATGAATCGCGTGATTAGCGTCACGAAGATGTTTTTTATGATAATTCATTTGAAGGTTAGGTAGTTTTAATATTTACAAATAACAGTTGGCATTTTAGTTTGCCACTCGTCATTTAACTATTTTTCATGAAATATAAAATAAAAATATTTCATAAATTCTGCTTTCTAAATTTTAAATTTAAAAACAAAATTAAATTAATAATTTCTAATATTGACAAAAGACACGTGGCATTTTTTTATTAATTTCTATAAATTATTTTTTTTAAATATCGACGCTTTTAATATTTCAATGACAATTAAATTCCTAACATATCTCCCCTTATCCCACCCTCTAAGTCTCGGAAATCTAAAAGTTTTACATTTTATAAATATTAACAAGGCATAAAAATTTGTTTGCCAAAGAAGTTTCACTTTTGACATGTGTACTTTGTACGCACGCACTTTTAACTTTAGTTAGATCAGTCGAATCATTCTTATTTCACAATGGTCGAACTGATTGTAAATTATAACTCTATAATGGATATATATTTATAAACAAACGGAGTACATACTTAAACTGCACGACTGATATACTGTTACTGTAAAAAAGTATATATATATTATGTATGGTCGCCGTCCGTTTGCCTCGCCCGAAGTGAGGAAAGAAGTTTTGCTTCAAAAATTGAGTCTTTCAACAGACTACAGATTATATATATAAAATATCTCTTATTGCATGAAGACATAGTATGCATATTTTTTTTTAGTTTTTAGTTAATTACCATGTGTTTCTGGACCATCCTCATTGAAAAGTGTAATCATATGGCCCTCGGATCTCTCGGCGGCAAGCACCGGGCTCGACGAGGGCCTCAAACCTTTTACTAAGTAATCATTGGATGCTCCATATATATTATCTAAAAATACCTATAAAATTGTCGTTTAATACGACTGATATTTAGACCTTTCAGACAACAAAAACAAGTGGATATTTCGTGTTCGTTAGTTTATGTAGCGTTCACAACTATAAGTTATTTCTTTCTACCCACATATTATCTGATACTAAATGATAACGTTACGCCTTGCACAGACTGAGCGGATGAGAGGCATTTTTCAAAACTATCACTGAATGGTACTTTTTGAAATCAGCTATAATGACGAATGTAAAACGTACCTTCTTTTTGTACTGCAGGCGGTGGCGGCGGCCCTTCATGTGCATCTCCTTGGCGTTGGGGTCGTTGAACTTGCAGTCGCAGAGCTTGCAGTTGAAGCTGAGCGCCTTGCCGTCGTCGCCGCGGATCTCCTCGATGTAGTCCTGGCCCACGGGCTGCACCTCGGGTTCGGGCTCGGGCTCCTCCTCTTTGTCCTCCTCCTTGTCTGCGGAGCGCACGCTGCTGAGCCCGCCCGCCGCCACGAACGGCACCGCGGGCGCGCCCGCCACCCGCCCGGCTGGCGGAAAACCCTCGCACTCAGGGCAAAGGCCCTGGACCCCGACCCCCCTTATCCCCCCCTCCAACCCTATCGCATACAGAACTAAACCCACACCCCAACTAAACTAACTATCGCCTTCAGAGCACTTGCTCACACAACCAAAGATAGCTTCCCAGCCCTAGTGCAAGCTGCGTGACTACAGGGTGAATCTTACAACTACTATTGAGTCCCACGACTCGTCCTTTCTCACTAGCGTTTCGGTCACTGTTACATTGACGCAAGGAACACAAACAAAAAGGATGTATACTGTTGACTGGCAGGCAAATTAAGTCTTAAATTGGTTGAAAATAAGCCCAATATACCCACCCAATAAATAGACATCCTAATGCCTTATTAGTTAAGGGTATCTATACATATCACTCGAGCCAAACAAAAACATATTAGAGGTTAAGTTGTATTACGATCAAGCAACTTTTAAATATTGAATTGAAGAAGACATTCCATAAAAAAGTACGATTATAGACACAATATTCCAAAATATAGAACTGTTCTATAGTTTGTTTCTCTAAATTCTTATTGTTCTACATTATGTGCTGAACATGCAACAATCAACAGTGTAATAGAATTAAAGACTTGGTAGTGTAATCCGTTTAAAAGAAAACTCTTAACATTATTAAATGGTGAATGCTATTATTTTCTGAAGAAATATTTTAATGATGCAAAAACATTGACGACATTATAAAAATTTTCTTAGCAAAATAAAATACTGTCATCCAATTTTTATGTCATCTTTAACAATCTAACAACATTAGCTTAAAACTTAAAATAGTAATCAATAATCTTAAAACATCAGGAATACCATATTTACTAAATTCTAGTCAGCCTTGTTAATATTTCTAATACTGAGATGTAACACGAACACTAAGTATGTGCTCACGAGCTTTGATTTTTACTGGATCCAATGGGTCTGGCGAAGATGATAGAACGTTTTGTGGTGTTTTGTGTTACGTCACAATTATGAATGAAAGTTAGGTTACGTGGATAGTGGGACTTGGGAACATGGGTTACGAAACAAATCTGTCAACAGCTTCAAAGTGTTTGGTATGTGAGCAATGAGAAGAATATTTAGAATCTCAATTACTGAAGTACAGAAAACAGCTTTGAAGAGCCTGCAGTTTTGACATACCTACATGAATTGAATTGTTTCTAGAGAACAGAAAACCTGATATAACAGCACAAGGTCAAAGCGACAGATACAAGAATGAAGATGTTATTGGTCATAATCGAAGTAATAAGCACCAGATTGAGAGGTTATTGACAAACTGACTGCCAATCCAATATATGGAGGTTGCGGCACTCACCGGGTTGCAGCTTGGTGGGCTCGGTGGAGGGGATTGGCTTGCCCAGCATGGTGTGCAGCTTCACCACCTTCTGGTGCTTGATGCCGCGCACGTGCGCCGCGTACGCGTCGGCGCCGGTGCACGTGACGTCACACAATTCGCAACGTAACGCCGAAGCTCCGCAAGCGCGCGCGCCCCCTCCCCCCGCGGCCGCCACCTTCACGGCCGCTTCCTTTTTCTTGTGCTTCTGCCCCTCTAAATGCTCCTTATATGTCTGCAAGTAACACAACGACCTATAATTTCCGCTCTACCATCCACTAAATAGCAACTTAATACCCGGGAAAGAAGAAATAAGTAATCAAGTACTGGATTACCCATGGGTTCAAATGTTGCATTATAAAAAGGAACAGTGAACCGTTCTTTTGAAGAGAAACTTCTTTAGGCGCATGAGGGTCAAATTTTTACGGATGAAACGTGCATCATTTTTATGCTAATTAGTTTAAAGATTAGGTAATTTTAATCTTTATAAATAAAATGTGGCTTTTAATTTTCTACTCGTCATTTAACAATTTAATATACTATTTTTCATAAATTATAAAAGAAAGATACGTCATAAATTTTCCTTTCTAAAATTTAAATTCAGAAACAAAATTTTGAATTATCAATTTAAGTTTTAAATTAATAATTATTAATATTGGCAAAAAACACGTGGCATTTTTTTTATTTACAATTCGTCATTTGAGATATCAATAAATTATTTGTATTAATTTTCGACACTAATATTTTAATGAAAATTAAAATTTTTTTCTTTTCTTCCAAGTCTCGGAAATCTAAAGCTCTACATTTGTTTAAATATTAACAAGACATAAAAATTGGTTTGCCAAAAAAGTGTCACTTCTAACATCTGTTACTTTGTACGCACGCACTTAATTTATATAGAAACAAACCAGCTAACAAAAACTTTATAAAAATTTAGTGATTTTCTCTCTGTAGTTTCCTACCACTAGTTCCCTGGACAGTAGATTCCCTCACGCATGCAACGAAATGCAGGTACGTCACGCTGATATTCTGAGAGTATGTGGCACTGTCTGATACACAGCCTAAAAGCCTGCGATCAGTGATAGAGAAGCTCTGCTCTACTTATTTAAAAGGTTGGTTAGATTAAATCGGATTCTGATAAAAAACATCAATTCTGATTGGCAGGCTGATCCAGAGCCGTCTTTGATGAATGAATCTAGAGGATAATAGCAGTGAAGACTAAAACTACCTGCGGGCCGGCGCAAGAGATACGGCACACGTCGCAGTAGTGTAGCTGCTGTGCCTTCGGCTGCGGCTTCGGGCGCCGCTGTTGCGCAGCGCCCACCCCGCTCTTGTTGTAGTTCTTCCAGCCGCTGCTTGCAACAATTCAGCGAATAGCCCACGTTATAAGGTATACATAACCTTAATTTACATTTTAATGTATATTTAATATCACGGGAAATATAAAAAAAAAGTAATTTTATATCTGAAACATACGACAAAAAATAACATATTGGTCAAATGTGTTAAGCAAATCCAGTAGCTCATTAACATCTACAAAACCAATTGAACTGCCAGAGTGGTCAGTTAAAAAGCAATAGATTTCCCACTTTTGTTTAAGATATAAAATAAAAAAAATTCTTTATTCGAGTAGGCTTCTATAGAACTTTGAAACTTCAAATTTCTTGTCATATTAATTTATGTAATATTATTAAATGGAATTACTGAGAGGGGGTTCCTGGACGCCCTGTTAAAAGAATAACCCACAACGAAATCAACGAGATGTCATTTTTGTCATCGTTACTTTTTCATCAACTAACTAAAATAAACGACATGAGCGAAAACTTCACCAGGGCGAGATGTATAATACGAATTTTAATTATTATGTTCTATATTCATTAAGTGTTAAAATGTATAATATCTTTAGATAAATATTTCTATTATGCATGTGTATGTAATTGGAGTCCACCTAAACAGCTGGAGCGGTTTTATTTAAATTTTTAGTATGACTTCAGGTGGAATCGAGTATGGTTTATGTAATTGAGCCATATCTCCACGGAATCATGAACCATGCGGGTGACAATAATGATAATTTTGTATAAATAACTAAAAAAAAATTGCTTTAACTATCTTACAGAGGTTAGCACTATTTCAAAAACTGTTACTGCATGGTAATAGAATACATAAAAGACGACAAAAAATCATTAAATCTATCTAAACTCAAAACAAAAGTTTTTCAATATTTATTGAATCAATTGTTCTGTAACGTCAGAGACTTCATGATGAATAAATAAATTTAATATAACATATTTTGACATACATACATACATAACATCACGCCTCATTCCCTTCGGGGTAGGCAGAGACAACATCCTTCCACTTGCCACGATCCTTGCATATCTCCTTCGCTTCTTTCATTCTCATTAAACCTTTCATACAAGTTCGTCGGTTTAGAGTACTCTTGACCTGGCCGTTATTTAAAATGTCCTGGATTTGGTCCAGGAACGTTCGCCTTGGTCTTCCCCTTCCAACTTTCGCATTCACTCTTGACTCATAAATCCTTTTTGTCAGTCTCCTTTCATTCATTCTCTCTACATGCCCAAACCATCTAAGCATACCTTTCTCAATTTTAGTCACTACGTCTTCTTTTATACCACAACGTTCTCTTATCACACTATTTCTTACTCTGTCACTCAGTTTTAATCCACTCATGCTTCTCAACGCTCTCATCTCTACCGCATTTTGACATTCTAAAATTAATTCACATCTCCAAACATTAAAATACTGTTAATATAATTAATTACAAAATAAGTGATGTCTTTAAATTTGCATACAATTAAATAGCATAGTGCTACTTTTAATATGCTTACATCATTTTGACTTGTATTTAGCAAATAAATGAATTTCATGTAATGGTCACTCGTGTACTCGTGCGAGTACAGAGCAGTGACGTGTTAATTATAACTCTCGCTTCTCTTTCGATTTTACTCGAACGAGCGATAGCTGAGCGTTCAGCCTGTGATGTCCATAAAATGCGGGTGTTTATCGCGCCGAAATAAGTTTCGCTGGAAAAATTCGCTGTTTTGTTGTGGGCTATTCTCGTTTGTGTCGATGTGACTCACCCTCCGCCGCCGGTTTTGTTCTGCTGCGCCACGTACATGGTGGCTGCGTTGTAGAGAGCTGTATCATAAGCAGAGCCCCTGTTAGCCGTCTCTACAACAAATCGCGGGCGCCCCTCAGTCACCCCGGCCGACCGACACGGCCCCGTGCGCCCGCCAGAGCAACAATGGCCTAGCCGGCTTCCTACGCACGCTGAACTAATCGAGCACGTAACTTTGGGAAACCTTCAGAGACTGACAACGACGTCACAAATATTTGTTGAAGATAGAACTATCGGTCAATATAGGATAAAGCTTGTTTTTTCTCGTTTAGTTCACGCCATTTATAATTAAAAAATGACATTTTATCTAAATTACAATATTTTGTATCTCCAGATGAAAAAAAAAATTATATACATTTTAGTGCATAATCCAAACAGACTTTTGGCCGTTCTTGCGCTCACGGACTTGTAAATTACTATGAGGAAAAGTTTCTATTCTATTTATCAATTATATAAATACACATTCATCGTCATCACAGAACAACAATGGTTTTAAAAACTGATAGCAAATTAACATAACGATCAAGGGGATCTAGTTTGTATGGGAATCAAAAAGTTTTATGACTTTTCACTAATTAATTTAATTTATCCGTGGAATGTATTACAATATTTATCAAATCGTACATCCGCCTTTGTTCTATGACGACAACTTATATGGCCTTTTGGTACAAACTAATACTAAGTATATATTTATATTAATTGTATATTATAATGATTATACTAAATTTTATTCATAAGTTTAAAGTACCCAATATTAAATAGATTTAATTCAGGCCACGAAGTCAACAACAATATTTTTTTAATATAAATCTTTAAACACATTATATTAAATTAAATACGTTAAATGGGTAACTTTCTGCCATCGTGGCCTCAATTATGTTTACAAAATATAATACGTTTTCAAAACAATTATATTATTTACTAACCCGATTATATGAGAGAAATACCTATAATATATAAAATAAATAAGGTGCTGAGTGAAGAAGGCAAACTTAAAGAAGGTAAAATCTAGCCTAAATGCATTGGTTTAAAAGAAGCAATAATAGAAGCTGATGTTTTATAACAGTCGCATCTATCCTTGTCATTTTAAAATGTACTTTACGTCAATGCGTGAAAGCTGGGTTTTCTTTTCAATAAAATGTATCAAATTCTCGCCTTCTTTAATGCTATGTGTAGTTTATGAAGAGTGGCGCAAAGCGTGTGAGTATACTGTCGTCCTAATAGGTTGCATCGCGGATGATATGAATGGTGTTCATATGTGAGACGTGGCAGATTGTTTCTATCGTGTGATGTATGACGTGTATCGCCAGCGAGGGGCAGCAGTGTGTGACGTGTACTCACGCTTGGCGGGCTGCGCGGCGGGCGCAGTGTAGGGCTGCGTGGGGTAGGAGGCGGCGGCCGTGGTGGCGGTGTAGACGCTGCCGTAGGCCGCCTTGCCGCCGCCGCCGCGCGCGCCGCCCTGCCCATACTGCCTCGTTACAGCGCACCCCCCATTAGTATACACGAGTCGACGATACAGTGCGACACCTACACCGCTGTGACGTGGCGCGTCTATTCATGACACTGTGGGCCCCTTGCCCAGTCATCGTAACCGAGACCATTGCCGACTTTAAATTCGATTCGATTGATTTAAAAAAAAGTGAGATCAAAAGTCGTCATTTGATTTGACGAGCAAGTGGGTTTATGGGTAAATTTAGGAGATACTAACTGTTGCTTATATATTCCTTTCATTGTTGGAAAAGATTTTTACCTTGTTACGCCGAAGAAGTATAATTTCCTGTGTATGTACATAAGTACACACACACTCTTTTTTTATGGTGGACTTACATGGGCACTTTTAATACCGATCCCCCCCCCCCCCCATAATTACAGCATAGTTCAAACGCGCCACGACACCGCAGTATACACTTATCTTAGGTTATCCTATCCAACTAGAATTCTACACTATAAAAAAGTGGCAAATAAAATATAATCTAATATATAGAAGCAAAATAAAATTTTAACATAAAGGTGAGACCATCATATGAAATGAAACAGAAATCAATGAATCAAATTTTGTTGCAACAAAAATTAGACTTATTGTCTAATAAGATTATCGTAAAATGATAGAACCATAGACATCCTAAGTATTTTTTTGCTTTTCTTAATCAAAGTTTTGTATTTAAGCCATGTTTAGTTCTCATGATTTCCATGATATGAAAATGTCTCTTGGATCACTGTGGTTTTAAATAATTGTGCATGCAAAACTATACAGGATATTTAAAGACGTTACAAACACAAACATGTCTCTGTATATAACAAAATACCATACTGTTCAATATTAAAACAATTGCCATATCATAAATTAATCATAGATATTATTAAATCAAATATTCTATTATTTTTCTTAATGTTAATTTAAAATTATCGTGACAAACATAAACTATGCAATACATAGACATGATTTATAATTCGTAGTCTATGGGGTAAACTTTAACATGAAGCGACTAGTTAAAAGCTTAAAGACATCTAAAACAATCTTCAAAGTTCAAACAATGTGATAACTCGCAGAAAATAAAACTATACCAAGCACAAATGCTCAATAAATCCATTTATAACATATTAAAGTTAAACCTGTTTGGCCTTGTTATATATCAACCAATAGCTGTGGGTGAAACTCAGTTTCATTATTTTCATACTTATTAGAACTTATGGTATTTAAAATAACAAACTATAATAAATATAGTGTGAAATAAGATTTTTTTTAATGGGAAACGAGAAACAGTCGCCTCAAATCACTCATGCAGTCAACTACACAAAAATATATATTCAGTCTTTTGGTAAAAAAAATTGTGTGTTGAGATACCCTACAGATGTTTAAATTGAGAAAGGCTTAGGTTATTATTTCATTTTATGTATTTTAATAAGACCATGTAAAGAAAGATTATTTATTAATAAAATCTTTTATTAAGTTTTAGATTACATGTTGACTGTCGTCAATGGTATATGTCTATCGCAAACTAAGTAGAGAGAAGGAAGTGTCTGTCTGAAATATGGTTGGAGGTGAGAAATGGAAGCCAAAGAGACTGGTGCCGTAACGCATTACGTAACGAAGCGATTTATGCTTATGCAATAAGAAGTTATTAATTACAATATATGTAACATTTTTTATTATTATTTCGCGGAGGGGCCCACTAAGGCAGTGAAAGCAGTTCGACACTTGTGGATCTTTTGTACGCGCCCCCCCATCATTTAGTCTCCCCTAAATAATATAGATAATATTTAAATTTAAGATTAAAATACAACCTTCGATATGGTGGAGGTCCAGAAATATATAGGGTATAAAAGCTAAAGAACACTTAGTTCATAAGCTCTTTTGAAAATTAAAATTTATTTACATATTGGAAGTTATTTTAGCAAATCGAACTATGTTTTATTCAAGCTTTTTTGAATTGGCATATTTAGGGATTCTGTTCTTACTTTATCATAGTAAACAAGTCCAAAAATGAATGACGTCATAGTTGATATTATAAATGTTCCTTTTCTTTCTATCCATATTGAAAAGGGTCTGAAGGAAATTGTTAACTATGTTGTTGCATCAAAGATTGCTCCACACAAGGGTCCAAATGTTTCCTACAGCTAGTTAACAAATTTCAGAAAGTTTACACTGTCAAAAACAGATTTTATTTAATTAGTGTACAAGTTTTGCTTGCAAAATCAGTAATTTTTAATATAGTTTGTAAATAAACAGTGGCCATAATGTTAATACGACGCGATGCGACACCACATGAAGGATTATGTAATCTTTATAAAATAGACCAGCTCACATATACAGCTTCTGCCTGTACCTGTTCATTAAAAGGGCTAAGATGTTTCACAAGTCCTATCTTTCCTGTATATAAAGTTGACATTACCTTTTTATGTTTTTGGTTATAAAAAAATGCAATACAAGAATTTAATACAATTAAGCATGCTCATCATCATGCATCATGAAAACTCGTTTAGTTGATGAACTACGTTTTAACCCAGTGGCGTAATTTTTTAAAATTAAAACAAAAACCTTGACACGGTTTTAAGAATTTCTAATGAAAGTGAAACTTTTTCAATTTTCCTCAAACGGCAATATTAGCTTCGGCTGCTCTAATGAGCGCCTTTTGCTTTACAGTCACTCCGCCGCCCACTGTAATACGACATGCGATACATGGACCAAAAAAATTGAGGCGATATAAAATTTAAATTGCGTACAAAGTACACATGTCAGAAGTGAAACTTCTTGGCAAACTAAATTTTAAGTATTGTTTTTATTTATACAAATCTAAAACTTTAGGTTTCCGAGACTCAGAGGATTTTAAGGAATTTATACAAATTATAAATTTCAGATGATAAATATTAAACTACTTTTAGTTTATTCCTCGTGATTTTGTATAATTAGTAAAAATACCTATCCTCAATTTAAATGTATACAAAATCATTGTAAATTCATTATTACTATAGAAACTCTATTTTGAAAATTTAAATTTCATAAAGAGAATTTGTTTAATATTATTATTTAATATGTTATACAAAATAATTTATTGAAACGGCGAATTTTAAATAAAAATGCGTGTTTTCCGTCAATATTAGAAATTATTAATTGAATTGTTTATGAATGATTTATATTTTTTGAAAAATAGTATATTAAGTTACTAAATGACGAATGGCAAATTAAAATACCACATGTTATTCGTAAATATTAAAACTACCTAACCTTCAAACGAATTAGCATAAAAAATGCTGCACATCTTCATGCCGCCTAAAGAAGTTTCACTTTAATGATATAATAAAATCGGTCTGACGACAATCAGTCTAAGGGGAGATGCATATTCGAGTGTTGTTGCGTCATGTGGCACCGTACCGCATCGTGCCGTGTCGCGTTGCTCGCTTACAGTGAGATGTGCGGGTGTGTGGGTGCGAGGGTGTGGAACCCGTACCTGTGCGTATGTGGCTGGCGTGGAGTAGGCGGGCTTAGCCGCGGCGTCGTAGGTGGGCTGTTGAGGCGGCGCGGCGGGATACGCGGCAGCAGCCTGCTGGTAGTAGGCGCTCTTGCTGGCGTCGTAGGCCGAAGCGGCCGCCGCTGCCGCGTGTGCGTGCGCGTGCGCCGCTGCACACACGCAAATATTGCTGGCGTTATACACATTGACAGCCGCTGCTTATACATACATAGATAGCATCACGGCTCGTTCCTTCGGGGTAGGCAGAGATAACGTCCTTCAACTTGCCTCGATCCTTGCACATCTCCTTCGCTTCTTTCATTCTCATTAAACCTTCTAAGTTCGTCGGTTTAGAGTACTCTTGCCCTGGCCCTTATTTCAAATGTCCTGGATTTGTTACAGGAATGTTCGCCTTGATCTTCCCCTTCCAACTTTCCCATTCACTCTTAATTCATAAATCCTTTTTGTCAGTCGCCTTTCGTTTATTCTCTCTACGTGCCCAAACCATCTAAGCATACCTTTCTCAATTTTAGTCACTACATCTTTTTTTATACCACAACACTCTCTTATCACACTATTTCTTACTCTGTCACTCAGTTCCAATCCACTCATACTTCTCAACACTCTCATCTCTACCGCATTTATTTTACTTTTGTGATTCTTCTGCCATACCCAACGAAGAGCAAACATTTTATGAGTAATTCTTTCAATCTTAACCCATACATACTTTCTTTTAAATCTGTCAAACAGTTATCCATGAATAGGGTGAACAGCCATTGTGATGCAACACATCCCTGTAGAACACCTCTTTGTATCATTAATTCTGACACAAGCACTAGAACCCTCATAGAGAGATTTCAATGCCTGAATCAAATTACCATTCACCCCATACGTAGATAACGTTGACCACAACTCATTCCTCACCACTTGATTGCTACTTTTAACGGGTCAAATATAAAATCTTAACATTGTAACCCTGGTTTGAAAGATAAACATATTACATATGCTTTGAATTAATGAGAGCTTTTTGAGCCTCATGTTTAAATAGCTATATAATAACAAAAAGATGACTAGATAAATATATTATATAGCTGAAAATGTTTATCAGGAACTATTGGTCCAATTTGCAAACTATTTCAGAGTCAGTTTATTCATCGAAGAAGGCTATACATCATTACACTAATAGCAATATGACTAATGCAAAATGAAGATTGTTTCAAAATCTGTGTTTGGTTTTGATTTATATGTAAAAAATAACAAATCAGCAAAGACATACTGCCAAAAAAAGATATTTGTGTTCCAGTACAATGTGTATAGAAACCACAAGCGGTAGATTGCTGCTTTCCAGATTAACATGCTTCTATCTTAGACTGTATCATCACTTACTTATCAGGAGTGAACAGTCACAGCTAGCACTAGAAGTGCTATCCTATCAGTAATTTCAAAAACATTTATCTTTTAACTAGTTTCCTCACTATAAACTTTTTTATGCTAACCAAATTTGTTCTAAAGTGCCTTACTTTATTTGCAACAGTGTCACCCCTTTAACCCTATGTGGAAACAGGAACAGTTAGATGTATGATAAAATCATCAATATTGCAAAAAAACACCACAAAGTTAAAAAAATCATCTCTGAATACCATCATTTCTTCAAATGAACAAGGCATGGATTTCATAGCTAACACAACTACAATTTTATGGGCACTTGTTTTTTGTTTGTTCTACCAATTTCTGTAACCACTTGACTCTACCAATAAGAGAAGCAAAATCATTGCCAATTTTTAAGATACAGGTAAAAGCCTATTATAGGCCTTTATCTCAATAGGATGATGATTATGCCTTCTTTCTTTTCTGCTACATAAAGAAATAGCCACATATCCTGTAAACTTTGGTTAAATAAAGTAAATAAACAATTTAAGTTTAAAGCAAGTAATTTGTTTCCATGCATTATTATCATCTCAGTAATCTTACATATTATAATTTTTAACTAACTTTAATATAGTAGACATTTTGAATGTTTTAATGATGACTGAACATGCTTTTGTAATTAAATCTATAAAGATGTAACTCTCTATATTTAAGACTTAAGAACAATACAAACAATAAGAAAATATTTTTACAATATGTTATAACTTTTGTAATTTCATATCTGTCAATACAACTTGTTTTAATTTATTTTAGAGCTTTTTTCCCAAAAAAAAACATTGTGACTATTTATCAAACAATAGTGATGCAATTTTTTTAGTGTCTATATTTTGTTTTGTTACCAAAAACTTCTTTTATATACTTATTTTACAATCAAAGCCTATGAATAGTTGATGTGTTTTTAACAAAGTAATAACAATATATCAGAAAATTTGTTGATTCAGTTAAACATTAAATTTATCAAAGTATTTTAGTACAGAATAGCATAGTTAAAAATAAAATACATATTCTTCGTTGTTAACTAAATAACATCAAATTAGTATTGGTATATTTAGTTTTTTTTTATAATTAATGACTAGTAAGACATAGAATGTAAATGTTTGGTTACTGTCAGAAAATAATGCATTTCTGTTATAATTTGGCCTTTGGTTAGTTTTTAATGTGTATAAAATATGAAAGTGTACCATTTACTTTTTTTTCGCAGACTACTTCATAATACGATAATGTTTGAGATTAGTGAAACGTCTATTAGTTCGAGGCGGTAAACAAGTGCAATACATTTAGTTGGTAGTGATGAGCGGTACCTTGCGTGGCGGCAGCGGCTTGATACGCAGTATCGTAACCTGTCGCTGCGGCACGTTGTGTTCCGTACGTCGCGGCGGTCGCAGCCGGTGCCACGGCGTACCCTGTCTGACCGCCGTAAGCGGCCCCGGCTGTCGCCGCACTAAAACACACAAAATTACTCACTAAACGACCCAGAAACCCCTGTTTTTCAACAAATATAACGAGATCAATAAAGACGAGACGCCATTTTGATTACAGGGGCTTGTGAGCACAAGGCTGCGCATCAGATCTACTTCGACTCGGACATCTAGAAATTGTATTATGTAAACAAATTACGCTAAACGACTCACCCGTATTGGGTTCCTCCATGGGTGAACCCAAAGTAATTATTTGCTGCCATCATTTACAAATTTTCCACTTAGAAACTATACACACACTTCTGGGCGGAAAACGAGAAATAAAAGACCGGCGTTTTGTCTTTGATAGAGACAATATGGCCGCAAAAGACCATAGACAACTTTGGTTTGAAATGACAATTGACAAACGGATGTGGATTCTTATTGCATATATAGATAGGTCTATAAAATCTATGACATAGTTTTCTTTCCAATTCAATTGATTAATAATATACACATCGCTGATATATTTTTTGTGGCATATATTATATAATATATTATAATTACTTTCCCTGTGACGTTAAAAAATATATTAGTTCCTTGCGATTAGAATTGAAGTTTTATTATACGTTAATTTAACCAACTACTATTCACTATGAAGTATCAATATTGTGCATATTCTACATAAATACACTGTTATATTTCCCTTACAAAAATAAATAATACTCGGAGTTTTTTTTTTTTTATTAAAAATAAGGTGAATGTGTACCACTTGTACTATAATAAAGAAATCTTTTTACATTGGAAAATATATTGAAATTTTTGCAATTGTTAATAATTGCATTTATGAGACAGTCTATTTATAAAAAGTACAATGTTGCAGTAAAAGAAATAAAATGGTGCTGCTGGTGTAGACAAATAGTAAATAAAAAGTGGCATAGATTTTATATAAAATGTTGAAATGAATGTATCAAAATTCAGAGATTTATAATTTAATAAAATAAAATGTCAAATAATGTATTATCATTTTAATTATTTGAAAAAGAACAAGTAGTTGACAAAAATAGCTGCAAAAAAAAATCCAAAAGGGCTTTAGCATTTAAAAATTAGCATATAATACTCTGTAAATGTAATATTGTCTTTTAAGTATTGTTAATAATAAAATGAAAGATTTTTTAGTTTATTAGATATCTTTACAATTGATTATATTATTTATTCAGGGTCTTTTAACAATCTGTTAGAAATACTTACATATGTTGCTTATTAAGTACAATAAATAGGAAAAATACATAAACTCAATATCTTAGATTTCAAATAGACAACTGAACACAAATTAAATAAAAATGTGACTAATTCTTAGACTTGGTAAACATTTGTTTATAAATCTACTACAAGTATGAAAGATTTATATTTACATGGTTGTAAAGAATAAATACACAATATTATTTACAATATATTTAAACAGGCTATCATAAGGTCTAGTTAAATTGATTTCAATACAAATGTTGAGGAATGTTTTTTCAATAAGCCATTTAAGCCTGTATTTTTTAGAATACAAAATATGGTTCTCACAAAGTTTATAGATCCAAATACAAAAACTATATGTCATATTAGTAGTAACATATTAAATAATTAATTTAGTCTCATGTGAATCTCTTCATATTCCTGTAACAGGCAATTTGTCATTATCCCAACAATAATTTGAAAATTATTGTAATTATATTCAAAATAATGAGTGGAACTGAAAATAGAAAAACAAATTATAACAAGAATATATTTATATATAAGGTAAGGTAAGTAGCAGCAAATTAACATCCCACTGCTGGGCACAGGCCTCCTCAATCGCATGAAAGAGGGTTTTTAGAGCATAGACCCACCATGCTGGTCAAGTGCAGGTTGGCAGACATAGTTCACAAGTGCACTCTCTATTCCTTCACTCTGATAGTCCGATGTGATGGAAATCCGACACGACCGGAGAGATCAGGTGCAGGACGACGACTTAATGTGCTCTCCGAGGCATGGGGGTGGATCACACCACCAACTTCCCAACTTCGGCCAAATATTGAGAGGTATCTTAAATAGAAAACTCAATATTGATATTTTAATTGGCCTGACCTGGGACTTGAACCCAGGACCTCATGTCTGAGGTCGAACATGCTAACCATTAGACCAATGAGGCAGTTTGTTCATATATAATTGTTTCAAAAATCATACCACATCAAATACTTACTTCTGGTTACTGTTCTTATAGATCGAACAAGATTTAATATTTGAAATTTTACAGAAGACTGATCCTCAAAACCTTGGTTTTGTGATTTGGCACCCCATCCCACTGTAAATTATAAGTTATTAGGAGAAACAGTAACATTTCCATTTTATTGAAGTCTAGATTTTAAAAATGTATACAAATATAGTGTATAGATATAGATTATAGTAGTATTTTATACATAACTAAAATTTCAGATTATTGTCTTTAGCATATAATTATTCATAGCCATAATATCTAGTGGTATTTCAGCCTAGCAATGCATATCTTACTGGAAAATTTATACTAAAAAGTGGCTAAATTATTCTAAAACTTTCTCAATCCAACCACACTGCTGTGACTGGGACTAATACTTATAGAACTGATATTACACATTCCTATTTAAAGCTTCTGAAATTAAGAAGCCTGTATCTCTCTTTATGACATGTATTATTTACCAGTATAAGTATAATGAAAATCACTTCACAGAAGAAAATTTTGGAAATAAGTAGTTTACACTGAAGCCCCATAATGACCAAATGGGGAGTCGCGGGACTTCTCGTTCAGTGAAGTCTCGAGTTCCAATCCGGGACAGTAAGTACTAAATTTCTACATTTACGATTGTGTTACGATCTTTTAATTATATTTACTCAATGAAGAAAGAGGTTAGAACAATACTAACTTTTTTGCATAAACCTTTCTTCATGAAGAACGCAAACAGCATTTAAGCAAAGAAGAGAAGCTTCAAACAAATTCCAGAGTGTAAGCATTTTTTAGTACAGTTTATAGTTATTAGACCACGTAGAAAATCCAAATTCCAAATACAATTAGGAGTAACCGTTGTTTTGACTTTTGTGTTATGACGTTATGACAGCACTGAGCTGTCAACTTACAATTTTCCTTTAATAATATTTGTAGGTAAACACAAATATTTAAAGGTATATTTTACATTAACAACAGTTTTCTTATGAAGGTATCACGAAAACTTATCGTCTGTGAACCGGCTTTAAAGATAAACAATATTTTTAAATAACACTTTTCCATCAAACCAATTTTGTACATCTATCGCATGCTGCATTACAGCTGGCCGCAGAGCAGAGATAAAATAAAATGTGCTCGGTTAACCTGGCACTGCCATTGTGGTTTTTAAAAATCAGTTTTTATTTAAGTAACCTATTTTTACGTTTCAAATTACAATTGCATTTTAGATTATCTATTCCATTATGGGAAAAACAAATGGTTCAGACTATAAAATTTTTATTTTATGACGATTGCATTCAATTAACTGCAGCTATAGATTTAATTCAATGTATTTCACTCACTTCAACCGATGGACGTCCACAGCTGGACAAAGGTCTCACCTAATGCTCACTGTGCCCAATCTTGTGCCGCCTGGCTCCAGGGCCTACCAGCGACCGGTTATTTCCTCGGTCGATCGTGTTAGGAGTCTGCCTACCTACACTGCGCCATCCGGTGAAGGGATCCCATGCCAGCACCTTCGGGCCCTAACGTCCATCAGTTCGTCGGACTATGTGCCCCGCCCTTTGCCATTTTCTTCGTGATTCTAAGGGCTGCGTCTGTGACTTTGATTCTTCTACGGATCTCCTCATTTCTGATTTGATCGCGTATTGGATCTTATGTATGTATGTACTACATTTAATAATCTGTAGTTGATGTAGAGTAGGTCGTAATAATGGCAAACTTAATAATTCGATTCAAACTCTTGTTAAATGAAATCACATCTTGACTATTTGAGTTAAAGTATACTTTAAAATAATGAAAACATCAAATTAATTTTAATAGTAACTGATATTTTATAACAGTAGCAGTTATCCTTGTTATTTTAAAATGTACTTTATAATAGTCGAAGAAGGTTAGATTTTCTTTATAATAAAATCTTTAGGTAGGTAGGTAGCATAGATAATACCTGTACACTGGTTAGTAGGTAGGACAATAAGTATTAAATTAAACTATAAAGTATTGTAGTGTAATATGGAGAGCGTAGATGTTGTTGCGAAAATTAAAATCAAGGTCAAATTTATTTAATTCCATTCTTGTATCAAAATAAAAATTGAAAACATTTTTGATTACGAAATATTAAGAATTAAGTAATTATTTACCATTTTGAGACATCGGACGTTTGATGAAAAAATGGAAGTGGATTCCAATAAAAGCACCGGCACCCTCGTCAATAAGGATACTAGAGAAGTAATTATTATCAATTTTTAATTAACAAAGTTATATTCTTAACTCTGTTTTGGACTAGTAGGAAGCTTCGGCCGTGGCTAGTTACCACTTTACCAGCAAAGACGAAAAGCCAAAAACGTTCAGAAGTGCTGTGAAGTATACGAATATTGTAATTTTTGCTCTGCTATTCAGACTGAAAAGAAATTCAATGAATTAGGTATCACTAAAATTGGTCTAGCCATGTTTTTGTTTTAAATTATTGCTGACAGGTTTGCCTTTTACATTAACCACACAGGATGGTAATTAACGTTACTATTTACGATGGAATCCTGCTAATCTGGTGAGATAAAAGTTACCCCTTATGGTTTCTACATTCATACTGGAACACAAATCTTGTGTATTATGCTTTGTCTATTGGAAAGGTGGCAACTAGTCATGGGTAGAGCGTAACACCAGGCCATATTCAGACAAATTAGTAAATGCAAGTTCCTAAATTTGCCTTGCAGGGGATAGAACCTGGGACTTCTGCTGGCAAAGTGAGTACTTGCAACACTGCACCAGCCACTTTATATATAGGTATATTTTTTACAGGACTCAGTCAATGCAAAAGACATCCAGAATAACTTCATTATAAGTACAGAGCCTGGATGTAAAGAAATGTGCGAAAAAGATAAACAAAGTGCCAAATGTAACCCAAGCCCAAAACATATAATAATTGACAAAAATGCTAATGGTATTAAAACTGAAATGATAAATAGCAACATGCCCACTTCTTCCAATGAAGACAGTGGCAAAGATACTGAGTCGGAGGAAGTTGCACTTGATTGTAGTGTTAATAATAGACAAGAAGAGACAGATAATATAGATTCAACTATAAATCTAGACAGCGAGAAATCTAAGATTGATGTAGGGTACGGACACAAAGTAGCTCTCTATGGGGAAGATGGAGGACCAAAACTTTACCCAGTCAAAGGTAACTTTGTAACACCTCCGATAATAACAAAGAATTTGCCAGAAGTATTTAAATTTCTTCCTGTTTATGGTAAGCCAAAAAGTGCTGCTGAATTACAATCTTTTCAAAATGCAAAAGTAAGAGAATATGTCGGTTGTGATTTGATTGATGAAGAATTTAAAGCCATTGCTAATTTTTGCAGGTAAATGGTGTTTCTTTAAACAACATTAACCATTGATATATTTTATGCATAGTAAGGATATGTAATTTTTGAAGGCTGAGTACTGTTTACCTTGCTAAGAAAATTTATACTTTGATGATCAAATTTCAAATTTAAAAATCCTATTGAGATAGGCCCTTACCACTTTTAAATCATCCAATTTTTAAAAATATTTAATAAAAAATTTTAAACACTAATTCTAATGTATGACTGATGATGGTTTTAAAGTATGACTTAAAATGTCAAGTCATTGTGGTTCCTTTGCACCCTATCCTCAGTAAAGCCCGCAACAAATTCAGCCCAGTATTTTGTGTTTAACAAAGTAAGAAAAGTCATATAAATGAGAAATAGAAATGATCCTAATATGGAAACTGCCTCATTGGTTGAGTGGTTAGCATGTTCGACTACAGACATGAGATCCTGGGTTCGAGTCCTGGGTCGGGACAGTCCAAAAATCGATATTGAGTTTTCTATTAAGATCTTCTCAATATTTGCCCGAAGTTGGGAAGTTGGCGGTGTGATGTACCCCCGTGCCTCGGAGAGCACGTTAAGCCGTCGGTCCTGCGCCTGATCTCTCTCCAGTCGTGTCGGATTCCCATCACATCGGACTATGAGAGTGAAGGAATAGAGAGTGCACTTGTGTACTATGCCTGCCAATCCGCAGTGGAGCAGCGTGGTGGGTCTATGCTCTAAAAACCCTTGCTCCTCTGAGTGACGAGGCCTGTGCCCACCAGTGGGATGTTAAATGGCTGCTACTTACTTACTTTTATGGAACCCTTTGGAAACTCCCAGTTTTGTCACAGACCCTGCAGAAAGCTTTAACACAGGCCTGTGTTGTATTGACTGACTAAGTAATGGATTTCTAGAGCTTGAATAAAACAAATTAAAACTATATTGTAGTTATGATTAATAAAATAATACCTGGGAATTGTTGAAACTTTAGATATTTATCATCATCATAAGTTGTAAAAGCCTACTTGAAATAAAATAAAGCATTTTTAAATTAATTTTATTTAATAATTACTTTAATTTTAGAATTTTTGGGTTATAGGGTATATAGATGGAACATATAGATGAAGAAGGGAGAAAATAAAATTACTAAGTCACATGTACTTCATATATCACCAGTGTTACTAATTGTTTGTTAAAAACCTATAAAATATATGTGATTATTTTTATAAGTATGAAATAAACAACAACACTTTGGAAACTCATCTATCTATATTAAGGTAGTGCTTCCCTTTACCTTGGTCTACGTAATTTTCTAAATTTATTTGTGAAACCAACAATCATTGTACACCTTAAAAATTACAATACAACTATTACACAAAAATCAGTCAAGTTTCCACTATTAATTGTAAACATTTACATACAAAATATGTAGATGTTAAAAAGCAAACAAATAGTAACTTGCAAAATATTGTTTTAATAACACTTTAGGACAATGCACTTAAAGTCAATCAGTTTAGCCATAAAATATAAATAAGTGTCCAAAAAAGGTGTCTCTATTCAATGAATACAGAAATTATAATTATTTATGAAAAGTCTTTCTGTTCCGATGAACAATGGGACTAAGGGATAAGGATCTGATTTTGATGAAGTTTACTGTATTAAATTTGGTCCAGGTGCAGCCATACTATACTTTGATTTTAATTAATAAAAAAGCATTGCACTTTTTTTTTAATAGAGAGATATTTTAGTATCACTTCTGCTGTCTAATATGTTACATAAGCCTTTAATAGACGACACTGTTTATTAAGTTTCACATTTAAGTATATCTATCTGTATAAATATTATACAAAATTAGAAAAAGCATGTAACTTTGTATCCTTTCAGCCCGGATCATTTAAGGACTGGAAACGAGTTGGTGATGACAAGTTGTTATCCTTCACAAGAGCCACTACCCGACCACTATATGAATGCATTACAAACAACAGAGGATAGTGAGAGCTTGTGCCTCGTGAAGAAACTAAAACTGCGCATAGACAAAGACACAAGGCACAGCTACTTGAAGAAACTTAAGTACAGAGGTTTGAGGATGCTACCTCTTCCACAGGTGAGTAAATAAATTTTGTGACCAGGAATCAGGTTAGCACTTAATTGTGATTACACAACCGCTCATAAATTCAACTTGTCTATAAAAAATATCCTGTGTGCAATTCCCACATGGTAGAAGGAAAACCTTAAAATTTTTTGGCTTGATATTGAATTGCATTTAATGGACTTCTGCAAGATTTTATACATTCCTTAAAGCATTTAGTGCACCCCTTATTTATGGAAAAAGTTCCCTTAAATGTACCTAGGGGACCCCTTAGCTATAGAAATAACCCCCTTAATTAGTCCTTAAATGTGATAAGGGGGATATGTATTAGGGGTGGTTGGTGATTGGGCATAAATTTATTATTGTATACAGTTTCATAGTGTATACACACATAAACACTATAATGCTTCCTTTTTTTGTTTCATGGACTTTCCAACCACAACAATGCTAAAGAAGTTTTCTCTTCAATATGTATAGTTTTTAGATTTCTATATGAGAAAAGACTATGATTAGTGTTGTCACATAAAATTATATTTGTTTCCAGAATGAGGACTACAAGATATCGCTGTCGCCATTAGAACCTGGCAAGGATCTGGTGTTCCGTGTGCGGGTGTACCGGCCCTTCTGCAGCAGCGGCAGAGACAGACATGTATTTATTTTAGCAAATGCGAATTCAAAAATTCTTTATTCAAGTAGGCCTCTACAGCACCTTTGAAATGTTATTTCCATATATAATTTCCACTGTTTGATGATGGTGTATTAAAGAATCACTTACAATCTAAAGTTAGCCTACAACAAACTCAGTCAGGTGTAACTATTTTCCATCATCATTACAACATAGTTTTAATCAGATGAAATCAATTATTTGCTTCCACGTTTTTTTTATCATCTTACTTAGATGATAAAAATATAGTATCCTTCAAATTATAGTATTTTTGTGTTTGTTTATTGAGAATAGAAATCGGCACAGGGTTATATTTGTATAATAACATCAGTGAGGCTGTTATTTGTTTGGATTTATATTAGTTGGGTATATATGCATAGGCAATTTCAAAATTGGCACTTGAGTGATGATGGCTGTGTTCGTTCCAGAATACTCGGCACTCGGTGTTCAGCAACGACGTGATCCTGCTGGGCAGCCAGAAGCTGACGGCACTGCGGGACCGTCTCGTGTGCCCTAACGACGTAGGCATGAGGCTCAATGTCTCCGACAACCCTGACGGCCAACCATCCACTTCAGCTAAGGTATCGCGTCACTTATTTTTTAATCGAATTCAAAAAAAGGAGGAGGTTATCAATTCGTCTGTATTTTTTTTATGTTTGTTATTTCATATCTCAGAACTGGGTGGACCGATCTCGATGATTTTTTAAATGAAAGGTGGTGCTCGTCATAGGGTCCCATTTTTTTTAAACCAGTTCTGATGATGGCATCCATGACCAAACCGGCTAAGTTTTAAATTTGCGTAAGCATGTGCTCGACAAATGGACGAATAAGTCAAGATCACGCCAACCGATTTCGATGATTCTTTTTTTATTAGAAAGGGTATACTTCAAGGGTTGTTTCGTGATAGTTTTGTAAGGTTCTGATGATGGAATCTATGACAAAGTTACGGAACTCTTCAATTCTTAGCAGCAAATCAACGATACTCGCCAGAATCATCTATAAGCTATCCAGATATTTGAGTCGCCTACCGTAACTTCGGTATGGTCAAGTGCTAGTCATAGTTAAATATAATGATCAATGGAACTCCTCAACGGCTTACAGTAAGAGTGTGATTTTTAGCAAAATCTATAACTGTCTGTAATCAAATGCCAATGACCTTACGTTTGTTGCTGCATTGCAATATTTGAAAGGTGAATTATGTGTGAAGCGATGGTTTAAGGGTTTCGGGTTCGATTCCGGGTGTGGCGATATTAATGTAAATTTAACTTTGTAAAGTTGTCCATTTAAACGGTGTTATCTCACAAGCAACACGTTTTTAGGTGTACACATATTGAGACAAATTTGTTAGTTTACTTTAGATTCACTAAAAATAAAAAAATAAATAGAAATTTTAACAAAAAAACAACCGCCTTCAAAACTAACATACAAATACATTAATATGCCCTAAAAAGTAAGAAATAATTTCGTATTCTTATATTCGGAGTCGGTGTCAGCCGACACGAGTCACACTCAATTTGTCACTGAAGAGCATCACGCCTACAATGCTCCCAACTGAGATGTTACGGGGTGTCACGAGTAGATGGCGTTTTGGTATCTTAACCGTATTGGAATGGTTGTCACAGGACATGTTCCCGTCGGGTTTCCTGTTCATCAACAATGTGTTTTACGTGGACACGCGCGAGGGCTGCGTGGATTACACGGAGCCGCTGCGGGCCTGGGCCAGAGCGAGACACCTGGGTGACTTCCCGCGTGAGGACATGGCGCAGGTCACTCTGGACCAGCTGTTGATTAAAATGGGACACCCTGAGGTGAGTCGTCACCACCACACCTCTGAGCACAGAACGTTGAATATTCACCATTGATCGTTGAGTATTGTGCACTAAACACTTCAGAAGAGGTTATTGAACCTACTTTTGTTTCTGATCCACAATCTTTTGAATTCTTTTTCAAGAATCAGATTGTTTGTATATGTGTATAATTTTGTCTATGACCAGCGAAATCTCAGTAACCAATGATTGTACAGCTTATTGATGTTGGATTCTGATAACTTTTTTGTGTGCTGGTGTTGGAAGAGAGAGCTAGAGAGAATACACTTTATTGTACATCATAGAACAATTTAATAAATAATAGTAATAATAATTACAGAACAAAAGTTGTACTAGGGGTACAGGTAGACGGCCTTATTGCTTCCAAGCAACCTCTGAGCAAAGGAGTTAATATTAATAAACAAACGGGGTAGGTGGTGTCTAATCTAAACGTACGTTTAATTGATATAATAAATACACACATACAAATACATAAATCAACTACCTACTGCTAATTATAATACATACATAAACTGATACATAAATGCCAACGAGCTAAGTATAGTTACAGGGGAGAAGAGAAAAGCCTTGCCAGAACAACCGTTGCAAATTTAATTTAGTATATTGCGTCTCAGGTTAACAGATCTACAGAGATAGAGAGAGAGAGAGCATGCATGATTGAATACTCGTTGTGGGGGGACAGGGGGTGATTAGGTGGTATTGACTGGTACTGTGTGCCGCAGGTGTACGTGCACCAGGGCAACTGCGAGCACCTGTTCACGTTCTCGGAGGTGCGGCTGCTGGCGGCCAGCGACCCGCTGCGGCGCTCGCAGTACCCCTTCCACAGCTGCATATCGCAGAACCAGACGCTGTACTGCACCACGTGCGCTGAGTTCGGCGCGCGCTGGATCGTCACGGAGTGCGAACGTGTGCCCTTCGACCCCGCCTTCTTCTGCGAGACCTGCTTCCGCCTGTACCTGTACCGCGACGGCGTCAAGGTGTGCCCCTTCCGCGCCTACTGCTACCGCGGCAACGAGCTCAACCTGCTCAAACCGATGGCCTGAGGTCTGCGGTATGCGCAGTCGACGCTGGAGGACGCTGCGCAGTGAGGAGCGAACGCTGACTCGCTATTTAACGCTCACTCCTCACTGCTCACTACTTTCTGAGTATTGGCTACTAAACAGTGAGGTACGAGTGGATAGTGAGCTCTAATCAGTGAGTAATGATCACTAACTAGTCACAACGAGTAATGGGAAGGGAAGTAAACAAAAGGGATCATTGAATGATTAGAGTAAGTGTGTTTTAAACAGTGAGACGTAAACTCATTTGCCTTGAGATCTTTAACATTTTATCTCCTTGAATGTGACTCCTTTCGCAATGTAGACAGTCACTACCTACAGACTACTCCATATTCCCACATGTACAGGAACTGCGGGTGACAGTGTCCCAAGCGCTAATCGATAGTAAATGTAAAAAAATATGTGATATTAAATTATTTTAATATACTTACTCGTGTTACTCCTTTATACACACGGTAAAATGAAATTTCTTCGGCTGCGTTTTCAGCAATAGATAAAGTGATGAATAGAAAGGTATATATGTAGAAAACAAACATATTGTAGTACAGAAAAGACGAGAACTTCAATTACTCCTAATGTGATATTGTAACATACATTTTTATCCGCTTAAATCACAAATGCTGGCTTAACCTTATAGGTAATTATTATATAGGTATATGTTAAAAAGATCGATAAAAATGAATTTAAACAAGAAATACTATCGTGAGCCCCTTCATCAGCTCACACTTGCGAAGATTGCCGGTTCAGGATCGAAATAAAATGCCATCCAGATTCTTCATCCAACGCTCCGCCGTCCACTTGTCACCAGACGAGGATATGATGTATTGCATGCTGTTTTATTATCAAATCAAAATATTCTTTATTCAAGTAGGCTCAAAAAGCACTTTTGAATCGTCAGTAGTCAGCCCGTTGGTAACAAATCTGTCGCTTCCACATTACATCTTCCACATAATCTTCCACATTATAATAAGCCTTTTTTATTAGGACATTTTTAACATACTTCTTGAAACTATGTGGAGGCAAACCCACAAGTGATTCAGGTATCTTATTAAATATGCGTATGCTCAACCCGACAAATGACTTCTGAACCTTTTTCACTCTAAAATATGGCATTACAAGTTTGTGTTTATTTCTTGTATTACAATTGAGTGTCTCGCTCCATTTGCTGTATAAATGAATATTATCACGAATGTATAAAATGTTATTTATTATATATTGCGACGGAACTGTGAGAATAGATATTTCTTTGAATTTTTCTCTTAATGAAACGCTTTGAAATTTGTAATCGAACTGTTGTTCAGCAGGAACGTTTACGCCGAATTGGCTTTCTATTTATTTTGTGATGTTTGCGACTGGCAAACGTGCACTACTGTGACAAGTAAACGATGTTGGTTGTTTCTTTATTCGTATATAAAAGCATCCTATGATTGGCGTTCTATAATTTGCCAATCATAGGGTTTACATTAATTGCACAAACAACTTTATTCTTGGAAATGACAATAATACAAATATATACATACAAATATATAGTCAACAAAACATTCCTTATACGATTTCACTAATTTATATATATTGATTCTAAGTTTAAACAAAATATAATACTATACGAAACGCAAGATTGTAAACAATATTAAATTTAAATTAGACAAAAATATACTATTTTCTAAATTAAGGAGAAAAGTCGCGAACGACTATATTTTTTCTTATCCAAATACATTACATACGTTGTAAATTTCGTGTAGATCAAAACTCTTAATAGAATTTCAGTAAAATGGAAATCTTCGAAGATGTCGGAAATTTAACAAGCGGAGCGACACAATAACGCGGGTCAGCTTTATAAAGCACTCATGTGTTTGTTGTTTTTCTTGCCCTTATCCCACTAGGTGGGGTCGGCACAGCATGTTTCCTTTCGCCACTTCACTCTATCCGCTGTCATTTCTACATTCACACCCTTAATACACATATCCTCTTTCACACAATTCATCCACACTTTTTTTGGTCGCCCTCTCCCGGCCCTGCCGCTTACCATCATATTTAGAACCCTCTTACATACATGGCTATCCTCCCTTCTCATTACATGTCCATACCAGGCTAACCTTCCACTCCTTAACTTCTCGGTCACTGGTGCTACTTTCACACTTCCTCTAATATACTCATTCTTAATCTTATCCAATTTTGTCACTCCACACATCCATCTCAACATTCGCATCTCCGCTGCATGCAATTTCCTTTCATTCTCCCCTTTGGTGGCCCAGCACTCTGATCCATACAGGATGACAGGTCTTACGATCGTCTTATAAATCTTCCCCTTTAATTTAAGGGGCATTCTGGCATCGCAAATTGTTCCCGAGACCTGCCTCCACTTCATNATGAAAGGAAATTGCATGCAGCGGAGATGCGAATGTTGAGATGGATGTGTGGAGTGACAAAATTGGATAAGATTAAGAATGAGTATATTAGAGGAAGTGTGAAAGTAGCACCAGTGACCGAGAAGTTAAGGAGTGGAAGGTTAGCCAGGTATGGACATGTAATGAGAAGGGAGGATAGCCATGTATGTAAGAGGGTTCTAAATATGATGGTAAGCGGCAGGGCCGGGAGAGGGCGACCAAAAAAAGTGTGGATGAATTGTGTGAAAGAGGATATGTCTATTAAGGGTGTGAATGTAGAAATGACAGCGGATAGAGTGAAGTGGCGAAAGGAAACATGCTGTGCCGACCCCACCTAGTGGGATAAGGGCAAGAAAACAACAAGCATTACAAAACTAACTTAGGTAAACACTCCCTAATTCCACGCTTGTCACATTCCTACAATACATACACAAAGCAGGACAAGCAGCTGGACATATTTTACGATAGCTTCGTTGCATACAGGCACAAAATTGTTGACATATTAATTGACATAAAATAAAATTAATTTAGACTAAAATAATGTAATTAAAATATTGTAATATTTTTATAATAATTATTTTTTTATTGTATAGCTTTTAGATTTCTTTAAAAACTTGTATTCAGTTAAAATGTACATTGACCACGACTCTGTTTAATTAATTTGTATTGCTTTTTATGTCTAAATGTGACATTTGTTAGTTATCATAAATAAATAAATAATTGCTACATAAATTATCATTTCATGATACAATTTCAAATGGTAGTCTTTAACTGGAAATTGGTATTGGTTTCTATGCAGTATCGTACATTTTTCTTTGCTACAAATAAGTGCATATATCAACTAGAATCTCGTGCTTTTCTAAAAAATAAATTTGAAGAAACATCTCTCAATCAAACAACAAGTCTCACAGTAACGTCGCTATCTATAGAGAACAATATTTTAAATATCCGTAATAATATTCAGTTATACGGCAAATATAGCGAAATACACAATATTGATACAAGAAATAAAAACAAACTTGTTATTCAGAAATCATTTGTCGGGTTGAGCATACGCATTTTTTATAAGATACCGCTATCAGTTTTAGACTTGCCTCTACATAATTTTAAGAGATATCTCAAAACATCCTTTTACAAAAGACATTTTAGAATACATGCAGACGTACATACATAGCATCACGCCTCATTCCCGTAGGGGTAGGCAGAGACAAAATCCTTCCACTTGCCATGATCCTTGCATATCTCCTTCGCTTCTTTCATTCTCATTGCACCTTTCATGCAAGTTCGTCGGTTTAGAGTACTCTTAACTTGGCCCTTATTTCAATGTCCTGGATTTGGTCCAGGAACGTTCGCCTCGGTATTCCCCTTCCAACTTTCGCATTCACTCTTGACTCATAAATCCTTTTTGTCAGTCTCCTTTCATTCATTCTCTCTACATGCCCAAGCCATCTAAGCATACCTTTCTCAATTTTAGTCACTACATCTTCTTTTATACCACATTGTTCTCCTACCACACTATTTCTTAATTTGTGGCTTGAAATTGAGTGCAATTTCAAGCCACTCATACTTTTCAACGCTCTCATCTCTACTGCATATATTTTACTTTTGTGCTTCTTCTGCCATACCCAACTTTCGCTACCATACAAACGTGTTGGTACCAACACTCCTACGTGTACAGCCAGTCTGGCTCTTTGAGACACCATCTGGCTATTCATAATTCTCATGGCTCTGGCTCATTCCTCACAACTCGATCATAGGCCTTTTCTGAATCTATGTAAGCGCAATATTAAATATTGAAGATTATTTAAGCGATAGAAATGTATGGAATTTTTGGGCCTATTTGAATAAAGAATAATTTGGTTTGATTAGATTCCTTATCGGTACGTCTTTAATAAACCATGACCTCCTGACAACCGTTAGATATATTAGGAAAAACAATTTCCTAAATTTGCACCGCCGGGAACAGAATGTGTGACCTCTGGTAGCCAATTACGTCGCTCTTAATAGAATGTCATCGGTTCTTTAACATGACATACAATTAATGCTCCATTTATTTGTCTGTTGAATATATAGTTTTTCACAAAAAACTCTCGTTTATTATCTTATTAGGCCTATAAGTTAACTGTAGTACCGAATATACGCTTGTATACATGTCAGCTGTGGTGTAAATATACTCGAAAGACAATAAATACCAAGCAATATAATGATGCCTATTCTACTCTTATGAGCCTGCCGAGATACTGCAGTGCGTCAGGCATGTTCGCTGAAGCAGGGCTTCCGGACTTTTTCGGGTCATTAGGAAAAGAATAGCGTCCTTCTGGAATCACCTACAAAACTCAAAAAATGCTATTTTGAGGGCTGTCTCAATTCCTATGCACAAGCACTGGATCTCTGCTCACTTAAATTGCAATAGAAAGTGACCATCAATGTAATTTATTGTAATTTAATTATTACTACTTTTTTTTTTAAGTTTTTGTTATTTACTGATATGGGTGAAAAATACCTGCAATAAATTTTATAATAAATATTAAATAATACATGGACATACATAAACAATTACATAAATAAATATAATGGGCGGAGGATAAACCCCGGCAGGGAGACCAAACGGCCGGGCTATCCTAGCCGAGTCCAGCTTCACCGGCTTCTGCATCCTTGCTGCGAGCGAACTGCCACGGAACCCCAGTCGTCTCAGATGGTGAGCGAGACTGACTGGGATCAGACCAATCGCAGATATTACGATTGGGATGGTTTCAGTGGATCCCACCCTCCATGCGCCAGATCCAGATATTTACGTTTTGCTCTGTCTCAGCTCGCACGACATTCTCTTCACATGGGATCGTGATATCCACTAAAAACACCCGAGACTGTGCCCGGTCCATTATCACGGTATCAGGCTTGTTGGCCAGTATGGTTCTGTCCGTGATAATGGACCGGTCCCAATAAATTCGGACATCGTCGCGTTCGAGTACTGGCACCGGCTGGTACCTATAATAAGGCAACCTCTCGTCAAGATTTTATTTATTATTATTATCAGAGTTAGTGCCAATTTTTATTTTTTATATTATATGAAGTAATAAAGCATACAGATGTCTACTAGCGTGTCGTGTTAAAAGACCGATTCATTGTATTAAAAGTGCGGACACTACCTTGTTATTATCTCAATTAGAATGTCAGAAGACGTCGCTCCGTCTTCATTACTACGTAGGTGCAGTTTGCAATGTAGGCCATTTGTGCATCAAATGTTATCATTGCACCGATTTACTCCTGCTGGAGACCACACGCAACTGAGATGTACACTAATGTATAACCCGTGACTTTGTTTGCGATGAATTAGTATTCCAGTTACATTTATATACAAGCTGAAATAGTCTGAGACACATATTATACAATAAAAAGGCTCTTTATTGACTGCCCGACACAGGTGATAACTTAAATTTATTTAAGATGAATTATTTTGCATTGAAATTTTTATGTATATAAATTATGTTAATGTAAGGACGGGTTATCTATTAATAAAATGTTTTATTGGTTAAATTTTAGTTTATGTGCTGACTGTCAATGGTATATGTTTATCGCGTACTAAATACTGCGTAGCGATGTTAGTGTTGGGTTCGAGTGATAGAGGCAGGCAGACAGACTGACGCTGTAACGCGTTACGCAACGAAACGGTTTACCCTCCCGTAATGTAAGGGTACATATTGATTGTCTGTGAAGTTGGTTTATGGACGATAATTTTGATAACGTCATAAAAAAACATTGTTGAAAAATTTCTTATCACAGATTAATAGGCACGCACGATAGATACGTCACAAGATGAACGCTTAGGCTGGTCGGGCGTTTCTATCGCTTTTTTCGCGCTCTCGGTCGCTTTCTTGGCTTAGGCGGAACGTGACAATGCTGCTGCTGCTGCGTCTGCTTTGTAAAGTGTGCAGCCGACAACCAACGATTTGGCGGCCCAATCCCTGAAATAGAGATCTCTTCCAAACAACCAAGCTGCTTAAAGGGAAGCGGAGATAGGTGTACGTAAACTATTTAACACTCGTTAATAAATAATAGCAACTGTAATCAATTTACTTGAGCAGGAAGTACCCTTTCACCGATGTATTAGTGAGGGATAAAAATATGATTACAACATAACTGATTACAAAAGAAATGATGAGGCACTTGGATTCTCGTTATGAGAAGTTACCCCCCCCCCCCCCCCCCCCCCCCCCCCCCCCCCCCCCCCNCCCCCCCCCCCCCCCTCGCTGACGCAGTGGTGCGCGTACTCGCTTTTGCTAGCAGAGTTACTACTCTACCAGTAAAGATGTACTGACGACTAAGATTTGTGTTCCGATACGACGTTTTGTAGAAACAAAAAGAGGTAGATTGCCTTTTACCAGATTAGCGCGATTTCGTCTTAGACTATATCAGTATTTATCATCAGGTGTGAGCACAGCCAAGGGCTAATCTGTGAGCAATGGCCTAGTAGTGAGGCGCATGGATTCTTGTTCAGAGAAGTGAAAGATTCCGAAGCCTGAATACCAAGTACTAAGTTTCTTTGATAAGTGTTTTATTGACTATATATTGCCAACCAGTGTGATGGGTCTTCTTTTAAAACCCTCTCTCCTATGAGTAAGAAGGCCTTTGCGCAGTAGTAGGACGTAAATAGGCTGCTACTTATTTACTTTTCTTACAACAGGTAATGATAAGACAACCTTAAAAGTTAGACATGTGCTTACAGGTAGTACTTCTTAAAGTTAACAATTCTATGATACATGGTTGTTGGGTCATTTTAACTCTTAAAAGAAATGCTCCCCGTTTTTGTAATATCTCTGATTATCCGCATATGTTAGTCGTACTTCCAGTAATTATCGAAAGAGGCGCGTTTTACCAATGACTTCAATTTTACTCCTTTAACGGTGTAAACGCTCACTTTGGCGGGATTTCTCATATTCCATCGGGATCGGGAACTACGGGGAACATTTAATATACGAATCATCGCCCACGGAGTGCTAGAGGTTTTGCATTCTAACCACAATCCTCTTATGCAAAGATATGCAGCAATATTTTTGTTTCTTTATGTTGAAATTCTGTGGTACTTCCCCGGTTGAGCCAGCGTAATAATAAGCAGCGGTTTACCCATAACAGCTGGGTACTGTTTCTGTGGAAACATTTTCATAAGTGTTTTCCACATTTCCTGATATGAGCTCTATTTAAAGATGTAATGAAGGTGGTGGGCGTTGCTCATGAATCGCAATACTCTGTCAATTGCGGGATTAAGATCATGAGATAGTATGATGAGTCCAGGTGGTGTTCCGTGGGGGCGGACTTCCTCACACGTGCGTATTAAGCAAAATGCAGCACTGCAATATTTATAAAGCAATGATATAAATGTATTTTATATTTAGAAAATCCGGTCCTCTTAATATCCAGGATGTTTATTATATGGCCCTGAAAATAGTAGACTACAGATAAATAGCTTTGAATAGGGATATCTTGAGACAAAATTTTTTTTTCTAGAATTCAAACCATAGGATTTTTCATTTTTAATTCTCTACTTGTGTCTGAATTATCAAAAATTTGAGAATTTTTTTGTTTTTTTTGTTTTGGCTATGAATTTACTTGCTGAATTTTTAAAATCGAAAAACAAAATATATAAAGCATTTCGAAATATACTTATGTAAATTTTTATATTTCCAAAAAAATATTTAAACTGAGGATTTTGATATTTTATTATTTTAGCTATGAATTGACCCGCTGACTATTCGTAGCCAAAATATATGTATCATCAAGTCTTAACAATCTTTATTTAAATTAATGTGACGGTAATAAATATTCTGATATAATAATAATACGACCATAGATTATAAAGTATAAGCGAATGTAAATGTCTGTCTGTCATGATTTGCGTGAGAGGACGCCACCGGCGCGGTTAGTTTTAGGCGGGAAAAGAAAGTGACATGTCATTGGAGAAAATGTATAAATATTTGTTAAAAATTGCGCAATATATAAATAGTTTGTGAAAACAAAACATAAAACAAAATAAGTACAATAATGTTTATTTTTAAATTATACAATTTCAAAAAGTTATATTTCATAAAGTAAGTGTATAATATACATTTAGGTTATATAAATGACATAGTCTAGTTGCCGGAGAATTAGAACCAAAACAGTAAGATGGCGTGGACGAGATAGAAGATTAAAACTTCTCGGCATATCTGTAAGGTATGTTTAATATAATATAATATAATATAATAATTGGAAACTTCCATAGGTAGAGATATAAATTGGTGAACTGAAATAGGTAGTTCGTAGAAATTAAAATTTTCTGATTGCTTTTAATTAGTAACCAAGATTGTACGAAAGCAACATTAGTCACATATTGTAGAAGCTTTTGGACGATACCTTTCTGTAAGAGACGGCATGGATTTATAACGAACATTGTAATATTATCGACATGTATGTCCGACAAAATGAACCATTAAACAAATAGTATTGCAATCTTCTTTTCACGAGTTTTTGAATTGAAATACTATACTATATTTAAAATTATGGTTTAATTTATTTATTTTAATGTGCAAATCAATGGTGTACACTTTTTTGTAATTGAAAAAAAGCAAAGTAACACACCAGTATCATGACAATTGTTGCTTCACGTCAATTAAAGAATAAATCAGAATAAAATATTATTTTTCCAACACCCGATGGCGTGAGGTGTCTTCAGCATCAATGTGGTGTTTCATGAGATATGAAGTAAATATAGGTAATCTATAAAATAATAATACTAATTCAAGCAAAGCAAAATCTAATGTAAATCTAAGTAAAAAAGAATTGCTATTCTATCTACGTTGCTACTGTCTGTAGCAATGCCTTGAAATGGTGTACGAGTACAACAAGCTCAGCTTTCGTCGTGTGTTCTAGAACACACGATGCTGATTATCAACTGAGACCATGGTGATATATTTAATTTAATAACAATTGGTTGTCTGTAAAGTCTATTTACGGACGATAATTCCAATAATAATGACATTTATTTCATCAAAATATACGAAATATACAGGTTGTAAATTACATAAAGTAAGGAAAATGTGTAAAAGTTTAATATTTTATGAAAAAAAATCTATCCCAAAACTAAGTGAAACCTCTATTTTAGGCGACAGCTTTCTCTTATAAGATTGATATTTTATGAAAACAACGTTTACGTGTTAAGTTGGTTGAAAAACATAGATGAAAAATTGTTGATGTATAAACGATAGAATGCGGCCGATCTTGCCTCGCTATCGCTCGCATGTTCATCTCAGCCGGAACGTGACAATGAGTTCTGTTTTGGAGTGCGTGCAATCGGCAACCGGCGATTTATAACGGGTTATCAAGTCAAAAAGCATACTAGCATTAAAATGTATATTAATTAAAAATTAATTCAATAACATAAAATAATATGTTGAACATTTCAAAATAAAAATTATATGACTTCTATTTTACATACGTAAATGGCGGCCATTTTTAAAGCGCCTGAACAAATATGTAGAGCATCGACTGAAGCGACGAAGACAAAGATGCTATAAGCTATTTATTGCTTCGAGATTATTATTCAATGGGCGTATGCTTACTGGCTTGTATCTCAGGAATGCCTGACTTTATCAGCGTTATTTTGTCAGATGACTGCTGTGATAATATTTGACATGTGCAAAATTTACATCATCGGTATGCGACCTACATACATGTATAATTTTGCAAAACATTCTGTGACATCTTTAAGCAAACAACAGCTTGTTAAAGTTCCAGTGTTGGGGTCAGACCCCTAACTCATCGGGGATAAGGCTTTTGACTTAGAGCACTCTGCACTGATGCGCCTTGCGGAGCCCCTCACCCATCGGGGATAAGGCTTTTGAGTTCGAGCACTCCGCACTGATGCGCCTTGCGGAGCCCCTCACACATCGGGGCGAAGGCTTTTGAGTTAGAGCACTCCACACCGATGCGCCTTGCGAAGCCCCTCACTCATCGCGGATAAGGCTTTTGAGTTCGAGCACTCCGCACTGATGCGCCTTGCGGAGCCCCTCACTCATCGGGGAGAAGGCTTTTGAGTTAGANACCCCCCACAAGGTGGACCGACGACATAAAGAGGGTCGCCGGTAGCCGCTGGAGCCAGGCGGCACAAGACCGGGCCTTGTGGACGTCATTACGTGAGACCTATGTCCAGCAGTGGATGTCGATCGGTTGAAGCGACGATAATATTCACCATGCGCTGTCTTATTATATGTCTAAGGAATTATGCGTATAAGTATATAGAGTTATCCTTAAACGATAGACATTCACCAATTTTTTTGTAGTTCTGTAAAAGTGGAATTATCCTACCACTTAGGCAAATTACCACGTTTTCAATTATAACTCTCAGGAGGCTTGTGTTTTCCGCCACCTTCAGCCATCGTTATGTTTCCACTATGTTTGTATATTAAGATGTGTATGTATGTTTACTAAATTACATAAACTATATATGTAGTTTATGTAATTTATTGAGTATATAAATATATATCTATCTATTTACATATATGTATGTGTGTATTGTCTATATTCATTTTGTATGTACCTACTTTAGTACTTTTGCTGTAGTAGTAATAATAGGTTGTTCGATTGCACTAACCCAGTACTATCGTGGGCTACTATCTCCAAGGTTGTCTGGAGGAGATCGCTCATAGCGATAAGACCGCCTTTGTACACCTATATTTATAATATTGTAATTCTCTTCCTTTAAATTTTGTATGTCTGTGTGCAATAAGAATAAATAAATATATAATGTGAAATATCATAACAAAGTGCGTAAAACGCTTAACGTAGCTATGATATTTAGTTTCTAGTAAGAAAATAGTTACTCTAAAAAATAGTAAAAGAAGTAATCATTCTATTTGTGCTTGAAAAATTCAGTCAGTCGTGTTAGAGTTTAACAGATTCTCGTCTGTCGAGAGGTGACAGGCTTCGGTCGTGGCTAGTTACAATTCTATTAACAAAGACGTACCATTAAGTAAAAAGATTGTGTTTTGGTACGACAAAAGAGGTAAAATTACCTCTAACGAGAATAGCGCGCTTCTCTCTTGTACTGTACTTATCTAGTCTGACTATAATATCCAAACGGAAACATTTTAGCGATAAAAAAGGATGAGGGGTAATCACGTATTTCCTTAAATAAATCAATGTTTTTAGGCAAATGCAAAGTGATCTGCTAATATTTTCATTGCTCTATTATGATACAAGTAGGTTACGGATTTGGGCATTGTTATAAAACATCAAACTAAATTTTCAGGTCGTCGTAATGTAGGTGATACTAAAACTAGAGTTTATGTTGCCGGAACAAACATGCAAACAAACATGTGCGTTATAAATTAAGCATGCCTCAATACAGTTTGCATGGCACCGTGACCTAGTTATTAGTTTTTTTAGTGAGTCTAGAAGGCCCAATGGAAAAACAAGCCAAGAGTCACGGGTTTGAATGCCCCAATTGTTGTTGTAAATCCGAAACCTGCACGTCTCTGGGGCATTCTGGGATTTGTGTAGCCTGAGTCTATTCACTAAAACCTTTACTGTTATGAGTGAGGAGGCTTATGCCCAGCATGAGAGGGACACCCTCTCGTTTTGGCGCAGGTGCTAACTGGGCACTGCTGTTTTGGCAAGTATCTGCACCAGATAGTTGGGCGTCACGAATGTAGTGCTCCTGTAGATACTGCACACCACACCTTGGCAAAATGCTTGAGGATACCAACGATACCTCCTGATATCCCTGATTGGCGATCACTTTCGCTGGTGAGCGTAAATGGCAATATTCTCAGCAGCGGACTTGATGGGAAAGCGGTCACTTTCTTTACAAAGCATTACAGAGGGAGAGAGAAGCCGAAGTGGAGGATGGAATACGTGGTTTTTCTCATCCGCAATCCCTTTGATTGATGACGATAGCTGACGTCCAGGCTCCCAGAATGTGCCCATCGAACCCCAAGTGCTCCAGACAAGGACACTTTGACTTTAATTTGAATAGTTTATATGAATATATTTTATATTGTGTATGAAATGTAGAAAAAATTTAAAATTACTTAACTAATTTTGATGATACTAATTTGATGCATTTCTTTTCACTTAGTACATAGAATTGGTTTTATTTACTTATCAAAATTATTTTAAATTAAATTTTTTTTAATTAGAGAAGGACGTATGCAAAAATTGGATGTCAGTGTACTTTAAGTCCCATTAGAGTGTACGCAGACGAAGTTGCGCGGGGTGGTTGGTGGTTTGCCAGGTGCTCCAGGCAATCCACCTTCGGAGTATGTTTTGGTCATTGATCGAGTTGAGCCTAAGCAGGCACATCGCTGGCGGGGTTGGGAATGTCTGTCAGTCGCGTTCTCGTGACCCCGTCTCCGAGTGATGTAGGAGCACCGCTGAGTTTTAGCCGGCATACCCTGAAACATCCTCCCGAGTATTCCAGGTATCCAGCGTTAAAAAAAGGGTCAACTTAAAGTAATAAAACGTATATATTTTATTATCAACGCTATGCGTCAGATATCCCAGCATCCTGATTACGTAATCATTTAACCATTTATCTAGTTAATTGATTGAATAAATTGGCTTTATCGCCGCCATTTCATTGTGCTGTAGTGCTTGTAACTATTATTGCTTTATCAATCACTCGGGCTAATAATCTATTGAGAGGATTAGATGGATGTATGAACTGTCTAAATTTATTTTTATAAATGTAATAAACAAAGCTATATCCAATTGTCCGAAATTCACGCATTCTACATAAAATTTACAACGTAACTATTTATGTTTTTGATAAACTATCAAAAGGCGTTCTACAGATGACACTCAATAAATACAAAATATGTAGTAAAAGAAAACTCAACATATTAACTAAATATATTAGGCTGATAATGAAAGGATACCTCATTGAGTTTGTTGTGGGTTCTTATTAGAATAGTTCATAGGAAAATTTGTTATTTTTAGATATTAATATCGTTTTCTAATCAGTGGTATGTTGGAAATAATATGAAACATTATGTGAGGATTCGAAAGCCTACTTTGATTAGTTTTTGTCCTTCTGAGAAAAATTTATACTTCTCGTGAACTGGGCTCAAAATTATCATTTTGCATTAGTTTAAGGCCTGGGTTCCCGATCTAGGGGGTAATTATTTTCGCGGGGGTAACAATGAGCTAAATGTTTGTCTTAATTAAACGTTTAACTGGCGATAATGAAATCACTCCTAAATAATTTTATTATTAGTTGGCATTTGTTTGGGAGCTCACAAAGATTCGGTAGTGATTGACAGAGGGAGTTTGACCGCTATATCAGAGAAGTTTTAGAAGAAAATGTCGTACCGTTTGTCCCACCACCCATATATCGGTGACGATTTGATTTTATGCAGGATAATGATCGGCTACATACCGCTCGGGTACCTCAAGCATATCTTAATGATATGAATATCAGTGTTATGGAGTGGCCGGCGAGATCACCAGATATGAACCCAATAGAGCACTTTTGGCACTTGCTGAAAAGAAAAGTTAAGTCCAGAATTCCAGCTCCTGCCAACGTGCGTGAACTGCGAATCGCCGTAGCAGAGGACTGGCGGAGACCCAGGAGATCATCGATAACATCATTCTTAGTATGCCTAGACGTGTAAAACTTTAATAAGAGCACGTGGAGGAAATACTCGATATAAATTACCATTTTTCTAATTTAATTAACTGTTATTTTAATTTTAACTTTCACTTTTCCCGGTTACATAAAAAGTTTTAAAAATGTACCATTTGTCACAAATAGGCTTTACTCGCAAAATGTGTTCTTAATGTGATCGGATTTTAATTAAAACAAATGAAACTTTAAGTAACAAAGAAGTGCAGTAAGTAGATTTTAAACTAAAACCAAATTTTTTAAATTATGGACTTTTTTTGTGTTCCGCTTAATATGCCGGTGTGTGTATATCTTAGTTATATAGAACTGACAGTTCCACAGGTCTATATAGGTTTATATGTATAAGAGATAGAAAACAGTTTGATCGGTTCAATCTGGTGGGTTATCGGGCATTGTTTGTCCGTAATTAATAAATTTTCGATGTGCCAGCATTAATTATAGCACAGAATTGGGTCACGTTGCAGCTAAGGAGGCTGCAAACAGAGATTAGATAGCATTCGCAAACATCGCCCGTGATAATGTTGATACACGGACAGATAACTGGAAATAATTGTATTTCGAAATTATAATACTCTGTCGTGTGCTCTTTTGCATAACATTCTAATTAAAAATACTAAGTATGTGCTTTGAATTTTCTAATAAGAAGTAGACATAAATAGGCTTGATTGCACACATCATTTATAAACACAATAACTTTAAGCAATATTTGCCAGAAGAATCCTTATAAAATAAGTTAATGACGGTATAAAGAATAACGTTTTTCATACTTAAATAAGTTTCTAAATTGCAAAATTTGAAAACTGATGATTGTTTTGTTTTGGATTGGAAATAACGAATGAAGTTAATTTTGGGAAATGTAGTTTTGCTTTGTGAAATGTAGAGGTCTATAAAAACTTATAAAACTAGTTTTAAAGGTGAAAAAATTGGAAGTAGAAAGAATGAGATATATATAAATGAGAATTGAGAATACAAAAATAATAGTGGTGTTATTTAAACAGCCCCTTTTATACCTAATTTTCTTTTCGAATATTCTATATTAATGAGAGGGAAAGGTTAAGACAGCAATGCAGCCTCACAGTATATATGTATTCAACATAATCTTATATCTGTTAATACGTGAAGCAATTTGTGCGGAGTATCAACTTTCCCATAATTATCTAAACTTATAAAGAGGAAAGATTTATGTTTTTGTATTTATGTATATTTGTAACGTTTTCACAACAAAAACTACTGGTACGATATCAAAAATATTTTCACTATTAGACTGCAGCATTTTCGCTACTGTAATTATGACACTATAACTACTTTTTTACGTTTAAAAATTTAGTAAAAGTGTCGACAGTAATTAAACCATATTATTCGTGCCTCTGTATTAATCCTTATCCTTTTAAAGGCATTTCATTACCTGTAAAATTAATTTTAAATTATTAAAATCGGACATTTCATTCAAAAGATATAACGATTTTTAAAATGTCAGTCTAAAGAGAATTGTAGCGGCCTTTATAACTGGGCCTACGACTGGTGAGTTAGCTCATATTCCAGGGATACCAACGGGAGTGCTTTTAAATTTGTTAATGAATGATGTTACGAATTTAAAAGTCTATTAATTATATTATATTCGTTGTAAAGTAAAATTTGTATATTGATTAGACTCTGAATGTAATTGTGTATCTCAAAATCTGAAAGAAAGTAATTAAAAACCAAGTGTCGTAAAACTTTCATGTTAACAAAACCGCGGGGCATTTCTAGTAGTTTATTTTTATAAAATTATACATAAAACAATACAATAAATCAATAAAAACATTGCACGAACCATCATGAGTTACGACTAAAGATTATACATGCGTATTTGTCAATCGCTGACAATAATGTCAAATGTCATTACGTTAAAAAAGTTTATATGGTCAGAAGCACTGAGGAAGTTACACGAGAAAAGTTTATATAATGGTTAAGTTTTTTTTTAAAATCATGATGTTTTACGTAACTATGTCATATATTTTCTTTCATATGAATATATAACTGTTTGTGGCGTACCCATACCCTCTGGGGCCCACTTAAGTAGTAATAACAATTTTACTTTCAAGAGCATGGATTTATACACTTAAATTAATTCACATTAACCAACCTATACACCTCTCACTGTTAGGCATAGGCCTCCTTTTTTAGGCGAGAGGGAATGAGCTATGGTCTCCACGCAAGCCGTCATCAAGAGACTTTAAATTCATCTTCCATTCGCTAGCCTTTCGATGAATGAACAACATCTTGAGGAATTTAATTTCAAGGTACAATATATTTCTTAGAAACATTTTTTTGCCGAGCTTTCAGTTCAAACAAGTATCTATTAAATAATAGTTTAAAGTTCAGGTCATAGAATTTTCAATAGGCGAAATAGCCAAGTCACATAACCTGTCCTGTCCCATGTGCTTGGAATACCTCTTGGGCCGGGGCTCTTTTGTGCCAAGGGTCGGTGGCATTTTTGTCAGCCCTGCCACCCTATAGTTACGCCACTGATTCCTGACTATAACAAACAGAACAATAAAGAAATATCCGATGACGTGACATAGGGAAATGGGAGTCATTTTTATTTAAATTCATTATTGCAACAACATGATTTAAGTATAGTCTTTGATATTTTGTTAAAGTATATTTTTTTTATTAATTCCATAAATGTATACCCTTTTCGATTACAAATACATTCAGTTCAAGCAGCATGTAAAGAGCTAAGTGATGGCAATATCAGCAGTCAGACAGTTTGAGGAAATGCCTGGCTCTTTTAAAAAATAACACCTGCCGCCTCTGGCCTTGAAGTATATTCTTCCATATAGCACATGCGTATACGTCATGCTGTTTTATAATCAGAGTCTTTGGTATGCGAATATTTACGTAAACCGAACAGGAATGTGAATTAATCCCATTTAAGATGTCACTGCACGATAACGTTTTAACAGTATTAAAGCAATATTTGATGTTATTAATACCTTATATACTTTGTTGATACATTTAAACAACTTCCTAAAAGAATGCGTATATCATAACGCTCCTATGATATGCTAGTATTATAGAACTAATGTATCTCATCTGGTTTGAATTGAAAAAGTTTTTTAGTTTTGAATAGCCCGTTTATTGAGGAAAGCTATATATAATAAATAGCGGAGATCTGAGGAAAAATGTTGCAAAAACCAGGAAATATTTTCTTATTGAGAACTTCCGTAGTCTTTAAACCTATCATACAAGTTCGTCGTTTTAGACTACTTTTGACCTGGCCATTATGTAAAATGTCCTGGATTTGGTCCAGAAACGTTCGCCTTGGTCTTCCCCTTCTAACTTTCGCATTCACTCTTGACTTATAAATCCTTTTTGTCAGTCTCCTTTCATCGTGCCTCAACCACCTAAGCATGCCTTTCTTAATTTTATTCATTACATCTTCTATTATACCACAATGGTTAAAGTTACGCAGCAATAATATATAAAGGTACAGTGCCTTTTAAGAATTTGATATAAAAGTTCAGGATAGTATACATCTATCTTTTAAGTTTGACTCACGATAAACTATTTTTTGCTCATCAAATTTGTTCTCTCTTATGTGACTCAGGCTAAATTACAAATAAAATTTACAAAACTATCGTCAGGTCTAAAAATCAGACACTATATATCAAAATATTATATATTCCAGTAGACTCAAAAAGCTCTTCAATATTCTGTCCGTTAGGAAAACATCTACCACCGGTTCGAAAAGATGATTCCACCGAGAAGAAACAGCCGAGAAATTTAGTAGTAAATCTTTTTGCAAAGGGATTTTGACATATTTCTTAAAAGTGTGTAGTGGTAAATCCAGAACTGGTTAAGGTATCTTGTTAATGATGTGTTTGGTCAGCCAGGCTTATGATTTCTGAACCTTTTCACGCAGTGAGTAAGTAAGTAAGTAGCGGCCCATTAACGTCCCACTGCTGGGCACAGGCGTCTCACTCCAAAGAGCGAGGGTTTTTAGAGCATAGATCCACCACGCTGCTCCACTGCGGATTGGCAGGCATAGTACACAACAAGTGCACTCTCTATTCCTTCACTCTCATAGTCCGATGTGACAGGAATCCGACACGACCGGAGAGAGATCAGGCGCAGGACCGACGGCTTAACGTGCTCTCCAAGGCACGGGGGTGGAGCACACCGCCAACTTCCCAACTTCGGCCAAATATTGAGAAAATCTTAATAGAGAACTCAATATTGATTTTTGGATTGGCCCGACCCGGGACTCAGACCAGGACCTCATGTCTGTAGTCGAACATGCTAACCACTAGACCAATGAGCAATGTATATGTATACACGGTAATCTAATACGTATCATAAGTTTGTATATACAAAATTTGAGTGAAAAAAATAATCGACACCTGCACATGCGTCCGTGAGACGAACGGTCAACATTAAAAATATGGGACATCAAGTACAGCCTTACACATAGAACAGACAATCCTAAAGACCCACTATAACGAACAGACTTCGTACCTACACTAAGTCTGTTCGTAAGACTCACTGGGTATGTCATAAAGTTTGTACTTTCGGCGCTATTTTGAGTGACGAAAGTGCCACATTGCTTTCTGGTTAAATAAATGTGTAATTTACATGCCTCATATTTTCGACGCAATGGCGCTTATTTTACATGTCCAAATATTTGTTAATTTGCTGTCTAAAAATTTTTATTCACTCAATTCTTCTTACGATTCATTAAAACTTATTTTCTATAACTAATATAAAATATTTTATTAAGTTTCGCAGATTTTTTGTGTTTTTGATTGCATATCAAAACTTATTTTTGGGCTACAATATATATACACCGGCATATTTAGCGGAACATAAAACAATATATATCTTAATATAGTTATTGTGTGTGTATAATATGTATGTATTAGGATGTAGCTATTTGTATGTATGTATATGAAAATACACCACCCACTATGTTCTGCTAAAACTACTCCTGTTGTCTGGTAGAGATCGCTACCAAGCGATAAGACCGCCTCTTGTACTCTGCCTTTTTGTTGATAGATATGTACTTGTTTTGTTTTATAACATTGTGGTGTACAAAAAAATAATAAAATAAAATAAAAATAAATAAACAATATTGGATATCAGTATCATATAAGATTATGATACTGATATCAAACCTTTATTTTTATGTTTGGCTAAATTTGCCGGTGTGTATAGTTTTTGTTTGAAAGTTGTCATAAATAAATGAGTAAACAACTCGTTTACATAGTCGAAGCGTGCGAGTGACGAAAGTGTGGCATTTCCACCCGCGTGATTAACACTGTAATATACCATTGACTTTAACAAATTAAGAACGTTACTTTAGCACAATTTCCTTCTCCTAAAGGTTGTCTGGAAGAAATCGCTGATTAGCGATAAGACCGCCTTTTTGTACATTTGTTTTGTTATTACTTGTGCGTCTTTTATTCTTTGAAATTCTTTTCTTTGGTGTACAATAAACAGTACATAATAATAATAATAATAATAACGTTTCCACTAATAACTTTTACATACTTACCGTTTCTAAATTTAATAACACTGGACATCGATAAAATTAATTCCTATGCCTTTTAGTGTGCTAATACTGAAATAAAATATTTAATAATCACCTACCATTTTCTTAAGTTTAATATTTATGCTAAAATATAAAATATTTTAGGGAATTTCTTATGTAGACAGACTTCAGCAAAACAATTTTTGCGTTTGTGATTCAATCTCATAAAGTTATACAATTTTCCGTTGCTTTGGGATAAAGAACACGTGGTTGGTTCAGTCCAATTATGAGCTGCAGTCAGTTATTGACAACAGTTGACCTCTACCACTGTTCACACTTAAAAACATCAGAATAGTGTTCTTAACTAATAATGACATCACATTGCCATTGATAGGCACTGTTTACGTATTTTGCAGTAATTTGCATGTAGGGGGGTCACGAGCAGTGATCTAATGGAACAGAAAATGAATATTGAATTTAAGTTTGGGATACTTTATATTGCCCTCTTTATATACCATGTAACTCATGGTGCTGTGAAAATATGGAGGCATTATTTATCGAGTCGATTTGTCAATTTTAAACGTAAGTAGCAGCCCATTAACGTCCCACTGTTGGGCATATGTCTATTTAAACTATTCTTGAATCCACCTTAACATATGCAAAAGTTTTTAATCAGTCGAGTTTAGGAGGAGTTCAAATGTACGATAAGAATTTTCGTGGATAGGTACGTTGATTCTTGTTAAAGGTACCGTGTTCGTATCCTGTGCCGTCACGTCTAAGATTTCTTTGTATATCTTATAGATAGATAGAAAATACTTTTTTGTATACCACACATGAAAGATAAAACAGAAAAAGAGTAAAATAAATCTACAAAAAGGAGGCCTTATCTGTACGATTTCTGTCAACCTTTGTGTTTAATTATTTTTTTAAATTCATCATTGTGCTTTTGTGTGGTAAGGTAAGTAGCAGCCCATTAACGTCCCATTGCTGGGCACAGGCCTCCTCACTTATATAAGAGAGGGTTTTTAGAGCATAGACCCACCACGCAGCTCCACTGCGTATTGGCAGGCATAGTACACAAGTGCACTCTCTATTCCTTCACTCTCATGATTCAATGTGACTGGAATCCGACACCATCAGAGAGAAATCAGGCGCAGGACCGATGGCTTAATGTGCTCTTCGAGGCACGGTGGTGGATCACACCGCCAACTTCTCAACTTCGGAAAACTTAATAGAATACTCAATATCGATTTTTGACCCAACCCGGGACTCGAACTCAGGACTTCATGTTTGTGGAACATGCTTACCAACTATACCAATGAGGCAGACTTTTGTGCATCCCGACGCAAAATCAAATCAAATTTAGAGAAATCATAATTTGCATCAAACTGCTTTTGTATTTCCAATCGATCGAGCTTTTTTAAGTCATAATTATCAATATAATATAATTTTTATTTATTTTATTTAAGTAAACATTCACACCTATGCTTTTTATATCGTCTCATTAATCTTTCAAATCATAGTATAATTTTAAAGAGCTATATTTTCATAAAGGGTTTGTATTTATTATACAATTCAGTTACCTTTATATTAATTTTACGTAGCTTAGACAATTTTATTCTTACTGCTGTATAAAATGTCACTAAACGCCATGTGTATTAGCTATTCTTTGCAACTTTGAGCCAAAAACACATGTAAAGCAATGTTTATAACTGACGCATTTGTATTACACATGGCTGAAGAATTCACTGAAGGTCGTTTCAGGGTTATGTAGTTTACAGGCATTGTGTCTGATCAATTGGGGCACTATCAAATTCAATTATTAATAGACACTGTTTCAATTACGTTAAAACTCATTCAATTCTTCTACTTAGTAACGTGGTTAATAAAACTTATATCTTCAAAATCTAAATATTCTTTTCTAGCTGTTCTCAGCGATGATAACTGGTGGACAATGATAAGACAGTCTACGATGGATATTTTCGGAGACTTCATGATGAGTGAGTGGTAAATTGCTTATATTTATTTAGTGATTTAGATCATAATGTTGTGTTTGTAAGATGCCACTGTCACGTACCAATTCTGTTTGACATTGGAATCCATTAAAGCGACCTACTAAGATATACGATTTCAATCGTGTATCCTGTGGATTAGCGATTGCCATCGGGTATTTAACTGTAATACACCCAGCTAATGGATGTATAATGGCGTAACATAAAATTAAAAGTCTTATCGTCAGTCGTTTGCTTGGCACTAGCTTTTACACACGATTCCCCTCGTTGACGTACCCTTGAAAAGTTTCATACAAAGTTAAGTCATTCGCCTTACTACTTATCAGCCAAATTTTCATGGATATGATTTGTCTAGATTGTCCTTACAGCACCATTTCAACCCCAGTATTAATAAATATTGTACGTTAATTATTAATTATAAAGGTTAATATTGTTGAGAAAATATGGGACGTGCAAGCAGGATTTAGAAGAGGAATGGAATGTACGGATCAGGTTTTTTCTTTACGCTGCATAACACCAAAAAGTTTATTGCGCTTTCGTAGATTTAGAAAAGACATACGATCGAGTGGTGAGGAATGAGCTGTGGTCAACGTTATCTACGTATGGGGTGAGCGTTTGTCTGATTCAAGCATTGAAGTCTCTCTATGACGGTTCTAGTGCTTGTGTCAGAATAAACGGGGCGTACACGGAGTGGTTTCCTGTCGAAAGAGGTGTTCGACAGGAATGTGTTGAGTCACCATGGCTGTTCAACCTATTCATGGATAACTGTTTGACAGATTTAAAAGAAAATGAATAAATTACTCATCTCATCTGTAATATTGCAATATTGTGATAGATGTGGAACAAGTGGAAAAGGTGAAAGAATTTGTATACTTGGGATCTAAATTTACAAAAGATGGAACATGTGAAAGTGATATTGAAAGGAGAGTGAATGCAGGGAATATGGTAAATGATACTCTGCACGCCTTTGTGAATAGCCAGATGGGTGTCTCAAAGGGCCAGGTTGGCTGTGCATGTATACATGCAACGTTTATGCAACCATAAATGCTGGCAGTGAAAGTTGGGTATGGCAAAAGAAGCATTGAAGTAAAATAAATGCAGTAGAGATGACAGCATTTAAAAGTATGACTGGATTGAGTGATAAATTAAGAAATAGTGTGATAAGAGAAGAGGTATGGTATAAAAAAAGATGTAGTGTCTAAAATTGAGACAGGTATACTTAGATGGTTTGGGCACGTAGAGAGATTGATGAAAGGAGACTGACGAAGAGGATTTATGAGTCAAGAGTGAATGGGATGGGGAAGAACAAGGCGGGCTAGGTCAAGAGTACTATAAACCGATGAACTCGTATAAAAGGTTTAATGAGAATGAAAGAAGCGAAGGAGATATGCAAAGATCGTGGCAAGTGGAAAAAACGTGGTCTCTGCCTACCCCTATGGGAAAGAGCCGTGATGCTATGTATGTTAATACTGCAAAAGTTTGAAACAAATCCGGCTTCTCATTAAAAAGTTTCATGCAAAAGTTAATGTTTGGACTTCATTCTACTTACACGTAAAAGCTCAATGTTACATTATGTAAACTTATAATATACGACTACAGTATTGCTTTCTTTTCGAGGTAAATAAAATACAAAAAATATCCTATTTCGACCACTTTTTCTCTAATGGCAAGATGAAGTCTTTAAGGTATCCGTCCTCTAATTTGATTCAACTGCTTAAGATAACTGCCTCAAGTATGGTCAAATGATTGTTGCAGTCAAATATGACTATCAATGGAACTCCTCAACGGCTTACAGTAAGGGTGCGATTTGTGGCAGAATATCTAACTGTCTGTAATCGAATGGCAATGAGCGTACGTTTGTTGCTACATCGCCGTACTTCTATGTATTATGTGTGAAGCGGTAGTTGTTGAGGGGGGGGGGGGGGGCTTTTGTGTATTAGTGATGAGCTCGATTACCATATAAAAGATTGTTGGTAGCATGACATGAGATTGCGGGTTCGATTCCGGGTGTGGCGGTACCAATGTAAAATTTACTTTGTAAAGTTGTTTCATTAACTAAAATCTATTACTTAAAATTCTCTCAAATTTTTACGATAATATAATGTAGTCAGCCAAGATAGGTGTGTCCCGCGTGTCCACTTGGCATCTCTGAAGGTTTTTTGTTAAAATTTTTATTTATTGATCTGAGGCAGTACTAAGTTAGCCAACTCAGCTAGTAATATTTAGTTTGCTATGTTATATGTTACTTTGAAGCAATATAATGTGTGCAGTGACTCTAATACGAGGTTCAAGTTCCGTAATGAGTGGTCAGTGTTCGCCGCAGCGGAGAATGTGATCTAATTCAAAGCAGACTATCCCGTAATGGACAAGTGAGATTTGTATCAGTGACGTGGACACCGTTATGTAATTTGTCATAAAATACAATTCTTTACTATAACAAGGAAACCTGAATAAGTGTAATAAAATCTGAATGTAACAGTAGCAATATACATACATTGAATAGCGAGCAAAAATAGCGAAATATAGAATTGTAATACAAAAAATGATAACAAACCTGTAATGCCATTAATTAGGGCGAAAGAGGTTCCGAAATCATTTGTCGTATTGAGCATATAGGCTTTTCTAATAAAATACCACAATCAGTTTTAAATTTGAAGATTATTTAAGCTTTGAAATTGTACTTGATATTAGTTGCATATGGAAGCTACATATTACATATTGTAATATACGAAACTATGTTTAAAGGTGTAACCGCTGAGTTTCGCGCTGGTTTCTTTTCAGCGGAATCAAATTTCCGAATCGGTGGTAGATTTATCCGATTTTTGTTAGAATTGTTGTTTGTTCTTAAATGGACAGACTACTGACGATTCAAATGAGCTTTTTGAGCCTACTTGAATAAAGAATATATTGATTTTGGTTTTAGTTTCGGCTGAGGTCTCGGTCTCTGCCTTAATCTTGATTTTGACTTTATCTGAAGGGACCTTATTGGCGTGATGGAACGATTGCTTGCTTCGCTAGCAGAGGTTCAGAGTTCGATGCCTGGCAGGGCAAACTCAGGAAATTTTAATTATTTAATGTGTCTGTTTTAGGTTAGCTTGAATTCGTATATATTCATACTTTATCATCACTTACCATCAATTAGGATGACAGTCAAGCGCTAACCTGTCAGCAATAAGAAAAGACCAATATTGTTTACCGTTTGTAGAGGCTTTTCATTTATTAAGTAATCGTTTTTTTTGTTATACACAATTCCATGAGAATAGGGGAAAACCCGGTCTTAGTAACTGTCTACATAGCGAAAGGGTCCTGTAGGTTCTATCGGGTGAAAAGTTTTTGTATAAATGAATATTATAGGGGACAAATCGGGACTCGATATCTGGTATAGTAAAACAGGACTTTTAGAATGGCATACGAAATAATAATAAAATGTAGTTGAACTTGATAAGAGCATTTTAAATAGAAATTCTCGATAGATATGAGACAAAAAGTATAATAACGCGCTCAGGTATTCTCGGGAACTTGTTTTTATAATTACAAAGTAAGGGACCTCTAACGTAGCATGGTATTTTGCAGGACAACTAAAATCTACATACTTGGAGTACACTGTGACAACAGTTATAGGTTTTTTAATTTGCTATAGTTCATAAAAAAGTGAAGTTATATACTCAATAGCTTTTCTCGATAAAATAGTTACGCAACAGTAAAATGATTTTTCTCAAAGTCAAAGTCAAAATATCTTTATTCAAGTAGGCCTATTACAGCACTTATGAATCGCCAAATATTTTTTTTCATATAATATTTAAATAAATGACTGATGATAACATTAAAGAACATTTTGTATAAAATTCTTGAACGTGTTATACATAATCAACTTACTTTATTTCTATGCAAAAATAACATTTTAAACCCTATGCAATCTGGGTTTAGAACTGGACATAGCACTGTCACAGCTTTGGTAAAAGTTTGTGAAGATATTCGTTATGCTCTTGATCATAAACACCTTACTGTCCTGGTCCTAATTGACTTCAGTAATGCTTTTAACACCGTCGACTTCGATTTGCTTCTTGCTGTTTTGACCTCATTGAAATTATCTTCGGGTACTGTGGAATGGTTTCGTTCATATTTAACTAACAGTATGCAGCGCACTAGATTAAAAAATAAGTATTCTTCGTTCTCAAATATCGCTGCTGGTGTTCCACAAGGCGGTATTTTATCCCCTCTCCTCTTCTCTATTTTTATCAACACAATCTCGTCGGTTATTTCCTCAAGTCATCACTTTTACGCCGGTGATCTACAAATTTATACCTCAGCTCCCGTGGATAATATTACTGATGCCATCAATACGTTAAACAAGGATTTGAGTAAAATAATCTATTGGTGTAAAACTTATGGCCTTGTAGTAAATCCTAAAAAGTCACAGGTGATTGTTGTAGGCAAACGTAAACTATTATCAATAGTCAGTTCAACGCTGCCTCCAGTCATGATTGATAGACAGGTTTTGGATCCTGGATTATCCAAGTCCTTGTTACCCAGATTTGACCGAAGAACTATTGAAAAAGATGGAGCGTCTACAGAACCTCTGTATACGCTTTGTATTTGGTCTCCGTAAATACGATCATATTACACCTTTTCGCAAAAAAGTAAAACGGCTACCTATCAGGCTTCGAAGAAATCCTCAGGGACTTTCACTCTTATATAGCGTAATTTTTCAGTCACAAAGCCCTGACTATCTAAAAGAACGATTTAATTTCATATCTAAGCCCAATCTCCGCTCCCAATAGAATGACATGCTCCGAACACCATTTAGTCACACAGACATTTATAAAAACTCTTTCACTGTCAAATTTATTGGGCTGTGGAACTCTCTTCCATTACGTATACGACAGTCTGAAACACTTTCAATTTTCAAACATCGCTTAAGGGAATTTTACCTATCTAATGATACCTAGCATATAAACTGTGCAAGTTCGCTTAGTATATTATATATGTATGTAAGTTTATATTGCGATATATATAGCGCTTATATATGTTATTTATGTATATCTATATATGTATATATTTATATATGCATTTATTTTCTTACGTATCGTTTAAGTAGTGTATTATAATGTGAAAAACATATATGGATCTTTATCTTTATTTGCACCTCCTGCTTCTGTCTGTTTTCCTCTCACCATAGGTTGTCTGTGAGAGATCGCGTTAAGCGATAAGACCGCCTTTGCGCACTTATTATATACCTTCAAAAATTTTTGTAGCAATTGTAATCACTCTTATGTACTCTATCTGTGCAATAAAGAATAAATAATTAAAATAAAATAAATAAAGAACGACTTACAATCTAAAGTTACGAGGGTTCCTTCGCGCCCCGATCCGAGAAGAGCCCACAACAAACTCAATTCTATCAAATTTATTCTATATCAAGATGTATATAAAGCAATTCACTCCTACGGTTTTTTGTCTTCTAAATATTCCTTCAAATTATAAAACGATTTCTCTATTAGCTTTCTTTTAATGAAAAATTTAAATTTAATCATAGACAACTTTGTAACTTCTCTTTCTATCTTCGGATATCTTTGTATCTTCGGAATCGGTGTTAGATTCATTACCAAGGGGCGAACTTAATGATTCAAAGAAGTATACGTTAAAAATTTATATTGTCAAAAGCATCAGAAAAGTTACTAAAGATTCCTTAGAATTTCAGATGCTCTACGCAACTTTTTTAACTTTTCATTTCATAGGAATCTTCTCCTGACTGTATTAAACACAAGAAAATAAGAATTAGCGAAACTTGTCCAGCCGTTCACGCATTATCCCGCGACGTAAGGAATAAGGGACTCACTTTCATATGTATAGGAGATACATACATAGATAGATAGATTTCAGTGTAATTGTCACTTAAGACATGTTTGATGTTACAAATGCACCTAGAATAGATGAAAATGATCAGAGAGCGAACCGTTTGATCGCATCCAATAAACAAACATGAGGTAAAGAGCACTAATAGTGTAACGGAAGTACAGATCTAAGTGGCTGCGCATACGAGCGCGCGCCACGAGATATCAAACCCGAGACTGCGAGAGCGGCCTAAACCTAAAATTAATAAATCGGAAAATCAAGACATCACTTGGCCTTTTTTAATGCTAGTGCTTGACTCTGACCTGATCGTATTGTCTAAGATGGAAGGGCGCTTCCCTTCTTTGTCTATGGGAAATGCATTTACTCAGCAACCCCGATGACTGTTGAAGAGTGTGGGATTCGTCAATGAAGAAACTTTGCAGTTGAATTCTCTTCATACGTATATGAGACAAAAAGAATTCGACTTGCCCCTTCGTCTCTTGTGACATGGATGAGTTTGAGGTTTATGGTTACTTTACGGCATCGTCCCAGAACGACAATTTTTTACTAAAATGGTGGTAAATAGCCACGGTCATAGACTGTGTAGAAAGCAAAAAAATGTGCGGTTCCACCTTAGACCGTGTCAGATTAGGTGAGATCTTTGCCAAGCACTGGTACTGGCAGGGAAATTGTGAGCCGCTGAATCGAATGAGAAGATGGTCAACGTGGCGATGTTTCGCTACGGCGTACCTTTGCAAACGTCTACCTGGTACTCCTACCCGGGGTAATAGGAGCTCTAGGGTAATTCATTTACCGTGTCATCACGATGCGTACCGTGGTTGTGTTCGTACGGAAGCTGACGAGGAGCATGTTTCGCCACGCGGGCAACTACTCACACATACATCTGCCCGCCAGCACTTAATAACGGCAAATACTGGGCGTCCCATACCTCGTGAGTTCTTGATGTCACCGCCTCCGAAGTGGAATATTGGACATGATCTGGATGGACTCGCTGTCGTCGTCGCTGGAAAACAACCTGTTTGTAGACGCGCCAAAACGAATTTCCGGGCATGCCTGAGAACAGTCGCTCAGGCAAGGCATATTGCTTCGAAGGTCGTATTCCTCAGTCTCGCTGAGAAGAAGCCCGGACGCGAGCGCCGCTTTGTTTCACATGAAAATTGAAATGGTGAGTATGTCGGTTAGGGCGTTGTTGCGCCGGCGGCTACATTAGTCCATTGATAAAGCTAGCGATTTGCGTGCGGCAGTTGAGAACGTGCCGCCGGCGGGGACGCACGTGCTCACGACTAACGACTCCAGCGCGCGCACGACACACGACACGACAGTGGCATGGTAATTGTGACCGAATATATAAAGGATAATAAATATTGCGGAGCCGCTCCACGCACGTAGCCTTGCTACGAATTGGTATCGTATTACGTAATCATTAAAAAAAATCATCCCATTACATACTATCTATCTCTATTATTTAATACAATTGTATCTTGATGCTTACTTTGGGGACTGGAAGCCGAAAATACAACTTTAACTAACGATAAGTTATGTCTTTCTACCACAATCAAATCTGTTTATTTATCAGAATAAGTGAAATAAATTAGTATTCTTACACAGAAGTGCTGTTGCTATACCATGTCATTAGGCTTACCAATTATAACAAAATGTGTAGTTATAATAAATGTCAAATATCATATGAAAACAATTGTTTCTTCTAATAATATAGTTTTAACTAAATCAAATAAAATCTATCCTTCAATTTTATAATATGTACTAATTGTTTCATGACATTTATTGTAGGAACTGTAAACTAAAAATACAGTTTTGTATTAAATAAATTACGAAATTTACTGTGTGGTTTATGAACTGAAACTGTAACTAAGTTTAAAAATAAAATCTGTTTTTATATTTGTTTAATGTACAATATAACAATTACATCATGAGATATGGTATATACAGTTTTAACTAAATCATTTCAAATCAAAATGTATGTTATCGAAACTTAAAGTCGAATATCCTTTTCCTATCAACATTACAACATAATTTCAATTTACACTATTTAGGCTAGGACAATTAATTGGCTCTCAAGCTTTTACTATCCTCTCAGTCCACCTTTCAATTATAATGATTTTACAATTCTTTTAATAAAGGTTTTGTATTTCTGGAATGACATCGCTAGAACGTCTTCTGGGGTTTTATTATAGAAACCTATACCCATAAAGAGAAGTAAATTATATTCAATTTACTAAAATGTTTTTATAACAATTTCATTTCTAAAACATTGATATATAAATTCGTCGTACATGTATTATGTAGTAATGTGGTTTAATAATGAATATTGTTAAGAAAACTTTATCATAGTTACGGTAACGACATTTAATCATTATTTACAATCGTATACGAGTACACTATCGGATTGTGTAAAAAAGGTAGTTTTTCATAATAAATGGCTTCAATTCCTGTTGTGGAACAATTTTCGAGACTCCCTTAACTATGTTTGCCATTCCATATTATTTTGAATTCATTCTCACTCGAAAAAAATGCTATGTGTGTTTCGTCTACACTCTTTATATATAAATAAAATTGAGCTAGCTATCTGTTAGTCATGTCAAAACAACTGTTTACTACATATCATTTAGTATATGTTATGAGTATAAAATTGTTGCTAATCTTTGAAACATGGACAGACTACTAACTAAAACCCAGCCACACCCTCACCCTGAATTGGGAGTGTCAGAGGCTCCCTTGCGCATTCACCCTGAGACTCCCGAATGAAACCGACTAAGGATGTTTAACGAGAAGACAAGAGGCGTTCGTAAAAACGCCTCCTGCCGTATAGCCTCTTCCTCCGAAGGGGAACAGCATCCGCTGCAGCTTCCCATTCTCGCCCCGTCGCCTCCTTCAAAAAAATGACGGCTTCGCAGAAAGAGGCAACTGCATTCCATCCTATCTCACTGTCAAGCATACCGCCTACTATACTTGGCAGTGAGAGATCCGCTCCGACCAAGGACACCAGAGGATGTGATACCTGGGCCCGTAGATAAGTCACTTTCGAAGATTGCTAACGCTTAAAAAATGTATGGGAATGACGTTTAATTTTTCGATATGTTTCGATATGAAACGTTATTCCCATACATTTTTTAGGCGTTAGAAAGCTTCGAAAGTGACGTTGTCTATGGGCTTTGATGTTATAAGGAATCATATATATGGTATGTTTTGGGTTATTGACGATTATGTTGTGTAATTATAATAGATTTCTTTAAATAACAAGAGTCAGTGTTCGTTATCATTAAAGTACAATACAGGTAATAAAGTCCGATAAATAAAGATTTAAGAAATCTTGTAAAACAATTTGATAGATTTTCAAAGCCAGTGAAAATCCAGTCAAAATTAGTCCATTCATTGACGCAATTCGAAATTATAAACAGACTCTAATTTTGTTGATTTTTTTTTCAATTACTTTTATATATTTAAAGCATAAGGGATATAATATCGCCTAGGTATCATTGTGTGGAGCTCTCGCATACATTAAACGAAAGCTCTGGTTCGCAATCAAGGATGTATACGTTATTACGGGCAGACGCCTGTTTCGTATCATAAAGTTTTTTACATCATAAAATAGACTATCTCCAAGCAATTTACTAACTCTATGATGGATAATGTTGCTTTATAACATTGAAGTGACACGATTTTTTTATGTGTAAATAAATAATATTTAACGAAATATAACAGGTACGTTTTTTTTTGGTGGGGAGCCAGAGGCCCCTCGGTTGTAGCCGGCTCACAGATATTCTACAGGGGGAGGAGTTGTATGATCCTTCGCCCCCCTGTTTCCTACTCCCCTTGTACTGGGCCGAAGTGTTTCAGCGGCACTTACCCTCTCCTTTTGTCGTGCCTCCTTAAGCGAGATGACAGTTTTGCAAATGAAGGCAAACGCTCTCCAGGTCTGCTCACCGATGAGCATTTTAGCGACGTCATAATGAGTCGCTGATCGACACAGGTTGCTGATCGGATACCCAGGCGGGACTTTTTACCACTGTGTGGTAAGCTGTCTGACGAGGCACCACAGTTTGGTACAGGTATTTGCCGAAGCAACAATGACTGGTAAGCAACTGTACCAACGTGTAGGAGAGCGATCCGTGCTCTCTGCCCAGCCACTTATCCAGATGAGTGCGGATCGCCACTACTATGGCCACGTACCCCACTGGGGACCCGAGGTCCTCCATCCACCTTTGGGTCAAGGCTCTGTCAGCTGGAACCCTCACCCTCCTTACTTCATCAACGTCTAGTAATTCCCCTCTGGTTCTCGCGACACTGCATTGCTAAGCAGCCGTGAGAATTTCCGCCTTGAGCTCCCATGGGAGATCCATCCCTGAGCTGCCAGGAGTGGGGCTGCCGTCCAAGACACTGTACGGTACTCCCGTATAGCTCTAATCGCTATTACCCTCTGTGCCCCCCGTAATAGGGTTGTATTTGATGCGGTTAGGGCGTTGATCCACAGGGGTGCGCTATACATTTCCATAATGGCTATTATTCCCATAACAGGTACATAGAAAAATTATGTAAGTGCTACAGACCACACGACTGAAATTAAACACACACATATATATGTATAATTATAAAAATAATCTAATGTATTATGATGACCGTCCGCTCGCCTCATTGGATCACACTTTTCGTAACGCTCACGTCAAGCATTTGCCAGCTTACTCTCACAGTTAGGCGTGCATTTTTCCCCGGCGTGAATGCGCGCGTTTGTGTGTGTTTTTTGTCACATTGTCATGTTCCTCCTGAGCCGAGCGTACCAGCGAGAGCGCGGTAAAAGCGATAGATATAATTTTTGATTAATGTTTTCTCAATTAAAATTATCGCCCATAAACCGCCTTTACAGACAAACTTTAATTTTTAAGTTTCATTTAGATAAGGGATGATATTTAAGGTTTTATTTATTGTATAGTAAATTCTCAGGCTTATTATATATTTTTATAATATGCTTATATTGTCGGTCTATATAATTTGAATCGACCTGTATATAACGAGTATAAAAAGAATTTATTATTTTATTATATATATTAAGGCCTATGATCGAGTGGTGAGGAATGAGCTGTGGTCAACGTTATCTACGTATGGGGTGAGCGGTAATCTGATTCAAGCGTTGAAGTCTCTCTATGAGGGTTCAAGTGACAGGGACAGGGATGTGTTGCGTCACCATGGCTGTTCAACCAATTCATGGATAACTGTTTGACAGATTGAAAAGAAAGTACGTATGGGTTAAGAATGGATGAATTACTCATCAATTGTTTACTCTACGCTGATGATCAAGTAATACTTGCATCATCCATTAATGAGCTACAGGAGATGGTAAATATTTTGAATGAAGCTTCGAAAGGAAAGGAATGAAAGTGAATGTAAACAACACGAAAGTTATGATTTTTGAAAGATTTGAATTTATGATGAATGGCAATATTTCGATAGATGGATATCAAGTGGAAGAGGTGTAAGAATTTGTATGCTTCGAATATAAATTTACAAAAGATGGAACATGTAAAATTGATATAGAAAGGAGAGTGAATGCAGGAAATATGGTAAATGGTGCTCTGCAAGCCTTTAAGAATGGCCAAATGGCGTCTCAAAGAGCCAGACTGGCTGTGCATGCAGGAATGTTGGTGCCATCACTTATGTATGGTAGTGAAAGTTGGAAATAGCAAGATAATCACAAAAGCAAAATAAATGCGGTAGAGATGAGAGCTCTTGAGAAGTATGAGTGGATTAAAACTGAGTGATAGAGTAAGAAATAGTGTGATAAGAGAACGTTGTGGTATAAAAGAAGACGTAGTGACTAAAATTGAGACAAATATGCTTAGATGGTTTAGGCACGTAAAGCAAATGAATAAAAGGAGACTGACGAAAAGGATTTCTGAGTCAAGAGTGAATGGGAAGGGGAAGACCAAGGTGAACGTTCCTTGACCAAATCCAGGATATTTTAAATACGGGCCAGGTCAAGAGTACTCTAAACCGACGAACTTGTATGAAAGGTTCAATGAGAATAAAAGAAGCGAAGGAGATATGCAAGGATCGTGGCAAATGGAAGGACGTGGTCTCTGCCTTCCCCGAAGGGAATGTGGCGTGATGCTATGTATGTATGTAAAAAGAATTTACCCGCGACTTCTTCATCACAATATTTCCGAAACTATAGGTCCTACAGACTTGAAGTTAGGCATACATGTTGCTTTCGCGATATAGATGCTGACTATAAACTGGTTTCTCTATATTCGCTATAACGCTGAGAGGAACAGCTAGTCTTACCAAGAGCGGAGTAGAGTGGTGGTAAAACTACTACTTATGTATGGACAGTGTGAAGAACAACAAACAGTAGGAAATTAAATAAACAAAGGGCATCTCCGATATATAGTCTATTGTAAAGTATAGAAACTGTATCTTCTAGTACCAATTTCGCTATCAGGAGTGGACATTTGGCGGGCTACATCCTCAGTGAATAGGGCCAGGGTTACATTCCGGTTATCAGTATGGGAACTTCAGAAGGCTAGTGATTTGCGCAATCGAAACTGTATCACGTCCGTTGTTAATATTTCCAACTAGCTAATGCCCGCGATTTCGTCTGTATATACCGTATTCAAGTTTCTAAGGCACCTACTCGTGTACCTACGAACACATTAAGTCCATTAATCAAAAAAAGTTAAAAGTGCGTGCGTACAAAGTACACATGTCAAAAGTGAAACTTCTTTGGAAAACAAATCTTAAGTTTTGTTTTTATTTATACAATTTATGCAGTGAAGCAGCGTGGTGGGTCTATGCTCTAAAAACCGTCGACTTCGGAGTGAGGAGGCCTGTGCCCAGCTGTGGGACGTTAATAGGCCGCTACTTACTTTTCTACTAACTATGTTATTTATAATTATTAAAACTACGCTACGTATGAAAACGCTGGACATCTTCGTGACGCTAATCACGCGATTCATCTCTCAATTTTACTCTCATGCGCCTAAAGAAGTTTCACTTCAAATTTATATTTTCAATGAGTCCGACCTATATAAATATTTGCAAACATTGCGAAATAAATGTTTGGAATACTGACTATATAAAGCATTTTAAAGCAAATAAATAAAAATTGCAATCGTGGTTTCTCACAGAATGTCATTTGTCTTAAATGTGTTCAAAATACCAAATTATATTTTTCTAGAATACAAATCCTTCAATGAAATCACAAATTACGAATTGTAAATAAAAATGCCACGTGTTGTTTTTTTGTCTATATTATTAACTGAATTTTGTTTTTGAAATTTAGCAATGACAATTTATGACATATTATAATTTTACATTTTATGAAAAATAGTATATTAAATGATTAAGTGAAGAATGTCAAATTAAAATGTCACAGGTTATTTGTAAATATTAAAACTACCTAACCTTGAAGCGAATTAGCATAAAAAATGCTGCACATACTCGTGACACTAATCACCCGTTTCAGCAGTAAAAATTTTAAAAAAGCTTCACTTCAAATATTTATATATTTCTTTTGCGCTCTATTTTGAGGATAACCTACTCAAACTCAGTCAGGTATCCTTTTTTGACTATATTGTTAATAAAAATAATTCAATTACCTAAATTATAGCTTTTATTGAGCAGATTTTCATCGCCTTCAATTTGTACGTATGATTTAAATTGATTTTCTTCTAACAAAGATTTTTAATTTATCTTTACATCATACAAGTATTTTAGGCCGATTTTATCAACACTTAACATTGATAAACTAAGTATTCTTAAATATAAACACATCAGCAACGTTTCACGTGACGCTAAATTAATATTTACAGGTCTAATGAAATTTAAACTAAAAAGAGTCATGTGATTTCTCTTATTTAAGGCTAAAAATATACTGAGCTTATGTACCGAGCTGAGCAATACATACGATACCACAATCAATATTGGAATTGCCTTTACTAAGTTATGTTTGTATATAGTTTATGTATCGATTATTAAATTCGAAAATCAAAACCAAATTATTTTTTATTCAAGTACGAGTAGGCTCGAAAAGCACTTTTGAATCGTCAGTACTCTGTACGTTGATAACAAATCTACCATCGATTCGGAACGTTGATTCCGCTGAGAAGAAACCGGCAAGGAACTCGGCGGTTACTCTGTAAAATAAAGTTGTGTATGTGTATTATTTTACTTCTGTGTGTAACTGAAATCAAGGTTTAAATAATCTTCAACATTATAACATGCCTTGTGTAAAAGGATGTTTTTGACACATTTCTTAAATTTATGCGGAGGCAAATCTAAATCGGATTGCGGTATCTTTTTAAAAATGCGTATGCTCAACCTGACAAAGGATTTTTATATAGCATTACGCCTCATTCCCTTCGGGGTAGGCAGAGACCACGTCCTTCCACTTGTCACGATCCTTGCATATCTCCTTCGCTTCTTTCATTCTGATTGAACCTTTCATACAAGTCCGTCGGTTTAGAGAACTCTTGACTTGGCCCTTATTTATAATTTACTGGATTTGGTCCAGGAACGTTCGCCTTCTTCCCCTTCCAACCTTCGCATATACTCTTGACTCATAAATCCTTTTCGTCAGTCTCCTTTCGTTCATCCTCTCTACGTGCCCAAATCATCTAAGGATACCTTTCTCAATTTTAGTCACTACATCTTCTTTTATACCATAACGTTAGTTTATATTTCTAGCTAACCTTGTATTTTAATATAACATGAGTTTATAATGGTTACATATTTATATATACACCGCCTACCTTTTTTATGTCTACTGTCTTTGCTCTTTTAGAAGTCGCTATAAAGCGATCAGGCCATCAGGCTCACATGTGTGATTAGTGTACAATAAAGTGAATAAAAAAAACTGGTACTACTTCACCTTCACTAACTTTCATCTCCCTATAAACTTCCGTCTCCCAAGTCAAGTGAGCGAATAGAAGTATTGCTTCAGTAAAAAATAAGTTCAATATGTCAAGAACACTCTTGTACATGTGTATGTATTACATTTGGAAGTTCGGATTTGATTCTCAATTGTTTTCTTTTTCTCAAGAAAAGTTTTCGTTATGTATTAAGATATTTCTGTATTAGATATAATCCTCACCTGTAATACATATGTATAATGGCATATTGAACTTATATTTTGTTGACGTAAAACTTCTTTAGACACGTTTCATTTGGTAAGTAAGCTTGTTAATGCGTGACGAGATTTTACAAAAGGGCGAAACGAACGGAAGTTTATAGAGAGATATAAGTTAAAGAAGATATCGGTAGGCTTTCAATAGTCTGGCATAAAGGTTAACTGTCTAAGCTTCCATCGTACGGGGTATCGGAACAGTTGTACACTTGGGTTGCCACCTTCCTTCATGGGCGTAGCATAAGAATTGCTGTAGACGGCTTCTGCTCGAACCCTAACGCTATAAACGCTGGTGTACCACAAGGCTCAATGCTCGCACATACATTCTTCATCTTACATATTTGTAATCAATCAACAATATACATTACTATGATAGTACAGGGGACGTACGATAACCTGGTCGTGCACCCAACTCATCCCTTCACAAATAGAGAAATGACGAAGCTAGATTGTCTGTGAGGTTAAATCTTCTCTAGTGCAAATATCTGAATGGGGTACAAAATACATAGTACAACCCTTCAAAGACCCAGGTTTGCGCATTCACTCTTAAAAAATCCGCCTTTGACCTCACACTCCGCTTACAGAACACTTCCCTCACATTATCCAAAAGCATTGGCATTCTTGGAGTCAGCATTTCGAAAGAAGTCCAATTCCGTGATCACTTGGAAGGCAAAGCCCAACTCGCTTCCAAAAAACTTGGGGTGCACAGAGTTTAACGATTCTACAAAGCCAAGAATCAGTTACTTTTGTATAAATTTAGAATTTAGAATACTGCTGCCACCTTTGTGCTCCACCCACACACTCTGGATCAATGGCACTAGTTAACGATTCGGTCTGGTCGATAATTTTTTTTAACCTGCAAAATGTGAAACCAACTTCCAGTAGCGGCGTTCCCCCACGACTTCCACATGCAAAAGTTTAGAGGCAATAGAACTCCCAACTTCTGAGCCGACAACGCATTGGTAGCTCCCCTAGTGCTGCAGGTGTCCATGGGTAGTGGTGATCACTTACCATCAGGTGACCCACTAGCTCGTTTGTCTGTAATAATTATAAAAAAAGGATAGAAAAAGGGTTAAGTTTTCGTTCGGTCATGTGGTTTAATAACTCGATTTCTTTTTGTATTAGAACCGCGCTGTATTATAAATGTTATTAGCTGAGGTTTGCGAGTTTACGGCACACTATATGATTCATGATGATAAAGTGCTCAGCAACTAATGCAGGAAGCAGATACAGGAGTACATGGAGTAAAAAAAATTAGACCAGATATTCTCCTGTATTGCTGTATAACAATGGATTGTAGTTATGACTGTTTCGATTCATTTAAACTCGTTGCGTTACACGTTGGACAAATTATATGCAAAATTTCAATCATCAAAAATCTTTAGCTGATATTTACAGTCACGAGTGTATATATATATAATCTTTTTGTCTACAACCTAATAAAAAAAGTTTTATAATAAACCTACCCCTTCTCCATATAAATTTTCGCTAGAGAACTAGCCCCTGTCTTTGTTATTCTATCTATGGAAAATATAACAAAAAAACTAATTTACCCATTAATAATGTTAGTTAGGATTTAACTAACGTAACCTACACAAAAGGATCACATAAAACTGTCAGCATGCGTTAAATGGTAGTTTATATTCCCTACTTTGTCTGTTAATATAAAGTAGGTTGTATTATGAATTATAGCTTTACTATTGTTGTATTGTTATTTTAAAGCTTGAAATAAATCAAACTTTACTATGATTTTATGATAACTTTGTGGTGGCGTTAAAAATCTTAGTTTCGGTTTTTGAAACACATACATTTTAAATGTATTATATTCTAAATTATAATTCGATAAATACGAAATCTTAATTATAAGAAAGCTCATTAAAAATCATATTAATGACTTGAAGGGTTACGAAGACGATAAATAGAATGGAAGTCTATGAGTTTCTTTAACGTGAATAAAATTAAATACCTCAAAAAAGTTTCTACTAAAAACGGGCAGGAAGCCGCCATTGTTATTTTAGATTTCTTCTTCTTCTTATAATAATTGGGATGGGAAATTTTAGAACAGTTGAACATGATATGGGGAACAGTGCCTTCGTCCAGGCCACATTCACCAATTGAATTGTCCCTGATCCGGAGGATCGCTAGGTGGACAGGGAAACACAAATGACCAAGATGCATTCGTGAGATAGTAGATGTTACAGAGCAATTTGCATATCTATGAAGAAAAACCATGGTCGCCTTGGGATATTTGGAATGACGGCATAATATTTGCCTTTAACCAAATTTGATGAAATCCAAAATTAACTCCAGGATTTTTCCATGTAAGACTTGGAATGTGAACTTATATCGTATGAAAAGCTTTGAAAGTGATCAAGAGTTCCATCTCGAACTGCTGCTTTAGGGCATGAGTCAGCTGTCTCATTTCCAGGGATACCGGAGTGGCTGGGAACCCAAACAAGCAGAACAGATAAATTCCGTTGAAAGCATCAGAACAAACCCTCTTTGATTCTGAAAATAATGGGGAATCTTGATTTACTACGAAAGGGGTTTTCTTTATTAGACAATAGGCAGCTTAAGGGGTCAGTCAGAATTACAGTTTGTTGGATGTTATAGGAATAGGTATATAGGATTTCTTTCAGCAGAGCAATGGCCTCTCCTGTAAACGCAGAGGATTTTGGGGAATTTTAGATTTAGGAGTCTTTCTTTAATGACTAGATTTGACAATTTAAAAGTGCTTATTGCTAACAGGTTAGCTCTTGATAGTTATCCTGAGCAGTATAGAAGCCTGTTAACCTCATGTGGTTTCTATATGGCATAGTTTTCACATATTTAGTTAACTAGCTACATTTCATGAAACTTGTAATGTATATTGTATCATAGTTTTTTTTTAATACTGACAGGTTAGAATTTGATATTGATCTCACCTTATTATAGTAAGTGATGATCGCTTTCTAAGATGGTAGGGTGGTAATGTGGTAATGGTACCTACGTAGTATCGTACCGACATATCATTTTTTTGGTTTGCGGTCTTCGCTGGTTGGGTGGAAACTAAGTTTCTAGTCCAGACTTAGAGTAATTACAAAATGCAATTATTATCCCAATGATTTTCTGGATTAAATCACGTGGTGGGGGCTACCGCTTTTCGTTTTATTTCTACCTACTTATTAAATAAATAACTTTGAAAATACAGCACGTTTTCTTACAGGAATTTAATATATATGTATACTACTCACGATTATAAGTTAGTATGCAAATTACAAGGATTCCGTGTAGATATAAAATAAGTGAAACAGTGATAGCGCCAGTTATCTCCCGGCAGTTGGCACACATTTCACTTTCATGGGGTTTAAGTTGTCAGCAGTCGACGAAAACAATGCAAATTCAAGCTGAACATTATTTAAACTGTACCCCATTTATATTTACATAATTATATACTAGCTTACTCGCTCAACCTGGCCTATGTTACACAGCGAGTTAATTTCTTAGAGATATTTTTACACATTTTTGTGAGGAATATTTCTATCGTACATGATTGTTGCGTAATTTCAATCATTAACGTAGCGCATGCAAAAAATGTTCTCCAAAGGATTACAGTTTTCCTGTTTTTACAACATTTTTTTATTAATAAGTAAGTAAGTAGCAGCCCATTAACGTCCCACTGCTGGGCACTGGCCTCCTCACTCCAAGGAGCGAGGGTTTTTAGAGCATAGACCCATCACGCTGCTCCACTGCGGATGGGCAGGCATAGTACACAACAAGTGTACTCTCTATTCCTTCACTCTCATAGTCCGATGTGACAGTAATCCGAGACGACCGGAGAGAGATCAGGCGCAGGACCAACGGCTTAACGTGCTCTCCGAGGCACGGGGGTGGATCCCACCGCCAACTTCCCAACTTCGGGCAAATACTGAGAAAATCTTAATAGAAAACTCAATATTGGTTTTTGAATTGGCCCGACCCGGGTCTCGAACCCAGGACCTCATGTCTGTAGTCGAACATGCTAACCACTAGACCAATGAGGCAGTTTTTTTATTTTTTATTTTTTTATTTATTTATGTACCAAAGATAATGGGAAACAAAAAACAAACAGAAAGCTTATATATACAGGATGACTTATATGCTGTTTTATTAATGCTCCGCTTTTATTGGTCGTATCGTGATGCCTTTATACCCCCATACACTTTCTCGATATATACTATGTATTTATATAAAGCTAAAATAGTTCTTTTTTTATTCTAACTCTTATAACCTGGGATAAATGTAAACTTTTCTTGTTTTTTGATTCTAATTGTAATGTACATGATCTAATTATAGTTTTGAAATTAAAACTTGTTTAAGCAAGCTGTGCATATGTATGTTAGTGGCTTTCATTGAAGTGAGCTGTCACGCTCGTCTATGAAACGCTCTCAGAATAAAGTCGGCGTTCTTTGACTAAGAGAGAAGATTACAGACAATAATATATTGCAAACTACCGCCTCAGAACCTATAAATAAATAAGCTGAACGATAATCGCAGAATGTTTCAACTTTAGCATAAAATGTTGTCAAAACGTAACCGGGACGAAATGAATTTTAAACCGCAATCTTTACGTCCAGATTCCCGCCAAATATTATAGTTGGGTCCAGAAAATGTCGGATGCCATGATCAAATTTCAAAAACAAATGTATTCTTTTAAATAATATTTGATTTCTGAACGAATATTTGACGAAACAAACGTGTTACATTCAGAAATAAAAAAAAAATACACAACTTTCCTTTTACATTTAATTTGATTTCTGAACGACTGAAAATCAATAGATTTCTAAACGCCGGGACGAACACCAAATGTTTGAATGTAGGGAAAACGAAATTGTTGCTTTTACTATTCAAAAAACTTCCCTGGACTTTTTTTTAAATGGCTGACAGTTTAGCGCTTGACTGTGATATCACCTGATGGTAAGTGAAAATACAGTCTTAAATGGAGCGAGCTAATTTGGATAAGAGGCGATATACCCCTTTCAGTTTCTATACAGCATCGTAGCGGAACACAAATCTCTTTGTTTTAGCGGTACGTCTTTGCTGGTAGGGTGGTAACTAACCTCGGCCGAAGCCGGGGATCGAACCCGGGGCCTCTACTAGCAAGGCGAGTACTCGCACCGCTGCGCCAGCGAAGCCGTCAAAATAGTTGTATTTCTTGACGCCTTGATGAAGTTTACTCTGTCGTGTGGTTAAGACCCACAAAGCTTTTGTTGTATTGCTTGACCATTGATGTAGGTTTTAAATAAATAAATGAATAGCCTAGTAAGGGAATTCCGATAGACCACTTTCTTGAGCATAAAAGCCTTTGATGTGAAACTGGAGCGCTTCCGCGTTGATATCGTGTCCGAGACGTTCGTACGCGAGGATCAATGCCTCTTTATATTCAACAAACCTCGTTATGAAATGCGATATGACCCCATTTAATTTGATTTTACACTTCAGAGAAATTCACTCCGATATTATTTCCTTACTTACCTACATGTATCAAATCAAAAATAATCTATTCAAGCAGGCTTTTACAGAGCTTTCGAATTCTCACATATTTTAAATATGAAAATAAGTTTGTTAAGCTTTTACTGCTGAATTGATTATGATGTGTTTTGGTAAACATATAGCTGGAATTCTGGAGACCTAGGCTATTTATTTTTATTGATCCCTTATAGAGAGTTGAGTGGAATTTATATTTACAATATCAGCCAAATAATTTCTCTTCCTGTCATCAATTGCACTGAAACACGCATCCTTTCTTTTATTTTATATTTTGTCAGAATTATCTTTTAAATAAAGTGTGACTGAGGAAAGTAAAAATAACATACACTAATACATACTCGCGCATACCTCAATTGTTTTTTCCTTCGCTGGGAAATTCATTTACGCATCCCAGCCTGAAGTAATGCCTTCAACCAGGGATGTGGGACTCGCTGCAGGATAGTATGCTCATTAAAACCAAGCCTAACCACCTTATGAATTCGGGCACCAGAAGTTCGGTGGGGATGTTTCTCTCGGGGACCCCGGATATCAGCTATCAAGACCATTCGAAAGGGGAAAAAAATACGCAAAGACATGCCTTCTGACCCTCGGTCTCTTTCTTCGGACAGAGGTAGCCTCTGCTGCGGATTTCCTCTCCCTCTATAATGCCTCTTTCTGTGAGATGATTTTCTCATAGAATTCCTTCTAGTCGTCCGTCTGTAGACCGTCCGAGAAATATTCTCGCTGCTGAGCCGACTATCAGGGGGTGGTAATGAGGTTTGGCATGCTGTCACAGTATAGTGTGATGATAATCACACATACGGTGAAGTATGAAGCAGTCCTTTAACGTCCCACTGCTTGGCATAGGCCTCCTCACTCCACGTAGGATAGAGAGTTTTTAAAGAATATACCCATCACGTTGCTCCACTGCTGGTTGTCAGGCATAGTACACAAGTGCACTCCCTTTTCCTTCGCTCTCATAGCACAATGTGCTCTCCGAGGCACGCCGGTAGAGCTCACTGACTACTCCAGAACACAGGGCAAATATTGAGAAAATCCTAGTGAAAACCCAAGAGTCTGTGACCCAACATGCTAACCACTAGACCAATGAGGTAGTCAGACATAAAGTATCTCGCTTATTTTATTACACCAATTTTCTTACCAAGTTTCAATTCAAAAGACGAAGAAAACAAAACTACGAGTTGAAATTACTTTGAAAACCACGTTTTGTAACCGTGATTTCGTGGTCTTTAATATAATCCAACTGAGATAAAAGTATTTGTGAAAAGTGTATTAGTAAAGCTCTACCGGGGAAGCGAAGTGTTACCCTAATGTAAGCAGACATTACACGCGCGCACGTATCAGGTTGCGTGTCGTTATAACGGAATTAACTAGACTATTCATATTCGGTAGTAACGAAACCTTATAACGAAATCAGAGCATGGTCCTGTCTTGTGTTTTACTTAACACCCGACACACTAATTCGGGGCACGTGATGCAGATGTTCTGTTCGTAATTATTGTTTCAATTGTGGCAAGTGAGCCAGGTGTTTTTTAACCAAACTTTTTCGAGTAAGTACCAACCAAGTTTTTTTAATAAATTCAATAAGTTTTACATACGTATGTAGATATTTCCCAATAAATAATAGATTACAGTTCAGCCAAACACCAAAGTACTATCAGAGCTATCCACTTATCCACGTCTTCTTGTATCAATACTTTCAGTCTTTTATTCAATTTTATTGGTATTTATCGGATATTATAAATCTGAAGAGTTTTTTCGTTCTAATGCATTTATCTCAGGAACTAGTGAAATTTATTCTAGTGTTGGATAGCCTATTTATCAAATAACACTACGTTATGGTCATTAGGAGTGGAGCTGCATCGAAAATGTTGTAAAAACGGAAAAAATGCTACATTAACGTAACGTAACAATACGTATCTATAAAAACTGTCCAGAAGTCGTTTTTGTAGTATTTTTGTATATTAATACATTCGTATATATGCTACTGGTTACGAATGTGGTTTTAGATCATATAAATGAAGTAGAACGTAACCCTCTTGTCACGCAGACACCAGCTTACTTCCCAAGTTTTACTTCAAAATCAAAACGAAATAAAATACGTTATCTTAATAATATTCTAGCCACCATAAAATTTACAATATATTATTTGCATTTCACCGTCACGTTACGAGAAATGTAGGCATTTAAACGACCCCGATTCTGTAACAAAATGAATACATGTTACATTTGTTTAATCACCGCCATATTTGTGTATGTTGTGTAATACTGTATCTAATAGCTTTATAACTATAATATTGTTTTCGTACGATTATAATAGTTGAATAATTATTAAAAAGAAAGTTATTTTAGCATTAATAATATGCAAATTAACTTGTATGAAAGATTTAATGAGATTGAGAGAAGNCATCCTAGAGAGTAAATACCGATTCGATTTTCGATAGGCTTTTACAGCTCCTTAGAATCGTCAAATTTAGTTTCCATATTTTCAAGGTACGACTGATGTTGATATTAGAGAACAACTTAGACATTAAAGTTACACAACAAACACGGTAGGATGTCCTCTGGGAAATTATTTGCTAGGCTAAGTATAAGGTAAGTAGCAGCCTATTATCGTCCAACTGCTGGACACACGCCTCCTCACTCATAGGAGAGAGGGTTTTTATAAGTCCTCTAATGCGGGAAGGCAGACATAGTACACATGTGCACTCTCTATTTCTTCACTTTCATAGTGCGATATATACACAACACAGAGCAAACAATAAGAAAATCGTAACAGAAAACTCAATATCTATTTCTGAATCATTTGCCGGATTGAGCATACGCATTTTAATAAGATACCGCAGTCAGCTTTAGATTTTCCTCCCCATATGTATCAAAAACATCCACAAAAGGCATATTGTAATGTTGAAGATTATTTAAGCGATAGAAATGTTTGGACTTGATTTCAGTTGCACACAGAAGTTCATAACATATTGTAGCATACAGTAGTTCTAGAAATGTCGAGTAGCAAATTCAAAGTCTTTTAAAGGAAAGCCGATTGAAAACTCATTTTATCAGTTGCAAGATTACTTCGACGATAGAAACGCGTGGGAGTGAACGAACTGCTCTAATTTGAAATGAAATATATTTAACAACTCTGATATTGTAAAGATGATGATAACAAAAAAAAATACCCGACTGAGTTTCTTGTGGGCTCTTCTTAGGACAGGGCGCGATGGAACCCTCGTATCTTTAGATTTTAAATTCGTTCTTTAATACCACCATCAGACGCACATTAGAATTAGTGTGCGAAAAAAAAATTGTATTCGACGATTCGAAAGTGCTGTAATTTTGATTTGATATATAAAGCCGAGGCGGTTCAATAAGGAGAAAGCCTATTTTGTTGCTTTAATAATGTAATCTCTAGGATCTTTTGATAGAAATTTAATCGGAACCATATATATTTTAATTAAAAAATGTATAACATACAGAAATGTTTATTTGTGAAGTGATACTTCTGTAGACGCATGAGAGTAAAATTTTTACCGATGAAACGCGTGATTAGCGTCACGAGGATGTGCAGCGTTTTTTATACTAATTCGTTTGTAGGTTGGGTAGTTTTAATATTTACAAATGACACGTGGCACTTTAATTTGCCACTCGTCATTAAATATAAAATAAATATATTGCAAATAAATTCTCATTGCTAAAGTTTAAATTCAAAAACGAAATTTAATGAATAATTTGTAATATTCGAAAAAAACACGTGGCATTTTTATTTACAATTCCTCATTGGAGATTTCAATAAATTATTATATACTAATTTTCGACACTTTTGATATTTTGATAATTAATTTACGTTTAGGATTGCTATAAGATATCTTTTTTTTAAGAAATAATCCTCCTTAGTCAAGACGACATTCTAAGTACGATAACGCTACGTGTAACGATTAGAGCACCACCATTGGTTCACGTGATCACGTGACCTTTCGATCTGATTTGTCAATCCCATACATTTTTAAGCATTCTACTGGTGTTAGCGTACTTAGAATGTCATCTTGTCTACAGGCCCTTGTATGCATTTGTACGTATATATTTTCTATATCAATTGTAACATCTCTGGTGTATAAACATATAATGTGAAACTAGGTGGGCGGTGTAGTTTATGGGCATTCTTCAGCAGCCTTTGTGTCGTACAGCCATGACACGATTTATTTGCGAATCGCCTAGTTTCGTTGATAATGCATCTAGATCAAATTCAGTCATCCACATAGCGTCCAGGGCCAGAGAGATAACCTTATATTAAAATTACTAGTTATTTTGACTATTTTATCAGTTACTAGCTGACCCGGCAAACATTGTATCGCTTCAGAATCAATAAATTAAAAAAAAATTGATTGATATTTGCAGAACCTTTACGCTCAGATACCCGTCAAAATCCGTAACACATTATAGTTGCGATCAGAAATCGTCGATAACCCGTATTGAACAGGATGGTGGGGGTATGCTCCAAAAACCCTCTCGTCAGTCCTCTCAGGTGAGGAGACCTATGCCTAGCAGTGGGACGTTAATACTTACTTTGTTTATTCAAATTTTCTTGCATACAAATTGATGTTTCTTATAGAGTGATTTGCTTAATTGAGTGCGTGAAGGCGGTCTTATCACATAAAGCGATCACTTCCAGACAACCTTTTAATATACTATTTTTCATAAAATAACAATAATTTATAAATTATCTTTTCTAAATATTATTAATAGTTTGTAATATTGATAAAAAACATTTTTATTTACAATTAATTACTCAATTGAGATTTAATTAAATTAATTGTATAATTTTCGACACTATTAATATTTTAATGACAAATTAATTTCTAACATATCTACCTTTTTCCCTCCCTCTAAGTCTCGGAAATCTAAAGTTTTACATTTATATAAATATAAACAAAACCTTAACCCTTTGATAATTATTAAAGCAAAACTTTTGTTTTTGAATACATTTCTTATTGCATTACAGCGGGCTGCGTAGTAGGGGTAAAGTGAAAAGCGCTTAAAGTGTAGTGTGTAGTGTTGATATTCTAACTCATTCGTGCAAATTAAAAAAAAATGCTGTAAAGTTATTTGTCATCGGTTTATAAATGCAAACCAATATTAATCGGTTTCTACAAACATCGGTTCACATCACTACTATCATAGTAAGACAATAATGTACTTCGATTATTAGTGTTATTAATATGATGAAATAATATACAACGTGAATATGTCTGGAATGGAATGAAATATCTTTATTTATTATTTAATAAATGCATATAATTTGCGGCAATAAATACATATGAATTATTTCGAAACGTATACATTGTCTACATTGTTATAAATAAAAATTCTAACATTAGTACTTCTATTAAGCTCTTATAGAATCTCACGGAGTATTTATTATCTGCTGTATATAAATTGTAATCATGTCTATAAAAAGTGTTATTAAATTTTACGATGTTTTGATTTTTTCGTCCTTTTGAATCTTCTCGTTATATAACAATTGTTCTTTTATGAATTTACCCGTTTTATTGCCCCTTCAAAGCAAATATACATACATAAATAGCATGACACTTCATTCCCTTCGGGGTATGCAGAGACCATGTCCTTCCACTTGCCACGATCCTTGCATATCTCCTTCGCTTCTTTCATTCTCATTAAACCTTTCACACAAGTTCGTCGGTTTAGAGTACTCTTGACCTGGCCGTTATTTAAAATGCCCTGGATTTGGTCCAGGAAGGTTCGCCTTGGTCTTCCCCTTCCAACTTTCGCATTCACTCTTGACTCATAAATCCTTTTTGTCAGTCTGCTTTCATTATTTTCTCTACGTGCCCAAAACCATCAAAGCATACCTTTCTCCATTTTAGTCACTACATCTTCTTTTATACCACAACGTTCTTTTATCACACTATTTCTTACTTTGTCACTCAGTTTCAATCCACTCATACTTCTCAACGCTCTCATCTCTACCGCGTTTACTTTACTTTTGTGCTTCTTCAGACATACCCAACTTTCACTACCATACATAAGTGTTGGCACCAACACTCTTCTATGCACAGCCAGTCTGTCCCTTTGAGACACCATCTGGCTATTCATAAAGGCGTGCAGAGCACCATTTACAATATTCCCTGCATTCACTCTCCTTTCAATATCACTTCCACATGTTCCATATTTTGTAACTTTAGATCCCAAGTATACACTAATACATATACATTACGTACTCACTGTTTCTTTTCCACATATATGTACTAATACATCAATTGATATCATAGATATACATAGAAGAGTTCCTTATCACTACGGAACCCTAATTTTGGACTCTCATTACTAGGAGAATAGCATTGACTTCGACCTCATTAAGCAGCTACGTAGACTCAAAAACGTCACGCAATGATCAATCAAGATGATAGATCATCAAAGTTGAAAAAAAGTAAACAGTGGCGTACGTGCGATGACCCCGATTCTTATATTAGGTTAGGAAATAGAGCCGCTAAACTAGGCCGTGAATCGTCATTTATTTTAACAATTCTTATAATTTTTGTCTTGCTAATAAGGGCTTCTCTTTATAAAGAGACAACCTTGGTAATTTACCTCTGAATAAATCTATATATATATAATAAATTGCTGTCATTAGTCTCACTAAAAGTCGAAGACCGCTGCACTGAATTGGCTAATTTTGTCCAGGGAAAAGGAGGAAAAGAAGAGTGAATATGAAAATAGTAAAAACAACAATTTAGATTTCCCTTAAAAATTATTTGCCGTTCGACATTGACAACCAACAATTATTGATCGCCACTATGATATTTAACGGACTTTGGTGGGAATCTGGATGATCTGGTCGCATTTTTTTGATTTCTAATTCTCTTTGTTGGGGTTATGTTTTGACCACAATTTAAACTAAAAATGTTGTTATTGATTCTGTACGAAGTAACCTGGTCAGCTAATAAACAAATAAAGTCTTTATTTATTGATGTAATATGGGTAATGCCACTCAGAATATTGTAAGGATTCTAACAATGTGTTGGACATCAAAATCTGTTCAGGTTAAATGGTGAAGAGGCGCGGGGAAGTTTACATTTACACAAGTTTCCTGTTAACATTAAACTTTTATTGTGTTTTACATAAATATATTATTCCACGTAATGTCTATCTTTATAAAGCTTTTGCGAACATCTGTTTGTGAAAGGATTTTCGAATGATTTGATCGACTGCAGTCACATTATGTTTTATTTCTCAAGACCTTTCGTATGGCCGGTAAAATAAAAAAAGGTCAGATCTCTTTGGCACTGCGACTTTGCTAGTCGCTTTTTTAGTAAAGATTGAGAATTGAGTCCCGTGTAGGCAACTTTAGGGAAAAATGTTAGTGCACGATCACGGATTTCCATATATTATAAAATTTGACGTGTATTGATGTCCCACTGCTCGGCACAGGCCTTTGCTGCTGGGAACAGAGCATTCTATACAACAATATATACGACAGAAATCGTCTGTGACGACCATTCCATTGTATAAGTTTTATGAAATGATTATGTAACCAAATAATTTTAATTAGGCGTAATCGAAATAAAAGCAAACATTTTAATTGGCCAATATTGTGTAACCTTTAAAGAATACAAATAAATCTCCAGATAAGCTTATTGAAGCCGCGGGTACTGTTAGTTGTGTAGTGCTGGAACGGGTTATGGTGCGCGGTAACATCGATAAATCGATAATAATCGGCTTATCGATCAATCATCCACCGTCAATGTCAAATGTCAGGTGTTTGGCGCCTCACCGTCTGTGCAACAGTTCGTTGACTTATCAATTGTTTGATTTAAAGGGAAAAATTCGATTGCATCTCGGTTATTATTTACACATTGCTGTTCTTCAACAATAGAAACTGCGTTTACGTACGCCTAGCGTACTTAAAACCTAAAAATGAAGGCGTTTCCTCGTTATCCTTAAGTGAAGCACCAGAGGGTCTGGAATGTATTCCAGTCTGGTAACTTGGATCGCGACTAAAAAATTTAGGAGGGTAGGGGAAGACAAGGAGACGATTCTACAGTTCCTCTAATTTGCTCTTTCAGAAATATTATGTACGCAGAAGGTAATTGCGTGCTCTTTCGTGTTTACTATGCCTCAATATAGTCCAGTCCCACCAACGAGTGCTAGTGTGCTAGTGAGATGTTCTATATAACACAATCATGACATCTGGGTCAACAATTTGATGCAGATACTCACCGAAACTATCATGTCCCTTTAGCACCTGCTTATATACATCATTAGAGATCCGAGATTCTTACGCCAACATTGATTTGCTGTCTCCTAGAGCCCTAATCATTCCGGGTTTTATAGGTATACGTTTGCAGCTCTCCGGCTAGGTCGTCCCCTATGAGAGTTTCCGCTGATCAAGAAACACATCTGAACTTCTGATTACATAAAACTCCACGAACGAGTGTGCGGTTGCTATATAATTTTGATTACTAAATATCTTAAACTTTTTTATAAGGCAGCCAAGTGCCGGGGATGTTATCAAATATCGAAAATCCTCTTGATGACAATACGAAACCGATTTAAGCTATTTGTAACATTAATTATCGATTTTAGGTCGAAATGAAGGTAATATTTCGCGGTTTTCCTTGATTAGACGGAATTATCTCCTTTAAAACTAACCTAGAACCCCTGCTAACGTAGCTAAGCTGCCCAGGCAGTTAAATTATATCCATTTCTCGCTGACTGATGACAATTGTTCCAGTGAAGCCTTTAACGTATATAGCATCTATTACTGTTATTGTTGTCTTATTCATTACACGTAAGTAACTCAAATTTTTCTTTTAAGGAATCGGAATCCAGGACTCCTGCTAACGAAGTGAGTTCTCCACTAAGCCAGAGTCCCTGTTAAATTATATAATCGTCGTCGTCGTCGTCGTCGTCGCTTCAACCGATGGACGTCTACTGCTGGACATAGGTCTCACGTAATGACGTCCACAAGGCCCGATCTTGCGCCGCCTGGCTCCAGCGGCTACCGGCGACCCTCTTTATGTCGTCGGTCCACCTTGTGGGGGGTCTCCCTACACTGCGCCGTCCGGTGCGGGGTCGCCACTCCAGCACCTTTGGCCCCCAACGTCCATCGGTCCTTCGGACTATGTGCCCTGCCCATTGCCACTTCAGGTTCGCGATTCGCAGGACTATGTCGGTGACTCTGGTTCTACTACGGATCTCTTCATTTCTGATTCGATCACGTAGAGAAACTCCGAGCATAGCCCTCTCCATCGCACGCTGAGTGACTCTGAGCTTCCGCATGAGGCCCATAGTCAGCGACCACGTCTCAGAACCGTAGGTCATCACTGGCAACACGCACTGTTCGAAGACTTTG